>VWZT01011813.1:1816504-1958862 GCA_013397055.1 Pachycephala philippinensis
GGTATTATTTATTTATTCATTATTATATATATTTATTCCCCTCCTGAGTGATGTTTAGAGCTGTCAATCTGTTGCATTTTGCTGGCCCTAAACTAAGCAGAATAACTCAGGATCCTGTAACCAGAGCAGCCCTTCATAAATTAAGGTCAGTTGGGTGCAGTGCTGTAACAACAGCCTGTAGAAACAGCCTGAGACCAAGGCATCTTTTGTTAACCAGAGGAATATTAACTACACTGGGAGTTCCTGAAAGTGGGTGGTTTCTACTGCCAAGCTCAGCAACGCTTTGTCATAATGAAAAAACAATACTGTCTGCAAGTAGGGATTGAAAGCGTCTCCTCGCATCTGTTTGTCTAAGCTTGGGAAAAGGTGCCATTGGATGAGAGCAGGAAATCCTGCTGTGACTGTGCTTGTGCTCGAAGGGAAAGCTTTAAATGCCAGCAAATGGCCAGGCATCTTTCATGAAGCTAGTTTTAATTTATTTTTAGACTTGATTAATAGTTACTGCAATATTTGCCTTGCACATATTTTAATGGAATGCTTTAAAAAAACCTCATTTAATGTGTGATCCCTTCTGTGTAATTGTGCTCTCATACAATGTCTTTGGTGAGAATGAACTAGCAGAATTTTACCCAGAATTGTTTGGAAGACACCAGTGTGGAAAGCAGAGATGACTCACAGTGCCTTGGAGGAAGAAGAGCTAGCAGTTAACCACAGAGCATGGCATTATCTCTATGCCAAAGCTGGCTGGGAGAGCCAGCATATTTTCCACTTCACTATGTTGGGGGGAAAAAAGTACTCCAGAGAAATATTGGCTCTCTAAGCAATCTTGATAATCTCGTCAACTTGATGAGTTTAGAACAGGTGTAACATAGGAGGCATGTGAATCAAAAGAAGGTGGTAGTTCCCATCTAGAAACCATTGTTATTTTTATTTGATGAATAAATACATATGAAGCATTCTCACTTTTGGTGGATTCCTCTGGGTGAATAAACTTGGTTGCATAACAAGAATGTGGTATGTGATAGATAGAGCACATGATTAGATAATAAGTATTTCTGCATAAATTTATTTTGTATCTAATCCCATGTGTCTGTATTCTTATTTCTTTAGGAATATCTACATGGCATCTCTTTCTCCTGCAGGCAATTTGCCAGATGCCTGTAAATAAGGAATGTCTATTGCAAATGAAATAATAAGTATCTCGTACTTCTCAATGTAATTTGTTTTCTATTTGCATTTAGTGATGTAGTGTTTTTTGTTGGTGAAGGTGGCTTGACTTCACAGGCAGAATTACATGAAAAACACAGCAGTTAAATCTTCATTTTGATTTCATTACAATAAAAATCTATCTTTTACAGTATAGAGTTGAATATTTTCTTTTGGGGGAGCTGTTTCATTTAAACTAATTTGAGATATCCTTTTATGCCTAGCAGCCTTTACAGCACTTACACAGAAAATGCAGTAAGAAAGGGGTTGGCTTCCATTTTGGGTCCTTCTTTTTCTTACCAATCACCTTCTGAAAGATGTAAAGACATATTACTGCTATGGTGCTGTGCTGCCCTGGGACCTGGGCATGTTCTCCTTTACATCTGCTGTTCCACTTCTTTTTGTGCAAGTGTGGAAGCTTGGGTATCCACCTCGAGCCACGTTCCTTGTTTCTGCAAAAGAGAAGGTGAAAGACTTCATGAGATACTGGATTTAGCATGTGGGCTGCCAGTTGTGCCAAAAGAGGAAAAAAACAGTGGTGTAGATTGGAGCAATATTTTGGCATTGGCCATAGAAGAAGTCAAGCTGAAGGATGCATCAGGATTGATACTTGCTTTCCAAGCATCTGAAAAGGAAGGCGTTGAAGAACCTGTGTGATGAGGACTTTAGAGTTGCTTTCAGGCTGGCAGGGTAATCCAAGCAGATTGTCTCATGGGCAGGAAAAAGCACTAAGTGAAGACTAAGCCTGTAATTTAGTCCACTGGTTAACAGGGAAATGTCTGGATGACTTCATTTAACAATGACTATCAAGGTGTGAATCTCTTTTGCCCTGATGAAACCACCTGAAATAGTCATTGGTGGTTGGCATTGGCTGTGAGAAGGCAGTAAGTCTGCTTTCTAAACTCTCCTGCTTGGGAGAAGTGGGTTTGGGGTGTTAGTATTGTGGGAGACATCCACTGGGCTCTCAACAGATTAGTATCTGATGAACAAACATTTTTCACACCTGTAATTTCAATAGTATGTGACTTCTCTTTCACTTTCTACCCCTCCCACCCCGTATTCAGCGAGTGCCAGAAGATGAGCTTTCTTTAGATACATAAACAAGATGATGGGGTGCAAATTACAGAAGATTGCAAAGCCTTGATTTAGTTTCTCTGTGCTGTGATTTAAGAATTGATACTCTCGGTTTTTTAACTGTGACTAAGCAACTGTTTTGTTGGGGCTGATTATTTCACATGCCAGTGGTTGGGAGGTAGCATCAGATTATTCCTGCTGCTAGCGTGACTGTCCTTATTTATCCTGTCTTCTCGTCTACTGAGGATAACTTGGACTTTAATTTTCCCTCCTTGTTTTGGCAGCTGATGAATATGAACACTTTCTGTGTCTCAGATGTTTTATATAGGGGGGACCACAGGCTCTGTAGGACCTCTGACCCTACATATTATTCTTTTGTATTCGCAGGTTTTTTCCACCTAGAAACTTCTGTTGGTAGGGAAAAATATTAAAGTGTTTCATATCGGAAAAAAAAAAGAAAAAATCAAGGTTGATTTCAGACCTGTATATGGCAGAAGGGGAAATTGCAGGGAGGGAGAAAATTTATCTTGTTGGTCACAGTTGGTGCTCCTGCTGAATATGTGGATGTGTACATATGGAGTGAGCACATGCACAGGCACTCCATACACAGAGAGTACATACATAGGCCATATGTTCATTGTTTTAGAAGTTTTGTTTTCTCTTGCATTTTCATCAAGCTTTTAATAGAGCTATTTTAATTGGGATTAAATACAACTATGTAGGACAGTAACTAAGACACTAATTCAGTGTTTTCTTCCTCACCCTCTGTGTGTCAGCAACATTCCTTGTGCTCATCCTCCGCCTAGAAATGAGTTTCTTGTAACCTAGGGCCTGTTGTCAGGAAGAGAGGAGATTGCAGCATTCTTCCAGGCGTGGTGTGGCTGGGTTTCATTTACAAATTTTGTCCAGAGTTGCAACACACTCCTCTGTACTCACCATGTGCCAGGCTAAGCTGGCATGTAAACTTAGCAATAAACTGAAAAAGCAGTTCTGCAGTCCTATACCTGGGCACACAAGCAAATGTGAGCCCTCTGTCTGTCTTCTGAAGTTCAGTATTTATGAATGGTTTACAGAAACAGCACATGCTTAGGTTGGTTCCTAGAAGAGACTTACATACAGTTTCAGTAAGGTAAATAATTTTGCTGGTTTGGCTGTAAAATAATTTTGAAATGTGTTTTAAAGATACAGGACTCAAGACAAAGAGATGTGCTCAAGTAGCATTTGTATCTATAGGAAGAAATAGTTTCCTGTGGTTTATATATCAAACAGTGAGACCTGTTTATAACACTCATATTAACTGTGTTTTCAGTGTTTGAATGGTAAGGTCTGCCCAAGTGCCTCACCGGGTTCTAAAGTTCCTTTTTAGCATTTTATTGTTGTAATTACCTAGTAAGGTTTATTAAATTGCATATTTTGTAATACAAAGTGTATGTAAATACAAACAGGAAAAAAGTAAAGAAGATGAAGAATAAGGATTTCTGAGATGCTGATGGTTCTTCTCTGCTTTTTCTTTAGCCACTGTCTCCTTTTTTGTTCTTTGTGGTTCTCTTATCTACAAAAACATTTAGATTAGCGTGCTAATTAGTTTATGTTAACCAGCAGAGGGCTTCCACCTCAAAGCAAACAGCCTTATCCCTTCTGCAGTCTCCCTGGTATCCTCTAAATCAGAGAAGTGGGAAATAGACATTTATTTAGTTGTCTTAGGGTACTTCCCTGCTGGCAGAACGATCTTCAATTACATGTTAACTAATTTTTTTTAATGCAGTTTGTTTTTAACTTGCTTCCAGTTACTTTCAATATAGCCGTCAGCATTTCCACAGGAAACTTGGATGTTTCATTAGGAGTTTCTTGTGCTTCACCAAAGTCTCCTATTTCTAAATTTCTGATGTAACTGGTGTGTTGCAGTTTATGTGCACAGTCAAGTATTAAAAGCTTTTTGAGCCCCTTCTTAGTATGAACACAGCATATGCTGAGTAAAGTAGTAGGAGAGACTGAACTGATCTTACAATTTAGATTAAAGCAGTGCAAGTTGAGTTTATAAACTCATGCGTTCATTGTAGAGTGTTCCAGAGCAAGGAGGAATACGTGTGGATACAGGATATAACAAAAGCACACAGCTTTTCTGGGAGCAACTTGGAGACACGGGGAGGTTTCACTGGGAGCATCCTTCGTGCCAGCTGTGCCGGCTCTTGGAGCGGGTGGGCGCTGGTGGAGTAAGGGTCAGTGCAGTGTGGCACAGCAGTGCCAAGGTGCCGAATGCTGCTGGAACACCTCCCCGGTTTCTCCCCCAGACTCTGTAAGTGACTTCCCGCGCTGATCAGAGCTGCTGTTGATAACTTCTGGTGATTCAGTGAACAGATGAGTGCCTGGGGGAAAAAAACCTGCAATCTTCTCTTCAGACAGAAAACTTACTCTGTCCGCAGAAATTCCATACTTAGATAGTTAATCTTCCCAGTCTATCAGCACCTGGGATGTGTTGGCTCACAGTTGTGAGCAGAGTACTTCCCTGGCCAAGCCTCAGCTTTGGAAGGGAGGTGACCCTATGGTTAGGGGATTTTAAAATAGATTTTGTGTTATGAAAGCAAGAGCCCCTCAACCCAGGAGAACGCAGGAATCGAGGCGGTGACTGAAGTTAGTGGGAGGTTTTAGCAGAGCTGTCTTAATTAGTGAGATGTCATGCCCGAATCAAAAACCACTAAAATTGTTAATTACGTTTCAAGCAGAGATAATAACAGCGTACCACAGGCAAACTGCTGAAAGATAAATCACTGCCGTGTGTCACCGTAACTGTGTCGCTGCTGACGTCCCCGGCGGAGCCCGGCCCGCCCGGGCGCTGGGAGCGAGGATCCCGGCTGGATCCCGGCTGGATCCCTGCTGCCACCTGCCGGCACACGCTGCCCGCCTCCCGACCGGGCTCGCTCCCGGCCCGGCGGTCCCTGGGCAGTCGGGGGCTGCCGCGAAGTACCCAAATATTTGCACATTGCCCGAAGTCACCACAGCCCTGGTACTCGTCCCCTTACATTGTACGACAGCATCGAACCTCGCGAAGGAAAAACTCGTCCGTGTGTAGGCAAGGCTGAAACTTAACGCAGTTCGAGCCCTTTCCTCCTCAGAATATCACAGAACCATTTAAGTTGGAAAGGAGCTCTAAGATCACTGAGTCCAGCTGTTAGCCCAGCACTGCCAAGTCCACCACTGAACCATGTCCCCAAGTGTCACACCTACAGGTCTTTTAAATACCTTAAGGGTATCCATCACACGCTTACCTAGCAAAGCTCAGAACTTGAAACTGCTCCTGTCATCAGTAATTGCCCTACTCCTTGCATACTTGCAAGCACATTTTCTATGAAATTTGGGGTTTGCATTAGTTCTGGAATTATGCTGATGAAGAAACCCAAAAGCTTGTGAATGTATTTGTATATGGTTGAAGCAGGTAGGTGTCTCTATGCACAGTTAACTTGACTGCACTTTTGGCATCAAACTCTTTTAGAGAAAAACAGTTTTGTTTTTTTTTTTTTTCTGGGCAATTCTGGCCCTCCCACAAATATCTTTTCGGCTAACAACCAGATTGTGCTGTTCGTGTTCCTTGCTCAATTTCTCTCTCTCAGTAAGAGCTGTTATTATCCCTACATACAGCTGGTGTTGAGGGGAGAACCAGCTCCAGGTTAGCCGAGCACTTTATAGAAACTGTACCCCTGTTTTTACAAAATTTCCTTATCAAAGCAAGTGCAGCTGTTGAATCAGAGAAAACATTGCCCTTATGCAGTGAATCCTTCTGGGGCACAAAAGCTGAAAGGAGAAAGAGAGACTGGTGGCAGGTGCATCATACAGACCTGTCCAAAAGCTAGTTTATTCTCTGCAGGATAAAATAGTAGTCTGCAGTCTGATTTTTTTTTTTTTTTTCCTTGTGGACCTAATAAAGTTGGATATGTGGATGGGCTGCTTGGAAGCAGTCCTACAGTATAAAACTCCCTCCTCTTTTAGTTTTGGTATGATGTATTTTTAAGTTTAAAAAAAAAAAAAAAAAAAAACAAGACCAAAAGGGTAAAATGGGTAGCAAAACAGAAAGGAAGTTTTTCTTTGTAATTAGGGCATTCAAAGGCTGTGTAAGGGTTGTGATAGAAACAATTAATAGGCATTGCTTTTGTGTGAGACAGGGCCTACTTAAGTAGGTCGCGAGGCTGGTAGCCGGGAGACCTACTTTCTTTTCTTAGCTTTGCTGCTTATCCTTTCTGTGATCTTGGGCAAGTAACTTCATTTTTGATCCATTATTTCTTTACTATTTTTTTCCCCTTGCAGGTCCATTCACACTGGGAGGGAAAGAGTTTCTCACTTATGTGCCCTGCACATTAAAAAGGGACACAGCCTTATCTGGAAGTTTGAGGCCCTCTTATACCAAAATGCTGCTTTGCTGTAAATAACCATGCAGGAATATGGATTACTTTGTGGGGTTGCTACGTGAGCATTTCGTAGGGTACCTGTAAAAGAAGAGGCACAGTGTAGATGAAGACCTCTGATGGAGGCCAGGTTGACAAGGTTTCAAAACTGACTGAAATTCCCACACATCTGCCTGGAGATGATGAGCGTGCTGGGGAGGTGACCATATGTAGCTGATCGGGTGTTGTTGGGGCAGTTTCTGGGACGGAGGGGTTCTCAGGGCTGCTGGAGCACCCCTCTCCTTTCACTAGCTGCAGCAAGAGCTTTGTAAGGACGGGATGAGACTGCAGGGAAGGTGTTTTCAATGGGCTTTTGCCGGTGCTTAATCCAAATGGCTTTATGACTGGGCTGATGATGAGTTGTTACCCCCTGAAGGAAAACACCCAGGAAGCCTGAGGAAGAGGTGTCCTCTCGGCTGTTGGAGCATGAGCTGTCCCAGGGAGCTGTAATTGTGAATCATCCATGTTACTGTCTCCTTGAGTCATGAGAAATGATAGACTAGGAAATGTAGGATAGGAATTAAATTAACATGTGAACTGTGCCAAAAGCCACGGCCCAGCCAAAAACGGAGCATGTCTGTGGTGTTCTGGGGTTCTTGTCTTTCTGCTTTGTTGATTTTTTACACTGACCTGAAACCTTTCTTGTGAAACTTTTTTTGCTGTTTTTTCTGGCCTTAGGAGAGCACAGTGGCTGTGAACCATGTGCGTGTGCTTGCTTTACAACTTTTAGAGAATTCTTAGACTATCAGGTTGTGATAGATGGTAAAAATCCTGATGGTATGTGAGAGTACGCATATTTGCTCTCGTTCATCTCTAAAAATAAATAAATAAAAAAGGGCAGGGGAAGGAACCAGTTTAGCTTTCCACTTCAAGCCATGTGTTTCTTCTTCTGTGATTCCTTCGTGTTTTTTACTGAGATGGATTTGTATTAAAAAAAAGTAGCAAAAATAATGCCTTAATCTTTACATACATAACCTGGAAAATATGAAGCCTATATACTTGCATGACGTCTTTATAAGGGGGAAAATAGTCAGGTTGGAAAATCAGCTGAGCTTATTAGAAGTGTACCTTGTTTCTTTTAAATGGTTTTGTAGAGTGTTTTACATAATTAAATGTAAGCCTCTACAGTGTTTCAGATGCTAAAATTTCCAGCTCCATGGCCTTGCATTTGGCTACTGATTAAAGAATGGCTTAACCTGCAACAGTTGCTCAACATGTATTGTTTTTCAAATGGTATTTGCCGTTTTCTCTTGATCTTGGGAAATTTACTTGTGATCCACATGTACAACGAAGACGTATGCTGATATTAAGCTTGTCACCTAGAAATAAGGATTCTGTGGTAACGACAGTGTTCCAGTGTATAGCAATTCATCTTTTCCTGCAATGAAATGGAATGATACCAAACTCTGAGCAAAGCATTGCACTGCTCTGTTTACAGTAACAATGCAAATGTTATGGTCAGTCACGGTGCTTTTGCGCTTGCATCACCAAGTGGTGACTCAGCGCCGTGTTAAAAAGGCAGAGGTACAGACAGGTCAGGAAAATTCCTGTAATCAAATTGCTGCCTAGACTCTGGACAGGTCTCTGGGATTTACCCTGGCATTTTGGGTTAACCTGAAAGGGTTTCCTTCTTGTTGGTTCCTCTGATCTTCTGTTTCTAAGTAGTACAGTGGAGAGGAGAAGACTGTGATTCTGCAGTTCCTACCAGGGTTTTTATACATCTAGCTCTGTATAATTTAGCCAGTAATAGCTGTGGTAGTTTACAGTTCTCTGTACTTTTCAGTACTGGCAATTCCAAACGTTTGTTCTTTGTCAAAAGAAATAAGTTGACTTAAAGCGTGGTCTTTGGTTCTTTGATTTTTATATTAAATCCTGCCAATTGGTACATGAGCTGTCCCAAAATGGTTATTTCAGTGCTTGGGTCTCTAGGTGTATCTCACGCCACATTCTCAAGTCTTCTTGTAACCAAAAGGTCCAAGGAAGAAAAACAAAACAAACCTCCCAACCCTACACAGGTCTCTTGTCTCATCAGGGATGGGGAGTGGTGTCTGTTAACAAAGACAAAAACCTCCAAACAAGAAGGACCTGATGACACAGTGAGAAAGACGAGTGTTAGCAGTGTGTTAGCTCCCACTTGCACTCACTTAGCACACACCCAGGTGCACCTCCGCAGCTCCTCCCTCCCTCCACGACCCCACTACAGCACTACTGGCTTTGGGACGTGGTGGGAGACCTGTGTATGTACATATGCATTACCTCGTGGAGTGAGGTCAACTTAAATGCAGCCTATTAAATTATTTACAGAAGACAGTTGGCCAACCCATTGTGCTGTGTTAGTAGGAGCCAAAGGTCACTTTGGTGTGCCTGGTTGATTCATACGGTAATCTGATACAGTACTTAGCTTTTTGCCTCCCAGTCAGTGCGTTAAACCTTATCCTCTTATTATGAGTCAGAGAGCCATAAGTTTCAGAAAAAGCCAGAGCCTTTGTTTTTAATGGTTTTGAAGAGGCTGTGCGGCAGAATCCAGAGGGCTGCGATAGCATCTGCCAGGGGATTGGGGCGTGTTCTGCAATAGTGTAAACCTGACGGCCA
Organism: Pachycephala philippinensis; assembly: GCA_013397055.1. NCBI lineage: Eukaryota > Metazoa > Chordata > Aves > Passeriformes > Pachycephala > Pachycephala philippinensis. The sequence continues at coordinate 1,825,813 of VWZT01011813.1, forward strand.
GCTTGGGAGCCGGAACACTGCACCCTTGTTTTCTTACGCTTCTTGTCCTTTTGATAACATCATCTGCAGCCGTTAGGATGTTAAAGCATTAATGTTTGTTCTTCAGATAAAGGGCATGTTTTTGTGTTCTTTTTCCTTTTTTTTTCCCCGTGGATTCCTCGCTACCACCATATCCTTGAGGATTCACTGAGCTGATTTTACTGGCTATCTCCCACATTCAAGTCTATTTTTTTGCTGCAAGGTAGAAACTTGGGGGGTTTTTTGTTAACTTCTGTCTTGGTGACCAATTCCAGCAAAACCCATGGCTATTGGGGTGCCTTGGTATAACCAACTCCTGTCTGCTTTAAAATGCTCCCTTTGCCTCTCCACCTTGCGGGCTTATTCCCTTCTGGGAGCAGCATCGGTACTGGCATGCAGGGTAAGCACTGCAGCTTTCAGTACTGCCTGACTTCTTAAAACTTTCACACTGTGGAGTGCTTTTCCTAGCTGCTAGTTTAAAGAGAAGGCAGCAGAACATAAGAGAGCTGGGAGTGAAACCTGTTTTATGAGCTGCAGTGATCCCAGTGAGAGTCTGATCACTAAATATCTGCTCAGATTTTGTTTATGTCTATGCATTTTTATTTGGTTTCTTTTCAAACGTACCACCAGTTATAGGGGCACTGATGTTTTCAGCACACTGTTCAGGATGCTTTTGGTGTGGACAGGCTCCAGGATTTTATTTTCCCCCTCTCCAACTCCGCAGTGGTGTGGCAAGTGCTTTCCTATTTCTGCACGCAGAGTTCAGAAGTTTGCGCTGCCACTAAGCTGGCTGAGGAAAGGAGGAGTTTTGCTTTTAGGAGAGCGAGCCTATCATATTTCACTCTAATCCTAAGCGATAGCCACGCAGTCGGTTTTATTGTTAGGAGAGCCTTCCTGGAGCTCCTTCACCAGGCTTTTCTCTAAGGGAGATCAGGGAAGCCAGAATGAGGAGGCAGAAGTGCCTCTTTATTGTCCCTCATGAGCTGTGCCATGCCAGGGCGTGATCTCTGCCTGCTCTTCCCTCCTCGTGGGCTGTTTCTGATGAGCCAGAAGAGAGGATTGAATTGCATGCACGTTCCTGGGGAGCGATGCCAGGGAGAAGAGAGGAGCTGCAGTTTTTGCTGTTGAGTGGAGAATGGGGAAAACACTTGCCCCAGTGCTGTACTCTGCTCAGCCCTTACATGCTCCGCTGAGCTGCTGCAAGGTGCCACTTTCTGCTGCTTTTCTCCCCTTTGTTTTCTTTGGCAGCTCCCTAAGTGCTGTATCAAAACAGCTTCAGGGGAGCTGCGCTGGCACAGCCACCTACCTCCATTCTGGTGCTGGTTTAAAGGCAGCGAGGAGAAGCCTGGACTGAAGTCGGATAGAGTTTGTTTAGCCTCCCGCGAAAACCGCTGAGAAAGGGGACAGGAACAATTTCAGAGAGGGCTGTTTGGAACGGACGCCAGTGGCTGGCTTGAAAGAAAATGAAAAAGGAGTGTGTTTCGAGATCTTTCAAACTCAAACAAAACCCAGGCTCCCTCTCACGTGCTGTCAGCTGGATAAATTTCTCCTCCTTGTCAAGGCAGACAAAGAGATTGTTTCGCAGCGATGGGGAACTCTCCTCCATGTGTGTGCAGCAGGTAGACGAGGATGACGAGAACTGGACCTACAGGAGCCAGCAAAGAAAAGGTGACTTGCTTTCTCTTTAACCCTTGTGACTGCTGCTGAAATGTCAGCCCTGCTCCATGCTGCTCCGTCCAGCTGCTCGGGTCCCACCGGGAGCCGGGAGCTGCAGGTGGGGTAGGAGGAGGAGGAGGAGGAGGAAGGCAGCACAAAAGCCGAGGTGCAGCACTGCCTTGCCAAGTTTTTTGGGGGTTAAAAGTGTGAAAGCTTAATAGTAATCAGCAGGAAAATCCTTTAATTTCCTCTCTGGGTACTGATTGTGTGGGGCATAGGTAAGTTTTGTTTATGCTTCTTGTAGCCAGTAGTCATTGGTGGCAGAGCCTTTGCACAGGTGCTGCAAGAATCTCTCTTCAAAATGTGGAACCAAAAGCCATTTAAGACTCCACTTCTAAATGACTGGGTGGCTTTCCTTGGATGACTGCCTCACGGTCCTGCTGGGAAAAATTTAAATGTACTTTGTTTTATGAGGGCAGATTGAGAAGAGGTCCCAGATGCAAAATAAAAGAGATGATGAGAAAGTGATGGGAATTGCTCCACAGAGAGGAAGGACATCTAGGATACGAGATAAGCAGCTCTGAATGAACCCTTGTGATGTTCAAACCTAGAGTATATTTTATATGAGACTTTTAAAAAAACTTTTATTTTTTGTGTTCTGTTTTTGAATGAAGTTTGTCAGGTCACTAATAACCAATTACCTCATACTTGCCGTAAATCAAAACAAATTTCAGAAGTTTGCTTGTGTGAGTTGGTGAGGAACAGTTACCAGTAGCTGGCTGGCAGGCAGTGGGGTGTGTGTGCACACAAGGTTAAAAATACTCAGTAAAGTGAGTGATTTGGTTGTAACTTCTCTAGTGCTGCCAGAGCAGTAGTTTGTTAATAAAAAGTGTAAGGTTGACTCACTTTTGCTGTAAGGTCACTTTTGTAAGAGCAGGCAGACTCTCCAAGGGCATTTGATCTTCAAAGGGCCTTTTATTTCTTTTCATTTCTGGGAGCAGTTAATAGCTATTTGACCAGAATTTCACTTCCATGTCAGAACAGATTGTGGCTTTAGTAAATGGTTTGTAAGCAGGAACACTAACACAGGATGTATATGCTTGTGCTTTGCTCCCAGCACGGTAGGACACAACTTTAATCTGTGCTTTGAAGATTGTTTTTTAACCTACTTCGCTGCTGAAAAACTTCTAAAAAGGGAGTTTGCATTTGCAACCAGTAATTTTTACTTTTGACTGTTGGTATATTGATATTGTACAGCGATGCTGGATATGCTTCTAACACCTGTGGGATCTTGCATGGATCAGAAGAACTATTGAGCCCTGCTGCTGGATTCTATGTAACTTCCATAAAGTTTCTTGTACTGCCTTCCTTAGCCAGTGCTCACGCCACAAGGCAGGGATGGGAAAGGAAGCTTTACTGATGGATTAATGGTGTATTAATTTTTCTGAGTGATTTACATAAAGAACCCATTGTACAGGCTGGAGGGGGAGGGCAGAATTCCTCCCGTAATTGGGCAGCAAGCTATGAAAGCCTCCCTGCCTGCCCACAGAGGAGATGACAATATGTCATTTTTGAAGGGAAGGTGGAGGGAGGTGTAGATTATGCAGGGCTTATTTCCTCTTTGCAGGGAACAATTTGACTCAACTTGTAAAATCTGCCTGGATCATAAATCTAACTGTGCACTTCTGTCTGACCAGGCTCCTCTGCCAGACTGACAGGGATTGCCAGGGCTGAAGGGAGTGTGGGGCTATATATTCGGGCAGGAGAAACTTGTCACAGCTGCAGGTCTTTTACCCTGGGCTGCAAGTCAGGCTTGCACGGTGTTGGAAGAGTTTGAGTATCCATACCTGGCAGAATTGTCGTCTTGGGTTTGTGTTCAGAGGCAAAATGTGTGTGATAAATGGCCACTTATGTTCTCGAATTAATTTGCTCCACTGCTCTGTTGCATTACTGCTTGCCAAGCTATGTAAAACTGAGGGCTCAAAACAGTATTTATTCTCTTTGGTGCTCAAATTAGCCACATCACTAAATTAACACAAACTAGAAAGAAATGAGAGGCACAGCAGACTGGCAGGATAGCGAGTGTTATAGAGAAAACCACACTATTTTAAGCTAGACGAAATTTTAGTAGTTTTTCAGCTATCAGAATAGTTTTCCCTCCAGTTCTTCCCCAGGTAAATTGGTAAAAAACTAAGTCTGACAAATCACAGGCTAACTGTGTACAGTTCTTCTAACTGTACATGTAAAGGCAGGAGTGTTAATAACAGATACTGGAAATGAAGGAATTGTTGTTCTTTCTGAGCTGTTTCTCTTCCTGTCTTTTTTAACGTCTCCTTTTGCCGCTCCATTGCTCCTCCAGGCTCGGATTGCATTCCCACGAGGCTGCTGGGTGACAGGCACAAGGCAGCATGTGTTGCGTGGTATTTCACTAGCAAAGTGGCTAATCTGCCTTGGCTGCAAACCGGAGCTTGCACACAGTAGCGAGCACAGAGATTGGTTGGATCTGTCAGTTTGGAACGAGCAAGAAGAACAAAAGTGAACGGGAGCTGTGGACCTGGGGCACACCCCGATGCCCTACATGGCTGATCCCTGCCTGTGTGGAAGTCAGGGGCTGCTGCTTCGTTCTGCTTTTTAAATGTACACACTAGTGCAGAGTGTTTTGGAACTGGTAGCAGCAATCAGACTTCACATTTGATAAAGCTGTCAGTAGAAGAGATGGTGAAACAGTAAAGTAAAGGTTTGTTGCTTGAAACATTTCTTGTTCAGCCCTCTTCCTCCTCAGTCAGCGGGAGGCCCTTTGAAATGAGGGCATACTGTAACTCTCATGTTTCTTCTTTAATCAGAATTTTTAGTTCAGATGTTTTACTTTTTGGGGTAGCACGTATTTTCAGACTGAAGCTCAGAGCATTTTTTTTCTTTAAAATCCACTTTATTGGAAAAAGACTGAGAGAGGTATTTTTTGAAACAAAGGTGCTTGGGTGTGTTGCAGAGGGCTTCTGACGGGTGGAAGAATGGGACAGTCATTCGTGTGTGCCTGTGCTGTTTACCACGAGTATGACATAGCAAGTAACTTTGAATAGAGATAACACATGAGTTAGTTCATGGCCCAGGTTTCACCATATTTACTGTAATTTTACAGGAAAGGAAATGAGTCACATGGCAGCATCAGAACATCTTAACTGAGCTTTTCTGGCCAGGTGCTGGAGAAGCACAACTAGCAGTCAGGTCTGGCCACAGGTGGCAATGCATCAGAAGAAGCTGTTACCCGATGAGGTTTTTCCTGCTCTCCCCCAGCTCCTGTCCTTGTTTATTGCTCTGATGTTTTACCCACTCCCTCCATTTCACTTGGTTGCTTTCCAATCTTTCTGCATCGCGAAAGTTAAAAGTCTTGGCTGCTTTTTACTGCAGGTTATATTACCTGGAAAATTTATTTAGAGTCATTAGTCAGAGAAACCTTGTTTCTCAGGTAACTGCTATGTTTCAAGGACTGATCAAACCCAGTTCAGAAGGTGGCAGCCACTGACTTTCTGCTGTTTGCTGGCCAAGTCTCAGTCTTTAATATCAAAGCATGTGAAATGCCAAATTTTTTTTTCCTTGCAAAACCAGTCTAAATGTGAAAATTCGTTTTAATGCTAAAAGTCATTTAAATTCATAAGTAACTCCTTCTGGGCTGAGCCTTTTGTGTCCTTGCAGTGTGTCTGATGGAAGCAATCCTGACATCCTGATGACAACTCTGACCAAAGCTGTCAGTTAACTTCCTAATTGCTTATCGTCGTCTGAGAACATCACACTTACCAAGGGGTCAGATTTCCATAAACTGAACAATTACTGAATTGTCACAGTAGCAGTATCAGTGCTGCCTTACTATGTCAGTAAAAATGATGCTCTTTAGTTATGCCTATATCACCTGTGCTTGGTTTAAATGTGCATCATGTAAGTTTAATACTATCAGATGATTTTTTCTTCACATTCCAGAGGCAGAGTTGGGACTCAAGACCTTTTGGTTTTTGGAGCTTGTATTTTCAGTGTTTCCTGTAGAAACTCAGGGTAGGGATAGGCAACTCTGATCTTACCTAACTGCAGCACCACACCATCACATCATTCTTTAGTCCAAATAATTTTTAAATACTAGGTTTTTAAATTGTGAATATAGTTTACAAGGGGGTTTCAGGAACACACATTTTTTTGGTAATGAGATGTAATAGTACCAAAAAACTATTAAGCTCCCATAAGCAAGATTACCAAATCCAGACTTCTTGTTGCTATTCCAATGTAAAATCGTTTTATTGGGCTTTTTTTCCTGTATGTTTTTGCACAAGGTCTTGTGTTCAAAGGGGAAAAAAGTCATGTCAGTTACTGCATAGATAAAGGCCCATAAATCCAAAGGGACCTGTTAGCATTTGTAGAAGCCATAATATGTGATGGATTGTAGTGTTGGGGCGTGTGTGTCTGTGAAAAGGATTCTTGAAGCTTTGGGCAAGTCCATAAATAATCATTTATGGAAACCTCAAAAAGCATTTGTGTAAGAGACTGGAATAAGTCCAAAACAAATATATGCTTTATATACCTTTTTGTGAAAGACTTTTTTTTTTGTTGTTTTTTGTTTTGTTTGGGTTGGGTTGGGTTGGGTTGTGTTGTTTGTTTGGTTTTGTTTTCTGTTTTCTGGGGGCTTCTTTGCAGTTTTTTTAAAGAAATTAATGTTTATTTAGTATATATAAGCACACATACGCAAATCTGAATGTTTGAAAGGAAAAATAATGAGGGATTTGATACAAAAGCCAATTTTGTGTCTTATCGTACCTTTTACATATTGTAGGTTCTGTGTGCAAAGATAAAATTGGATATAGTTCTATGCATTTGTAACAATTGGTCAAGTTTATATCAAATTTTTGTGATTGGACTGTTGGATGTGGTGCTTTTATGGAAGCACAGCTGGGAGCAGAGGAACTACTTCAATTACTGATGTATGTACTATTTGTCTTAGCATATTTGTATCCTGGCACAGCAGAGGGTTCTGTAAAACCCTCGTGATATACAGTGGCAACCAAAAGTTTTCACGCTGGTAAAACAGCTAGGGGCAGTCACAAGTCCTGCATTTAACTATAACTTGAAGTAGCAACTTTTGCATGCTTGTACATCAAGACAAATTTATCAAAACTTTGCTGTCTTTCCCATGTCTTCTGGCAAATATTGCCACAGATGGGAATCTGAAAGTGTGTTTGCTAAGCAAAAATTTGTAAGCTACAGAAACAAGTTTAAGTAAGAAATGTTGGTATCACAGAATATCTGTGTTGGTATCATAGAACCATTTGTTTAAACCTACATCTCTACTTCTGCTTTATCAAAAAAACATGGATCCAGCCATCATGGTTATTTATTCTATAAAAACCTTGCCAAATTCCAATTCTTTGCTATTTTCAAAGTGCAAATATCTTTTACTTTAAAAATAATAAAATTTGTTATCTGATTAAAGTGTTCCAGGTAAAAATAGAAATTAAAAAAAAAAATTCTATAATCTTATAAATTTGCTGCAGTCCTTCCTTTTTTCCCAGCTGCTATCCCATCATGTCCGTGCCTCTCCAGGGAGCAGTGACTGGAGAACAGCAGTCTGTGCTAAAGGACATTTCCCAGTAGATTTTTTTTATGAAGAGTTGTGGCGGGTTTCACTGCCTACTCCAAGAGCCATAACTAATGTAAGTTTACTGTGTTGAAGAGTCTTAATCTCTCAGGGGACTGTGGAATGTTTTTTGTTCGGATGGAGGAGCTGAAGGGAAGAACAGGCTTGTGTGGTGTTGCTGAATCCGTGTGTTAGAGCCGCTGTCTCAGAAGTGTGCTTTTCTTAGGCAGAGGGCAAGTTAACCCCTGGTGTTTGGGAACTCCTGGGGCAGATCCCGGTTCCTTCTGGGCAGCTCTGTGCTGCTGTCAAGTGAGACCCTGACTGTCTTTGCCTTCAGTAGGACACCTTGAATTTCATGTGCAGAGTAGTTCCAGCCAGAGTTCTCTTGGCTGTAGAAGACCACAGTGCTGGGAAACGCAAAAAATTGAGTAGCACCTGACTTAACCGTGTGTTTCCAAAGTGACAAGGACACTGCAGCCCAATTTGTCTCACAGTTTCTGTGTGTTTGTATTAGCAGGGTAGCTGCTTCTTTGCAGCGCTTCTTTGCAGCCATGAAGAAACACACAAGTGCTGTGGTTTTTCTTCTGAGAGTGTATTGTTTTGAAAGGTTTCCAGTTTTATTTCATGAGACATAAACTTCTCCATACTTTTGTACACTTTATATACTTTTTCTTCTTCCCAGGGTACCCTCTGATGTCCAGTTTATCCTTAGGCTGAAAACTTGGGGCAAATGTTTCCCCCTCACTAGGGCTCAAAACTGACCTCCACATTTTACTCTTAAGTAGCTATATTTTATAAAGCAGACTGGATGTTTTCCAGTGATTGGATGCACTGTTTGAGCTGAAACAATGTGCTGTATGTGCTTCCCTGTGCACTGCTCATCGAGTAATGGACTACATGAAAAATTCTATTTCTATGCAGTTGTTAGCCAACTGCTTCGTGAATTGTCCTCTAAAACTGAAGGGACCTTTGTCTGCAGCATGGTCACAGCTCACCATTCTGGCAGGACATTGCAAATATGACAACTTCTTGTTTTTCTTCCAATCTGTTACGAATGAAAAGAAAGTGAAGTTAAAGGTTAAGAATGTGGCTAAGTAACTAAAGTTGACGAATTTTGAAAGGGTGTATTTAGCTTCTACTATACTATTTGGAACAATTAAATAGGGCGGATTTGACAGTTTGTGATTTAAACTGTGAAATAAATTTTCTTCTTGTCTTTTAGCTGCAGGAATTTCAATAAAAATAAAGAAATTAAACTCTAGGTTTGCCATCTGCCTGGTTTGTTGGGGGTTGGTTTGGGTTTTTGTTTTGTTTGTTTTTGCTTATACTTGTCTATTAGTACAGTTTTTCCCATTTGTAAGTGGGAACCTCTGTGTTGTCTTTATTTTTTTTTTTTCTGGAGAATTGAAGTGTAAATGCTGTTCTAACTTGAATGTGTAGCTTGTTGTTTCAAAGCCTGAGCTGAAGTGGTCTGTTAAAATGTAAGGCCTAGGTGCTTTTGATACCTAAGCAAGGTGTGTTTTCAGCATGTGAGTGTGATGTTGGACACTTAAGAGAACGGCTCATTTTCCATCCCAAGGAAAGGTAATTAATATGTACACCCTCTGCTCCTTCTAGAGCTTCCCTTACATACGGCATATCAGCTTCTGCCTGGCACTTTATCTCCCTGAAGCAGATGGATTCCCTGGACATTGAGTCCTGGGAACTTGTAGTGTTTGGAAGGCAATTATGGTCTGTGAATTAGGTGCTTTGCAACTGGTGCATCACTTACTTACGCATTCACTCCAAACTAAGAGATCTGAGAAGCACGTAGATGGTTTTCACATAAAGCTGCTCTGAAGCTGTCAGATCAAACACCTAAGCACAGGGAGTGACAGGGCTGCATTTTGCTGGAGCGTAGCACGTGGGGATGTTAAATAAAAGTTATCCCTGGTCACACTTTCTCCAGGGTAACACAGCTCCACAGTAACAGTGCCAGTGCATATTGTGTATATTGGAGGGGGCGGGGGAGGCCTCTGCCCACACCTCCTCCCACTTCTTGCTTGAGCTGTGGGCCATGTTGATGAGCCACGGTAGGAGAAGCTGTGCTTGCCAGTTAGCAGGTCAGGTTTGATAGGAACAGTTCTTGGAGGGAGGCACGGCTTGGCCTCCTGACTGCTTTGGAGGGGCACCTGTCCTCCAGGCACTGTGTGCCTGGGTGCTCGCAGCATGTCCCCATCAGCCAAGTCCCACCAGACCTGCTCCTGTCACCTGGTGCCTCTCTTTCCTTTTGCTTGTTTCATGCGATTTTTTTTTTTTTCTTCCCCATGGCTTTTGTTTTGCATATGCAGGTGTTTGTTCCCTAATGCAGTGAGGATGCTCACAGTTTATCTATTAGGCTTAATACTATNTCTTTCCTTTTGCTTGTTTCATGCGTTTTTTTTTTTTTCTTCCCCATGGCTTTTGTTTTGCATATGCAGGTGTTTGTTCCCTAATGCAGTGAGGATGCTCACAGTTTATCTATTAGGCTTAATACTATGAATCACACTCTTGCAGGCACCTTGCTAATGACTATATTAATTAAAGAGTGACCTTTGGAAGAAACAGGCTCTTAATTTTGATTCTGTCATTCATGTCTAATTTTAATGCCCGAAATGGGGATAGAAACTAATGAATAGTGGAGGCTGTTGCCTTTTAGAAACTGAAATTTGTTTGTACTTGCTTGTAATTTCCATGGAGCCTTTTGTATCTTTTTCTCCCTTGCAGTCCAGACTGCCAAAGAGCTGATGAGTCAGGGTGACTGATTACAGCCTACTGTACACTTACATGGAAACTCTCATCCAGGAGTTACTAACTCAATTTTATTAACCTTGAGTAGTGCATGTAATGCCATATATGGTAAATACAGCATTTTCATTTCAGAATGAAATGAGGTATTGTGGCATGCAGTGGCAGAATCAGGTATTAAATTCTGTGTTTGACTCGCAGCCAGCTTGACCTGGTTTTGCAAAGAGAGAAGATGCCCTGCGCTCAGCAGCACAACTCCTGTCCACTGGGGTGCTGGCTGGTTCTGACGGTGGAGCTGTCAACAGCAAGGGGGCTGCAGTTCTTCCAGTCTCTGTCAGATTGTCATTCAGCTGGGACTGTGAGGAAGGCAGCAAATCTATTAAATTAATCAGGTCAAATAAGGAATAACCCGTTTAGTTCTGGCTTCTCTGCATTGACACTTCTCACAGGCTGGGATCTCAGTGAAGAAGCAGTTGTGTTTCTACCCCAGGGACAATGGCAGAAAACACCTCGGGCCTGTCTCAGGTTTGTAGCAAGAAAAGAATCAGAACAGATGGGAATGCAGAAATAGTTCCCATTGCACCACACATGTGAAGCTGTAACAACCTACAAATGGCCCTCTCTCCCTGCTCTGGCAGGGTTACTGATAAGAATACTAGCTCAGTTTGCTGCCCAAGGACAGCTCATAGTAAAGTGCCAATTCTTGTAATTCTGTGTCAAGGGCTTGAGTGTCTTTTGGCCCATAGTTTTAAACCAGAAGAGAACTGCTTAAAATGCTGCTGGTTTTACCTCAGTATTTCAGCGACCTATTTCTTCTTGTTAGGTAAGCATTGTGATGGGGTGAATGAAAACAGCTCCCCAGGTAGTACAGATGGTGGGTCTGCACCCTCGTACACCTTAGGACAGAAGAGAAACTGATTTTTCTCTTTGCTGTTTTGTGTTGGTCTGGCATTCGTTTCAGCCTTGGGGAGTTTTTTTGATAAAAGACCATTGCTCTGTTTGTGCGTATTTCAGGAAACAACCTGTTCTTTTCTCCTCATCCTTGTAGGATGGTGCAGCTGTCTTTGGATGCCAGGATGATAGCAGGGGAATTCATATGTCCTTCATGCTGCCTGTGCTTTTGGTATTCCTGATTACCCGAAGGTGGCCTCAGAAGCATTCCTCAGTGGCTTGTTGTTACCAGGGTTAGTGAAACACTGACAACATCAATCTGAGGGAACAAGCTCTTGCCAGCCTGTGGCAATTTTCTGGAGCAGTGCACAGATGACTGGGCAAATGAAAATGCCCGTGAGGGGCATTTTTGGTTTGTTTTAATAGTAAACACTATCAATAAAGCCCTGTTACATCCATTAATCAAAGCTAATTTGGCATACAACCCTTGCAAAACAATGAATCTTTTTTTTTATTGAGAAGCAGGTCTTTTAGTAGCAGATTGAAATTACTGGATTGCCTGCTGTTTTCCCAGGCTTTTTCTTCAGAATTTCTGCTCTAGCCTCTCTTTAAATTTAGGACCATCAGTCACTGTTTCCATATAATTAGTGTTCTTCTGGTCATGCGTTAAGGCCCTGTATACTCTGGTCCTACCCGCACAACCAGGAATGCCCTCTTTGTTCAAATTCTGTGGCAAAGAAATTCCTGAATGAATTTGGAGAAGTTGGTTACAGATTCCTTTCTTGACCTACAGCAGCTCTTTAAAAGATTTTGCCCTTTCTGTGCCCTTTGTCTGAAGAGTAAGGCAAACAAAAGATAAGGCGAACTAATTCATGACTTCATTGTGTTTGTTTTCTTCCTCACTTAAGGCAGAAGGCAGCCCATTCCTAAAAACATTTATTTTATTAATTTTAAGGCCAAGCACTTTGTGTCTGCACCTGCAAACACTGCTGGGTTTATTACAGAAGAACTTTTTGTTTGCAATAATCAAGAACCACAACAGGATTTCACAAATGCTGTCTGCAGTACCTAATCGAAAACTCCACCAGTATAGCTGTAGCTAGGGTAGGATTAAAAATAAAGTTGTTTGATTGAGAATCATCTTTTGATGAAAAAAAAGACACATAGACAAAGGATTTTACTTCGGCTCCTGACTTTACATAGGTCTAAAGTGGAACTGTGTCCCTCCTTCAAGTAAAAGGTCATTGTTTTAGATTTAATTCTCTAGGAAAACAATTTCACGTTGTTTCAGAGGTTTTATTGGAAGAAAGTTGTTCTAATTACAGGCATACATTTTTTTCCCCCAAATATTTATATTGGTTCTGTTCATTCCTGCTCCTTAAAGGTACGAAAAATTCCATTTTTTCTTCTGTGTTTGAAGGTTTGGAAAATTCTGCTCCTCATGCCTTTCTTGAAAGGTAGGACAAGGCCTTGAAACTGCAAATCTGGGAGTGGGACTGTAGCTCTATACTAGTTGATTCACTGATAATTTTAGAAATATCCATTCATCACAAGTCACCTGCCTGCATTACGTTTTGCAGGACAGGATAAATCTTTTTAGCTCCTGCTACGGTGAATACTTAAAATTTGAGTTACTTTAAATAATCGTGGTGTTACTTTAATTATTCACAGTGGATTCAGCTTTAAAGGACATATTTTCTGCCTGATCATTTGAGTAAGTTACTTGTTTCATTATGTTTGCTGTGACTTTCCCCAAATGATTTTCCTACTCTTAAATAATTTTTAAAATATTTCTTTCCTTCCACACTGTATGAGGAAACTCCACCCGCAGTCCTCAAGTAGAATGGGTAATATAATATGTGCTATCAACTGCAAGAGATAATAGCAAAATATTTTTCTCTTGCTTTGGAGTTGTAAGAATATTTGGTTTTACTTATCAAAATAATGGTTAGTATCTTTTTCTCCGGTGCTTGGTTTCCGAGTCAATGCTGACTCTTTAAAGATAGGCTGGGGCTGACCTAACCTCTCCCTATCTCCCGTCTCTTATCACCAGTGGGACCACAGGGCTTGGTAGGTTCTGGGTCTGGCTTTCCTTAGTGCTTGAGCTGCCTGCAGACTAGATGGTGTGGCTTGTGTCAACCCTCAAACTGAAAATTTTATTTTTACTCCAGCTGTTTTCTTTGGATAGCTTTTCGGGGTGGGTATTTTTGTTTGTTTGGCTTTTTTGTTTTGTTCTGTTGCTTTTGGTTTTGTGTTATGCACAGCTTGAAAGGCAAACATGTCAGAAGAGTTCAGGCTTTAGAAAAAATGATAGTTGGCACCCATCCAGGGTATCAGAAATGGACATCTCCACAGATTGCTTTGGTTCTAAAAGGAAATAGAGCTTAATTAGATGTCCCAACAGCCCTGCTAGCTGGCAGTCAAATTGGGATGCACTTTGATGTGCAGCAACACATGAAGTGGGACAAAAAGAGCCTAAACCCTCATCATTTTTTTCTGCAAGTTGGGCGGGTCTGAGCTGGATTTTCTTTCATGCTCTTTTTAATGGTACAATCTTTAGTATCCAAAAAGTGGTGCGAGTATGTACATGAATTTATTTCCCTCCCATCGTGTTACACTTTCAGATTAGGGCAGCTAAGAGAAATGGCACTAGCAATGTTATGTTTCAACAAGGGAAAAATTACACTGGAGCTTTTCTTCTAGTTGTGCTCAGAGAGCTAATAGACATTTCAGTGAGTTGAGAGTAAGGGAGAGCATGAAAGATGTAGTTTGGTGTTCAAAATTCCTGACTTCATATGGTTAAAACATTTCTATTTAAAAGATCATGACCATTCCCTATTAAACATGGATATATATGCACAGTTCTCCATGTCAGTCGTGGTCTCCTCTATGGAGCCAGTCTATTTAGTGTCCATCCCGTGGGAGAAGTGCCCCTCTGAGAGGTGGCAATGGCAGATGGCATTATGGCAGCTGGGAGAGGTGCTTCTCCTGTCATGGGATAGATGTGGTGGGATATGTTCTTTCACATTTGTAGCTGTCTCTTGGTGTCCAGCAGAACATGTAATGCTTTGCAGAGTCAGCACGCTTTGTAATAACGGCTGTTGGAAGATACTCCCATATTTATTTCCATAGGGCTCACCCAGGTATGATGGCGAAATTTGGTTCCCTAGTGTCACAGACTGCAAAATGAGATGCAACGTAAAGGAGAACTGGTTCCCTGATGGGAATTTGATTTCATAGTGCAACATACAGGCAAGAGAAGAGCTGGAGCAAAGCACTCCCAGCTTCCTAGATGGCAAGGGCCACTACTTATGAGGCAGTCAGAGGGATATCAGGCCTCCTTGGTTTTGCTGCTGTAAAGCTGCACATGTGTCTTTGGATCACTCATAGAGTCCTGACACACTGAAAAAGGTAAAATAGAGCTGAACTGCTCTGTGCTTCTGTGGGGGTTGATAATTCTGCCCCCTTCCAAAATATGTGAATTTTTATTTCACTTATTTATTAGTTTGTTTTAAGCATCTCTTTTTTGTCCCCAATGGACATCAGGAAAGTGGGAATCCCTTTTCACGCTTCTTTGCTCTACTCCTGGTGAGGGTGGGAAGTGAACAGGACAGAGTGTATCCCCTGAGGAAGATACACCTCCCCAACGGCCCAAACCTTCCCAGAGGAATATGTGCCACTGGTGTTATGGCCCAGGGCAAATCAGACTTTTCACCGATTGTCTCTAAGCTGTATATAATTTCTCAGACACTATTATTGTTCCATAGTTAGTTTCCTCTTCCTTGTTTTATTGACAGTTTTCCCTACTGCCCATGTGCAGAACAGACTGTTGGTTTTGTTTCTTTTTTTGTTGTTTTGGTTTGGGTTTTTTTGTATTTTCTACTTGTGTTTGTGATTCCCCTAGAATCTGCTGTGTCCTTTCTTAGTCCCTGGTGGAGTGTTGGCAGCTGCTCTCAGTCCCTGGTGATTATCAGTGATGCGCTTCTTACTTCCCCTTCCAGGTAATTAATGAGTAGATTTAACAAGATTGGACCTTAAAATCCCTCTGGTATCCAAGTAACCTGCCTCCAGCTACAATATGTTTTTGTTTATTTTGCCTCCATAAACTGTTTATTCCCAGAGCCCTCTGAAAAGTTACAGTAGGAAAGAGCACATGCATGCCTGGAGCAGCAGAAAATGGAATTAAGGGGAAAGGGCCCCTTTGCTTCTCAGAGCATAAGGAAATCTTGACATTAGTCTGTACCCTTCCTAGCAGGATTTGAAAGAGAAAAGGCAGGCTAAGCTATATAAATGTTCTTTTTGGATTTTGAGCTATTCCAATGTAATGTCTCCATTTTTCTGCCATTGCAGCCTGCTCATAGCCCACTCTAAAGTGAAGTAACTTTTCTCACATGAGGACAGATACTTGAAATGTGATTACTTAATATTGAAGCCCTGCTAATGGTACTCAGCATCTCATTAACACTGCTTCATCTGGGGTTTGAATTGCTGTTTTCAAGGTGTCTGGGACAGGGTTTTTTCTGGAGCTCCACCTAAAGATAACTTGTGTTTGCATGTGGTCTTTATTTTCATTTGGCTTTACATGGAGGATTTTAGGACTTGTGCTTTTGGAGACAGTTGCAATTCTTGTTTGTTCAGCAAGATAGGTTACCCTGACCCTTACCTTGTTCTGTGGTTCTTTTATTTCTTTCCTTTACAAGGCCAAGCCATATAAAGATTAGTCAACACAACACAGCTTCATTTAGACCCAAATACCATGGCTAAGCACAGTGCTGGCGGCAGCTCTTTGTGACCCTTATAAAATATAATGCTTACAAGGTTGTGTACTTCTGTTTCTGAAGGTCTCCTCTGCAGAAACAGGGAATAATGTAAGAAATCTTTTTAGCCACAACATCTCTGGTGCTGAGCAGAGGAATCATAGAATGGCTTGGGTTGGAAGGGACCTTAAAGACCATGTAGTTCCAACACCCCTGCTCTGGCCAGGAACACCTTCCAGTAGACCTGGTTGCGCAAAGCCCCGGCCAACCTAGCCTTTGAACACTTCCAGAGATGGGGCATCCACCAGCAGTCTTAAAGCACACAGGCATATACAGTATTACAAAAATAAACATTTTCTCTATCTTGACAGTTCAGATACACTTAGAAGATTTTTGGGTTATGAATAAACCCTATATTTATAGATGAAGTAGAAAACTGCTCAAAGCACGCTCTGAAGAGAGACCAGATGAGGTGTTGGAGGGGGAACGATCACAAAGAGCAGAGTCAGTAATTTGTAAGGAACAGGCGAGGTGGATTACAGTGACTTCCCTCCCTAGCGCTGACCCCTGGATGCCCAGGAGCTGCAGGAGGGCAGTGACAAATGCTGACAGATGAGGTGCCCCGACCCTCCCCAGGCGCGGCTCGCTGGCCCGCGTTTCCCCCGGGCCGGGCGGGCGGGGGTGCCCGGGGGCCGGGCGGGCGCTGCGGCAGGAGGGAGGCCCGGCCCCGCCTCGGCGCTGCCCGCCGGGCCGCACCATGTTCTGCCTGAAAGGTGAGGGTGCTGCGCGGGAGGGCGCCGCGTGGTCTGGGGGGACATTGCGTGGATTCATGGCTCCTTTTGTTGCGGCGATTGCCGTGGCTGGCCGGCGCGGTGCTGCGGGAAGGTGCCGGGCAGCCCGGCAGACAAAAGGCTGGCGCGGTGCGAGCGCACGGAGCGGGGCCGCGCGGGAGCGGCCGCAGGGCTTCGTGCGTGCAGCACCGCTCCTGCTGACACCGCACCAGAGGCGCATTTGCTTTTGTTTGGGCTTTCCCCAGTACGGGTGAGATCTCGTGGAGCATCCGGAGAGGAGCAGAGAGTTAGCTGGTTGTGCTGTGTTATTGCAAGATGCTTGATAGAAACTCTACTGCTCTGCTGGGTGATGCTTCCTCTCATTCAGAGATAGTGCAGACCGTCGGGACAAAAAGAGTTTTTACGTCCAATGAGATAGTCTTATTTTATCTTTTAAATTAAACTTCTTCAGCACGTGGTTCTGAAACTAAAAGACTAGGAAAAGCTTACTGGTTTTGTTTCACGCCCATATTTCTGTGTGTATTAAAAATTGGTATTACTGCACCTTTTCTTACTGAAGTAAGATGAAAGCTGACACCAGAGAGCCGTTGTAAGGAAGGATTTAGGAGTTATAAAAAAACAATTTCCCTGGGAAAGAATAACAATTACGTTAATTACTTAAGTGCTTATCAGAGCTTGCTCAGAGTGTTTTTCTCTCCAAGTTAGTTAGAGACATGGTTTAGTGGTGGACTTGGCAGTGCTGAGTTAATAGTTGAATTCCATGATCTGAGAGGTCTTTTCCAAACTAAATGATTCTATGATTCTGTAAAACATTGGCTACTTTTATTCTACTAATAGCTTCTACTTGTGCCAAGTTCCCACTAAAGGATCTTGGTACAATCATAAATTTAAAAAGACAGTAAAAATAGTTCCTTTTCTGCAAATTTCATAGCAGTGATCCAGTGTTCCTAGAGAAAACCTGAACACATTGCACAACACATTTTGCTGTGCAGTGGTTTGTCTTAAATGAAATCGTTCCTGTGTACAAAAAACCTGCACAGTTTAAAATTTTTAACTCCACAAGAGGTTTTCGATTCACAACAATTCAGCAGATCACTGGAATTACAAAACAATAAAAGATGAAACTTTTGTTGCAGCATTACCTTAAGGATACAGGACAGAAATTCTTTAAATGAAGAGTATAATAGGTAAAAGCTTTTCAAGCCTGTTGAGGCAGCTAAAAAGACTGAGACTTCTGTAATCTAGATCACCTGGCTGAAAATGAACCAAGAAATGAAGTTTTCAGATTGTCCTATGTACCGCAAATGAGCTTGAACAGAAGCAAAATATTTTTGGCCTTGCATAATTAAATTGAATTACGCTAGCTTTTTTCTTTTAAATCTTTAGTAGAATGCATAGGAAAAGACTTTTCAACATTTTCAGGTTTTATTTGTGAATAAGTTGCTAGTTCCAAGAGACAAGAGGCCATCTAAAGGCTTCTCTTAAAAGCAGTGAGGGTACTGGATAGCTGTGCTGCATAGCAGTTTATTTTGGCGTGTGTTGATTCCTTCCTGTTTGCATGCACTCTGTCACTGTGCTTTGCTCTATTTTGATAGCTTGGAGTAGACTTCTCCCTACCTTCAGGAGCAGCAGCTACTGTTTATTACATTATTGTGCCCTGAAAATCATGATCCTGAAATAATCAGCTGGAGTGTTGCTTTTGATAACCTCAAGGTGCAAAGGAGAAATGTTGTGACATAGCCATCCTTTTTCCTGGCTTGACAGTAGCCTGTGTAGGAAGAAGGTCTCTTAAACAGCAGGGCACATCTGCCTCTCAGGTGCTGCTGGCTTGTTTGGGCTCTGAGGGCTCAGGGAGAAGCTGTGTGGTTGTTCAGGTGCTGCCCTGTCTGCCAGCTCTAGTGTTTGCTCAGTCTGATTTATCAAGCACACTCAATCTGATAAATGAATCCCAGGTCTGAGTCAGTGCAGTCTGTGGATGTGCGCGGGGTGGGTGATGAAATCCCCCCACTCTAGAACTCGGCCTCCATGAGCTCTAGAGGTCTGCTGCCTCTGATTTTTTCTTTTTAGGGGAAAATAGGTGTCAGAGCTGGGTGTCTCTGCCCGCACATGGTGGGTGACCCAGTGTCTCCTGTTCGCAGGCTGACCCAGGCTGGCCCTCGCACGGCACCGGTCTGTGGGCAGCTCTCAGCTCTTCAGCACAGCCTTCAGGTGCCCCATTGCCTGAAACACGGGTTGTGTTGGAGTTTGAGCTAAGCTGGGCGCCTGCAGCAGAGGCAATACTGCGTGCTAGTTATTGATCTTTGGGACTGAAGGAGTACAGATGGAATATTGAAATAAATTTCCCTGGTAAAGAATTAATTCCTGACAATGTCATGAGCAGTTCATTGGTATGTGCTGAAAAATGAGCTCACGTTTCTATGATACTTGCCTGGAGTTTCTCTTTCCTTCATAGCTTTTGTAAAGGGAGAATAGTGCCAAGAAATGCTGTAAAGCAGGCGTGTGTGCTTACTGCTTTGCCTGCACTTGGGCAGTATTTTCCACCCTTGCTTGTCTTACAGCTGTGCATTTGAGAGGGAAGTCTTTTATACTAATAATAGTAAGAAGTTATGATAGAAGCTATCCATGAAAAATCCCAGGCATGTGCTGCTTGCTCTCTGGAGAAGAGTTCCATGCTAGAAATGTAGATTTTTTTAATTTTTTTTTTTTTTGTAAAAGATCACAGAGCTGCTCACCAGTTGTCTCATGTGTTGTGTGTATGTAAGGACATTCCTTGGATTCCTTTCTTGGCCATTTTCTTGTGAAATATCCAATGTTTGAAATCAGAAACAGATTTTCTCTGTCTTTAAATAAATGTGTTTTCCAAGTTGAACTAGACAAGAAAAAAATTGTACAAGTCGCTTTCTTTTTTCTTTCTGTTTAAAGTTTTACTTTTTTGTGTGTATAACACCAGACCAAAATGAGGAAGGGGACTTAAAATAATCTAAATGAAGGAATCTGTCAAAGTGAAGATTCCTGGCAGAATTAAATGAGTTTAGTTTAAGCCTAGATTGATCTTGTGACATTTCTTCCTCTGTATTAATTTCAATCTTTTTATTTCTATTTCAGTTATGCATAATCACAATGAGACCCATTCTTTTTGTAGTTGCTTTTTATATCACATGCATTATTTTATTAGGGTGAGTAGCTTTGAGGACACGATCTGCAGTTCTTCAATGCATAAAAGCAGCTTGAACAAACGCAGAATTAGTAAAGACTGATATTTAAGCATCAAGCATATGACTATAAGTTAAAAAAACCCTACATCTCAGTTGTCAGTTACACCTGTGTGAACCTTGGACATGCCAGGAGAGCTCTGTCAGCACCACCACCAAGAGCCCTGTCAGACACTTGTTCTCATGCAGTGGGGGAAAAAAGTCAGTTTCCACTTAGCTGCTAGTGAGATTTTAGTGTTTAAGACAGCATAAAGTTTGAAGGTTTTGTCCATTAAATGACAGCTTTATTAATTCACACTGAAGGAAGGAGAGGAGTGGAGATGGGGAAGGATATGTCCATGGCTGAGTGTAGATAACAGCATCTGGTACAGCACCAACCTTTCTCTGTCAGGCGGCAGTGAATGGGAGTGGCTTCTAACTGTGCCTGGAAGTATGGAATGAAATTGAACATAACAAAAGGAAGATTATAGGTCTGGGTAATAACATTCTTGCTGAAGTTAGTCCATGCTCAGAAATACTGAATATATAATTCTGCTTTTAAGTATCATTCAAGTGCTTCACCTATGGCTACAGTCCTATTGTGTAATGTACTTGAACACCAACAAAACACTGTTTCTGCTTGGATTGATTTACAATCTAAGTGCATTGGAAGAGGGCAGCACATATGATAACAAAGTGAATTTTCAAAGGTAGTGGAATGCTTGGGTGGCAGAGCTGCAGCCGTGCATGTGGTGCCTACCCTGCTTGTTTCTTGGCTCTGTTTGTAGCAGAGTGGGCAGATGGAAACCCCAGGGAGTACTTGTGCCATGCTGACCCACTGGGGGAGAGTGGAGTACCCCAGCTCTTGCTTCTGCAATTCAGAGGTTGCCTGTAAATACGTTTAATCACCAGATTGTGGAAACACGTTGTTTCACTCCTTGGAACTGTTTCATTTGACTGCCTCTGAGGAGACCACCAAATGGCACGGGTACAGAACCTGCGGAATGAATGCCTATTGTTTGCTCTGGTTTTGCTTTGCTTTTTTTGGTCATAGAACAGGGTGTGGGTGCCTGTTTTTTCCGTTAAATTTTTAAGAAGGTTAGTGGCAGTGGGTGAAGCAGGGTGAACATACTCAGGCATTGGATAAAAATCTCTTCCAGCAGGTACGCCAGCCTTTCCCAGGGCACATGGGCTTTCACTGTAAAGTGGTATGGTGACAAGGCAAGCCAGATAGATTCAGCTGAGAAATCAGTTAGTATTAAAGCTCTCTGTCAGTAAATCTTTAGGTGATGATTGGAAATGTGGAGGTCAGGACAGACTACTGTATGTGCCTGGCCCTCAGTACTTGAATTCAGCTTGTGCTTTTCAAACACTGCGCAGTATAAACACACACCGACACAAATACTTGATGTTTGTAGTCTATTCGTTGACTCAGGTGGTATTCTTTAAGACTATGAAAATTGACTCCTCTGCTGTCACAACTGTGTAATTAAGACACAGCTTTTCCTTCACGTGTACATTTAATTCACACGCTGCCTTTCTGCTGCACATCTGGGTCTTTATTGCAGGCTGCAGCAGGAGCCATTTGCACAATTCACACAGCACTGCAGTCCTGAGGAGGGCCTGTAAGTGAATCATAGGTAGAAAGATCAGCTGCTGTTTTCCTTGACCTGCTAATGTTTGCATTTAAGCAATATCTGTTAACCCCCTCCATTGTCTGGAGGGCTGCAGTACAATAAAGTTGTGCAAAGCAGTAGTAGAGGGCAGTGAATTTCTGTCAAATTGCAGCAAGAAGCCAGCACTTAATTTTAAGAAGCAAAATGTGTGCAGGCTAGAGAACATTAAAATAGATGTACAAGTAGCATGCACAGCTGATTGGATTCATAAGCACTGAAAGAATTTCATGTTGAAGTGGTCTTTGAGACAGCATACACATACTCAAAATCTATTAATATCTTCATGCATTTTAAGTGCTTTAAGCATAGTAATGATTGCACGTCGTGTAAGTATTGTGTTACCAGATTTGTATTCTCTATGCTTGTCACTCCTCTACATTGGTTTTCTCCCCCACCCCCGTCACCCCCAACAGCATTTTTGCAGAAGGCTGCTGTTACTTCCAGGGAAATGCCATAAACCTTTGTCAAATGGGAGACCTGTTCCCTGTGAAAGCACTTTGCCTGAAATTAAGAAATGGAAATTTTGTTAATTCTTTTATTCAGAGTCCTGTCACAGATGTGATCTTGCCTGTGGTTAATGGCTGGCAAAACAGTCTATAATTACCTCAGGCATCTCTTTCTAATACTATCCCAGTCATCCATAGCATCCCACTTTTTTCTAGCTATATTTAAAAAAAATTCAGAAAATGTTTTTGGCATTTGAAGCTCTTGTATAACTTAGCTGGACTTTCAGACTTTAAAATATTTTAAACTTAATTGCTGGTCATATGCAGAGAGATTACAAAAGCATAGGTTATTTAGTCTAGCTGGTAGCTTGGGAGGTAAATACCCCAAGGAGGGAGGAAACCTGTTGAAGTCCAAGGAGAGTATTGGCACAAGATAAATGATTATGATTGTGTTCTGAATTAATTGAAGTCAGACATTAAAAGGTTCCAAACCATCTGAGGAGGGAAGTTGTGAAACAGACATCTAAACAGGATAATGTGGACAAAGAATGTTTTTAAGATGGTTCTTGATAATGTTGTGGAGAGTTTTAAGTCAGAGTTTCTGGAGCTGGTAGGGGAAGTTTATGACAGAGGGCTGCATGGAAACTTTGGGGCAGGATTACAGTTGCACTTTGCATACGTTGTAGTCGTCCCATGTTTAATTGCTTCTGTTGGTCCTCCTGTGAAGACCAGGAAGAATTATCCCTTTAAATAGGTAGCTGCAGCTTCTGAAGTTTCTCTTTGTTCTGCTTCACTGGAACTGGCTTCACTGGCTACAGGAAAAGGCCTCTAGAGGAGCAGGATATGCTGCAGGTTCTCATCAAACCATCTCACAGATGTGCCCTGCTCACCCCATTCTTTCCTTTAGACTCAGCAACAGGTACTGATGAGGCAGAAATTTCCCCAAAAGCTCAGCCTGGTCCGGTTTGCTGGACTTTTCCTGTTCTTTTCTAGTGCCAGGTGTGCTGCACTCTCCTTAGAAGTTTTATCTTACAGATTTCCTGCTTTCAAAGTCTCCAGACCCTGCTGACACCTTTCAGTTTTCTCTTGCTCTATTCCTGTGACGCACTGTTTTTACACATGTAGTGAGATACTGCTGTTTCTCACTTCGGGCTTCTTGTTACAAGGTCTTCCTTGGCCTGTGAAACTTTCAAATCCAGAGACGTGTTGAAAATCTGCTCTTTGCAGCATAGCATCCTGGCCCCTTTCTGTCTTTTAATCCATCTCCACTTTAATTTAAACCCATCAATAGTGCTGACACAGAAATACAAGCCAGGAGTTTTAGCCACATCCCGTAGGTAATACAAAGACTAACACTTGTGGTGCTCAAACAGAGGCGTCTCCAGCACTGGCAGATCCTGCTTTTCAGGAGAGTAATGTGCTTTCTGTCTGCATCTCTGCATCTCAGCCACAAAGTCTTGGATTATTTTGTGTGTCTTTTAGCCTTAAGAGAATTGCTGCATCTTTAACATGCTTATGTGGGATAAAGAAGCATGATGCTTAAGTAATGAGGAAAACCCAGCTTTTTCCTCCCTTCATTATTAGGGCAACAAGTTGCCAGCTCTTGCCTGAAGGCTTAATTTGCAGGGAAGCTTGTGTTAAAATAGGATAGAATCTTTCCACCATCTGAATGCCCAAGTGGACCCTTCTTCAGTCATTCAGGTTTGCTTTTTGTTGTCCTAGTTTCATACCTCAGATGAATCCGAGATCACAAGGAGGTTTTTGTATTTGCTAGCAACCAGAAGCCATCATTTGTGCAGCACCCTCTGGAAAGCAGAAGATGGTGGGAACACAGGGTCCTTCTTGAGGAAGAAGGATGCAAGGGTCAGTGTTAACTTTACTCTTTATAGGCAGAGTGCTGGAATAAATGTGGCTGACAAATTAGGAGAAGAAAATGCAAAGCTGTGTTTCCTGCCTAATGGATATTTGGAAGAGAGTAATTGATTCTTTTCAAAGCCTTTTTTTTCTCTATCTTCAGTGTGTATTGTCATCAGTCAGTTCATGCTCTGGAGCAGTGTTGCTGGTGAGGGCAGCAGGGTATTGCTGTGGTGAGAGATGTCCCACTCTGTCAGGTCACACAGCTTGTAGCTCCACTCTAAAGATCTTGAAGGGTTTCTCATGTTGTTCTCCCATGCAGAGGTTGCTCTCGTCTTATTGCTTCTCATCTTAAAGGATTGTTTTCAAGTCAGTTAAAAATAATTTTACCTTTCTGCTAAAATTTTGAAACCTGTTCTTGAATTATCATGCTAATTTGTGTGGCTTTACTCTCACATTTATAAAAAAGTCTAATGCAAAATACATATAAAGGCTGAGTGATTCTTTTTAAGAACAAAAAAGTTTATAATCTGTTCAACTTCAAATTGATCTTGATTCAGTGGCCTATAGTCTGTCAAAATATGGAATTTTAAGAACACATAATTCTGAAATTAACTAAGCACAGACTTGAAGAATTATATAAATTTTTAATGTCTTAGTTTGTGGCTTTGATACGGGCCTTGTCATAACCAAGGCATTTTGCATTGCTCAGTCAGAGCTGCTGCAGAGAAGATCCTTCTCTAACAGAGAGTTGGCATATAGGGAGGATAATCAGAAAGGAGACTTATTTTCAAGAATATTCCTTGGCACTTCTGGATTAATTTAATTTCTTTTTTTTTTTTTTTTGCCAGTAAACAGACTGAAAATGAAACCCATAGACAAGTGGGTCTATTAATTTGTGGTCTTGTATACAGATGGCTGCTCTTTCCAGCTCATTTTGTGAAGCTCAACCATTTGACTTTTTTTTAACAGAGCAGCAACTCCAGATACAAGAAAGAGCAACCCTGGTGGGCTGTGTAGCAGCTGTAGCACCTGCATTCAATCATTTTGTTGGAAAATCAGTTGCTGTAAGAACAGTTGACTGTTGACTTGGTAACTTCATGTTCTGCCTGAAAAAGCAGTCCAGAAAGTTTGTTGTTAAAGACACAAAAATGACAAGTCAATATGAATTTTCTGTAAAAAAATATCAAGACTATGTAATTGATAGTAAAAAGTTCACACAGATGTATTATTGACTGGGACTCGACAGGAATGCTCTTCCTAGGGTGCGACTTCATTTTGGATTGAAATACTGCTAATTTGTACTGCTCCTTATTAGCTTAATCTTTTCTTTGGCAAGGGGTGCATATTTTTGTCATTATTCTTTCTAATGGAATTTGATGCATTCCTCTAGCCTGATCTGTAAACCCAAGAGTTTACTTACTCTTTTTAGAAAGCCTTTCTGTGACCTGTTGGGAAGTAGGTGGGCTGTATTTAGTCATAGTTCATAAGAAGCTAGTGCTAACTGGCTTATCTTGCATAGATAGGATTTTCAAGTAAATGTGGCACTTCAGATTAAAAATTTACCAGTGAACCATTCCAGGTTAGTGGGATTATATTTGATACGAAGTTTTGTTTTAGTTCTTTGAATGTAATTAATTATCTTTGCTGAGTTATGACCATTCCTTAGGCTGCTGACAGAAGCATGTGACAAGGTTACTTTTTTCCATTGGTTGTGCTTTTAAAAATAATAAAACTACTTTATTTTAAGCATATGCAATGATTATGAGAAGCTATGTCTACATTGGCAAGTTACCATGACAGGAGAGGGATCTGTAGTGTGCAGTAGGTGTGCTATCCTTATGCCTGCAATGGAAACCAGTGGCATGAGATGTGGAAGAGCATCTCTGAGTGGAACCAACGTGGGGCTGAAATGTGCATCAATATGTAGGAAAACCCCTTCAGGCTGAAAATTGAAAAACGTGACTATTTAATTCCTTACTTTTAGACAATTAGGTTTGCCATTCTTGTTCCTTCACTGATGTTTTAATATAGTTGCATTCTATTGCAGTGTGCTTGATGTACTAGCTGCTGCTTTGTTGTCTGAAAAACAGTGAATGAATGCTCTGCCCAGCAGAGCTGAATGATGGCTCTTCAGTGTTGAATGTTATGCCCTACAGAATGAAAAATCCTGTCCTTGTAAGGCTGAGTATTACCTACCAGTTTTTATTTAAAATGGATGAGCAAAACATCAGCTCATCTTTTGACATCCTGGATTTTTTTTTTGCTATATACTGAAGCACCACTCTATTAATAAAACTAACTTTTGCTTTTTTTCCTTGCCTAGTTTCATAGAATCATTTAGGTTGGAAAGGACCTCTGAAATCATTTAGTCCAATGTTAACCCAGCACTGCCAAATCCATCACTGCCCATTACTGAACCATGTCCCCAAATGCCACATTTACAGGTCTTTTAAATACTTTCAGTGATGAGGACTCAACCACTTCCCTGGACAGCATGTTCCAATGCTTCAGAACCCTTTCAGTGAAGAATTTTTTCCTAAAATCCAATCTAAACCTCCCCTGGTGCAACTTGAGGCCATTTCCTCTTGTCCTGTCACTTGTTACCTGGGAGAAGAGATGACCCCCACCTGGCTACAACCTCCTTTCAGGGAGTTGTAGAGAGCGATAAGTTGTCCCCTGAGCATCCTTTTCTCCAGCCTAAACACCCCAACTCCATCAGCTGATCCTCATGACTTGTGCTCCAGACCCTTCACCAGCTTTGCTGTCCTTCTCTGGACTTGCTCCAGTACCTCAGTGTCTTTATTGTGGTGTGACCTCATCAGTGCCGAGTACAGGGGGACAATCCCTGCTCTGGTCCTGCTGGCCACACTGTTCCTGATACAGGCCAGGGTGCCATGGGCTGCCTTGGCCAGCAGGGCACACGCTGGATCATGTTCAGACACTGTTGACCAGCACTCCCAGGTCCTTCTTTGCCAGGTGGCTTTCCAGCTACTCTTCGCCCTGCCTTTAGTGCTGACTGGGGCTGTTGTGACCCAATGACAAGACCTGCCACTTGGCCTTGTTGAACCTCACAGTTGTCCTCACACCACCTATCCAGCCTGGACAGATCCCTCTGCAGATCTTGCCTTCCAGCAGATCAACACTCCCGCCCAGCTTGGCATCTGCAAACTGACTGAGGGTGCTCTTGATCCTCTTGATCATTGATGAAAGATAATAAACACAACTGGCCCCAACACTGATCCCTGGGGAGCAGCACTAGCAACCAGCTGCCAGCTGGATGTAATTCCATTCACCACCACTCTCTGGGCCCAGCCATCCAGCCAGGTTTCTGCCCAGCAAACTCTGTACGTGGCCAAGTCATGGGCTGCCCATTTCTCCAGGAGAATGCTGTGGGAAATGCTCGAAAGCTTTCGTGACGTCTAAGCAGACAACATCCACAGCCTTTCCCTCATCTTACACAGAGCTTAAAAGCAGTTCTTTATGGAGTACTTACTGAAACACTGACCATGTAAAACCAAAATGTTTTAGAAGTACTCACTAAAAATAATGAATTCTCCCAATACAGATTTGCATTCTTTTTACCATTTTTGTTGTTTTAATCTTGAAAGCCTTCCTGACTCTCCATGGCGCACCTGGCCAAAGCAGGCCTTCCCGGGAACATGCGTGTCCAGGAGGTGGCACTGCGTTTTTGACAGCAGTGATGGTGTACATGAACAGAAGGCAGTGTTGTCAGACCATTTCCTCCAGAAGGAGGAGGGCGAGGAGGCTGCAGCCTTCTGACTGAAGGCTGCTTTCTAACAGTGGCTTTTATCAAGTATAGGCTGCTTTGGTTTTTGTACTGAAAACCCCACTGCGTGTGAACTCTTGCACTGAGCTGTGCGAGTGGCAGAGAGGTCACTGCTGCTCTGTATCAGGAAGGTGCTTCCCTCTTTGGGCTTTTAAATCCATTAAAAAAGAATTGTGAGAGATAATAGGAGTGGGGAGATGACTTCTTTCTCTTCCTGTTACCATGGTAATAAGTTTAATGAGCAGACCTGAGCTGGGTAATCCTACCCAACCCTGTCTGAATTGCCGTTCAATATGAACTGTAAAATAAGCTGGTAGAATGTGACTCCTTTGCTCACAGAGTGTGTGGGTGTAGCAGTAGTGTCAACACTGCCATCCATTGTGGCCCCAGACTGGAAACCGCCTTCTCCCCTAGCTTCTGGCAGCATGATCTATTGCTCTGCATTTTCAGAAGGATCAGAGATGTGTGGGACCCAACTGTTAGAGTAAGGCAGCAAGAATAGCTTGTTGTAACTATCAATAGTAATAACTAATTGCTTCTGTTTCACTCACAGCCCTGTCTTCTGCCCCAAACATGTATGACCCCCTTCCCAAAGGTGATCTGGGTCACAGAATGCACCGACCTAAGTACTTTATTTTTCTTTTTGTATGGCAGTAGAGCTAAACCAGAAGGGCATAGGAAGGCTTTTCTGAGTTACCTGCTGCTTATCTGGCTGGCTTTAACTGCTTTCTCGTTTAAATATTGCAAAACAGTGATCAAGAGTTAATATCAAACACACAATATTGCTTGTTGCTCTTAAGAAGGCTTTCTAATTGAAAGTAGAGATGAATAATTAGAACACAGAAGTGTATTTTAAAATGTTATAGGACTGCCAGTAATGGAACACAAAGTTTGTTTTTCTTGTCTAGTGTCTTATGTACTGTATATAAAAATCCTTATTGAATTAAAAAATAATTGCAGAGGGCTATTACATAAAAGCAAAGGAAAAATTAAATTAAGCTATGAAAGAGAGGGTAATGGGTATGTTCAGAGTTGGCGCGGCAGAGGAAATGCAGGCACGTAGATGCCTTACGATCTTCGTACATTATGTTTGGTTTTATTGTTGGTTTTTGTTATGTTTTACGGGTGCCTGCTATAACCAATGGTTTGCAGATTCAGTGTCCTTGCAGAGGGCTGAGGTGGCCTAAGGATGACACCTTGAATCTGGGAGTGACTTTTTGGGTGCCAGGAGTTAAGCTAGCCAAGTGCCCCATCATTCAGGGGTTTGCCTCCAGTTTGTTAGGTGCACAGTTGCCAGCGACACTTGCTGTAGGTTTTTACAAAGCATATTTGCTTGTTAGGACTGCTTTTACCTGCCGTGCCAGTCAAGCTCTTTAAGCTGCACATGCCTTATTACTTACATCCTTAAAAAAATAAAAAAAGAGCTAAAAGCTTGTAGATGCAGTGTGGTCACAAGCATATGATAAAAATACATCCATGAAAGTAGTAGGGGATAGAGCTAATGCTGGACAGTGTGAATATGGCCAAATGGAGAGAGCTTTTTGGAGCATCACAAAGCTTTGTGTGCATCCCTGCCACCCTGGGTCCCCTTTATCTCCCTTGCCCCCCGATGTCTGCTGATACTGTACAAGCTCCTCAAATGCTGGACTTGCTTTAAACACTGTAAAGCTGATACCTCCTGCTTGCTTCCTGTTTGAGAGATCTGTGTTCAGTTAAAAAGCAAATTTAAAATACCTCAAGGTGGTTTTTTTTCCTCTTTGTTTTGAAATTCTTTAGCTTTTGTCTGCTGTGTTTGTGTTTAAGGAACATGCGTTAAGACTCCACACACACTAGATGCACGGGAAAGAGGAAAGGGACGTGCACAGGCCAGGAGAGCAGGACATCCCATGTCCAGTCTGGCCATCTCCAGTTCCAAAGGATACTGGGTGCTCCACTATGATGGACATGTCCTGGTTCTTGCTGTGTCTTGAGTTGTCCGTCTTTAAAAGGAGGATACTTCTCTCTAAGAGTATTATTTTAAGGCTTAGTTAATGCTATATAGTCGGATGAAATATATTTAATATATAAATATTATTTTTTACTTGTTTGTTTTAAAAATAACTATTTAAGTACAATTTAAAAGCTTCAGCTGCTCATCCAAAAAGCCCAGAACACATCAATCCATCACTGCTAAAATTAGAATCAATGTCTAATTAGAGCAAAATTTATCCCCATGGATTTCTATGAGCTGTCTTTAATTTCCAGTTTGGCTGCTGGGCTCGCATCAGGAATTACTTCATTTGATGGTTTTGTTGTGCAAGGTGTCCATAAAAGTGCTGTTATTTCACTATATGGTGCATATTACCTTCTATCCAGAAGATCTACAAATTGTACATAAAGACTGATGGTATAATTCCTTACGTAGCATATTTATAAAGATTACCTTAATGCCAGAGTGGGGCTGACATGACAATCCTTTGTGATTCCATATCCCCCAAGTTCCCAATAGATGTATCCTATATATTTTTTTAAACTCCTGTGTGTATAATATTCATCAGTATCATTGCTGTTCCCAGAGCTCAGGACCATATACACTTGTCTTATAAAAGGGATAATGTTTTCTTTGGTTGTTTTTTCTTTGTAATTTTGTTTCTTGTAATCCTTGAGTTAGTCACAGTTCTGTGAGTCTGTCAAACTATTAATGATCTTTTTTGTTTAGACCAAACAATGTATGTTTCCAATGTAAGGAAATCAGTGTTTTCTGTAATTATTCCTAATGATTCAAGCTCTCTCTAATAGAGCCTGAGTGTAAGGAGTTGGTTTAGCAAAAATGAAATATGCTGATAAAGATGAATATGCACGTTTAACAGCCTGCTCAGAGCATTCATACTTGCATTACTAATAGTTCCATTTCTAAAAGGCATGAAAAAGAATAGTAAAGGAAATAAAATGTTACTTTTGGGAAATCTTTATATAAAAGATAGCTCTAGGCTGAGAAAAGTAAACAGCCTCGCTTTTGTGTATTTAAAAAAAAAGCCGCACTACAGCTGCAGTAGAATAAGTGAAGTTTAATCAAAAGTTTTGTGACAAAATTTTGACTTTATCAAGCTTAGAGAGGTTCTTGCTCCATATAGACGTGGCATAAAATAATTGGGATTTTTTATAGGCTTTTTGGGGGGAGATGAAGATGGAATGTACACAGTGTCTTTCTCACATGAGAATGGTACATCTTGGCAACTCTTTATGGTTTTACATTTGCTAATAGCTGAGACCATACCCATCACCAAATTGTTTATCGTTTATGTTACCAAGGTCTTCCAGGCTTCAGGGAAGAACAGATTTATTCTTCAAATAAAAAGCTTGTGGGGACATTAATGCCTAGCATATGGTAAATATACTTGTTAAACTGGATTTCAGCCATGATCCCATTATTGTGCATCAGCCTTACTTCGTGAGCATGCATTGGAAACATGGATAATTGAGTATGTCTGTAGTCTAGAGAAGTGCATGGTAAATGTCATGGGGACTCCAGGGCAATATGTTATCCTGTGTCAGCTTGATAAGTGTTTGGGAGCATGGGAGTCTGCTGAACACTGAATTTTGTGTCTTCTTGCTCCTGTGTTTGTACTGCATGTTACCTAACAATACTGGCTTGGTGTGTAGATCAACACTGAACTTTTATGTCAAGTAACATGATTGTGCAGGGATAGAAAGACTGCATGCAAACATCAGCCAATATCCTTTAGAAATGTAATTTGATAGCATGATTTTGAGTTGTTAAAATGCAAAAAAATCCGTAACTGAAATCTACCTGTATTCTTATATAATAAAAGATACTGTCCCCATCTGCAGGAGCAATAAATGCAAGTCCAAGTGCATGCTTTTATAAATAGCCTGGTATTGCTCTGAAGTTTCGTGCATCATATCTATGACAGTGACTCTTCCCAGGACCCTGATAATCACAGGGAATTGAAAGGGTGAGACAGCAGGCATGGTGGCTAGACAAGTGGGTTACAGAGGTACTGTCCCATTAGGGAGGCGTTAACAGGGCCTCCTTATGAACTGGTTCACTGACAGCACTCTTGGGGTTTCATTCCACCCAGGAGGACTGTCTAGACATTCATTTATTCTGGCAGACACAAGAATATCAGCGTGGTTGATGAGTGAATTGAGCTCTGTTAATGTTAATCACAGTTTGTCTTTCTCATAGTCTGATGAGTAAATGTACTTGGCTTTGTAAATTTGTATTTGCCTCAAAGGCTTGTTTGCCAGTGTTCAGCATTTGCCAGTGAGTTTCTGCTATCTATACGGACAAGCCAGTGGTACCAACAGCTATTGCCCTTGCTCTTGGCACATTTTCTCCTTTTCATCCATATTTTTGCAGATACTTGAAATTGTTGTCAGAAAATGTAAAACTGCAGGCAGGGCTTGTTTCATCCCTATTTATTAAAGGTATCTGGCACAGTTCATTATAAGACCTGTTTTCATCTATTTGCGAGTTTGCTGGGGTTCAGTCATGTGAGATGTGTATGAAACACTTTATAGTGAAAATTATTCACTTAGATTGCTGTGCAGAGTAACAGGATGTTAAACAAAAAAACCCAAACAAACAAAACCCCCTCACCAAACTAGCCAGGTTTAGTAAACTTTCTAGGCTTTGCCAGCACTGTTGAGTCAGTGTTGCAGTTTGTGCTGGATGGTGCTCTGTGTTTTGTGTGTCTGGAGGCTGATGCCACGCTGGTGCAGTGCCTGTGGGCAGCTGGTGTGTACGCCCTGCTCCCGGGCTGCGGCTGCCAGTGCAGGCGGCAGCAGCGCCGAGGCAGCAGGAGATGCGTGTGTGTATGTCAGGGGAAGAGGAGATGTGCATCTGTGTGTTGTTTTTCTAAAACAGTGGGCTTGGGTTTTTTTTTTCCCCTGACCAAAAGTTTATTGTAATACAAACAGCACATGAAGCCTTTTTTAATATGTGTAAATACTTGTATTTTGCTGTTGTGCTCCTATATAGAGAGCAGCCACTTCCGTGAACGGTATGGGCTTCAACCAAAGCATTTATAATGAACAGTTAAGAAAGCAGACTAAGAATTGTTCTTTGTTGTACTTTACTCAGGGTTTTGATACCTTCCCATTTTTAAAACCAAATATTCTCCCATGTAATCTTTCAAACAACATAAAACTTCAAATATTGCTGAAGACAGCAGTTAATGCCGAGTGCTCTCTTCATGTGACATTTTCCTTGCTCTCCCAATCTGACTGTGCTGTTACAGCCAATTCAAAAGCCTAGGAAGGGCAGGCTTCCTGAATCCCAGAGAAGAGCAGTATGGGAGATTAGGGTTGACACTGTTAGCAGAATGGAAACTTGCTTAGTAGTGCAGTATTTGGGAGAGGTGCCATGGACTAGTGACTTGTGGATGAGGCTAAAGAACTGAGAATACCTCGACTCTAATCCTGGCTTTTCCACTGTGTGGGCAGGTTACTAAATCCCTTTGAGACTATGTCTTCATCTTTAAATAGGAATAATAGCTACCCTCTAGAGGCATTGTGAGGATGTATGTATTTATGTAGTACTGCAGGCAAGCTGATAACTGCTTATGCTTTGTGTTCAGCATCAATCCAGTTGCAGTCTAACATGGAAGATACCGTCTTTTGGTGACAGTCATTATGGTTCTAACTTTGAAAGGGAGCTTCTTTAATAAAGTCAAAATATTGAAGTCGTGACACTTTGCTCTTTTTTTTTTTTTTTAGTCTGTATGTTTTTTCCTGCTTTTGCATTCTAGAAGGTGGTATATGTTCTTCTTCTTGGCAGGTTCCTGCCCAGTTATGGTTCTGCAGCTGCCAGTGTCACAGTAATTATAGTAACTTAGCTTTAAATAAGCTTCTTGGATATGGCCATCTGTGTGTGGCCGTAGTACCTGTTGTTCAGAGAGTGGTGAATAATCAGGGATAAGGCTTAAGAGAAGCCACAGACTGGAGAGGAAGCAGAAAGGGAGTAGGACGAGGTCTGTGGCAGGTGGCTGGGTTTCCCAGCTCTCCGCAGCCTCTGTTTTCCTGCTTGTGGCTGTGCGCTGCAGGCGGGAGGAGGGCAGGAACAGGGCAGCCAGTACCTACAGCGAGCTGCTTAACCAGCTGCTTGATTTTTTGTTGTTTTCCTTCTTTTTTAAGGACTTAGAGAATCCTATTCCAAACAGTTTCCAGGACATCCAAATAGCTTAGCTTGCCTAAGTACGAAGGAGGAGAGAATCTTTTCCTCCACAGCCTTTCGAATGCGTCCGCTCAAGGGTTATAAGCAGGCCACTCCCTTCTGCTCGGAACTAGCCATTGGGGACAGCAGGGACATCCTTGAGAGCAGCATCTCACAATGATCGCCTATGTGCACTGCCTGCCCGCCGAGCCGATGGTCGGGTGCTTCGGCAGGAGCAAGTGGCAGCCCAGCTGCAACGATGAGGAGGAGGAGGAACTCATCCCGCTGTATTCCAGCAAAATGGGCAACGCTCACACCAAGCTGCCTGGGCGCCTCAAGAAAAAGTTACTGAGCAAAGACGACAACTCCTTCTGGCCAAGTAAGATCAGTTCCTGTTCCTTAGCTGTTTTGGTCATTTAGTATTGTGTTGTCGTTATCGAGGAAATAAATAAATAAAACAAACATAAACAAGGAAAATACTCTTATTTCTCTTGTAGAGGATGAAGGCATTGGGAACAATTTTCTTATAAAAATAATGTATTTCCGCTTCAGGACAGTGTCTGTAAATATTGTATCTGATGGGGCTGCTAAGTTGATACAGGATGGTACTGTTTTGTGCATGTGATATGTCTGTGTTTGAGAGGTCTTGAGCACTCGCTTTCAGTTCAATAATGCTCCTTTTCAGCAAAATGATTGTTTTAGATGAGTGGAGCTGTTGACGTAGCACTCTAATTGAAAGCCATAGGAACAATCAGTGGATGAAAAGGCCAGGAAAAATAAGAAAAAGGTCTAACAGACTCAAAAGGTGCTTAATGCAGTTGATGAGTACTTATTTAAAAAAAACCAGTCTGCTTTTGAATAACCTTTGGTCTAAGGTTATTTTCCCTCTGAATGTGAGAAGAAAGAATTCCTGAATTGTGATGACTCTCCTTTTTTAATCTGAAGAGTTTCAAGTTTCACTGGCAAATACAGATGGGAAATAAGGAGAGAAGAGGACAGACAATGGTAATGTTCGGCTGTTTTGTTTTTAGCCTTACTGCCTGCCTTCCCTTCTTTTCTGACCACCTAAGCAAAGGCACCCAGCTGTTTGTGGAATGGTTGCTCAGAAAAGTCTATTTAAGGGTGATGGGGGAGAAATTTCACAAGACAAAGAAGGCTTTTCCTGCAAAAGCCAGCTGGCTGGCTCTCTCGTGCCAGGTCTTTTGGAAAAAAAAAGGGAAAAAAAAAAGGTACATGAGTATATTTACAACTGTATTGATTTTTCTTTTCCTCATTAGTCTCACACTGACTATCTGACAATGGCTTGTTATTACCAGGAATTGAAAAATCCCCATCTTGCCACATGATGCTAACACTGATTAGCAAAACCACCTGCATTTTGTTTTCTGAATTGCCATATTCTCCATTCATTACTAAGCAAGCTTCTTTTGATGTCCCCTCCTGTAGGAGGAGTGTAATTTACTACATGATTGTTTCAGGCCTTTTTCAAGAGGAAGTAATCTTTTATAATGCATGGAAAGAAAAATCCTTCTCTTCTGCTGAAGTTTTGTATTTTTGAGCACAAGGTCAGTTCTGGTTCATTCAGAGGGAAAACAAAAATTCTTCCTTTATGTAAAACTATATAGTCACTGTCAGACCTGGGGAAGCCCTGAAGAGGTTAGGGACTAGGAAGCAGCTCCAGGGATGCTCTTAGGGAGGAGAATATGGCCCCTCTTGCCCCAGACAGCCTGGGGTGTGTGTATATGTATTTTGGGATTTGCCTCTCTTGCTGGGTGACAGGTTAGTTCATTCCTACAAAGCTGTGACTTTCAGAGCTGGTTCTCGTAGTGCCCTGAGAGGTGTTGCTCAGAGCATTGTGAGTAACCACTCTGTTTGAATCCGCTTCTCCAGAGTGTGGAAATGGGATTGAGGAGCATGGGTAAGGTACTCAGAAATCCCTGCT
Source organism: Pachycephala philippinensis (assembly GCA_013397055.1). NCBI lineage: Eukaryota > Metazoa > Chordata > Aves > Passeriformes > Pachycephala > Pachycephala philippinensis. The sequence continues at coordinate 1,861,365 of VWZT01011813.1, forward strand.
CCCTCACTGCAGCCTGCCTCCTTTTTCTCTTTGTGCCCCTTCTCTCTAAAATGCACCTGAATTGAAATTATAAAACTTTTCAGAAGATAATTTAAAAATTGTGTGCATGTGTGTAATTTTGTTGATTTATAGTACAGCACTTACATAAGCAATTGAATTCTTTGACTGGTGATCTACCAAAGCTTTTTAATGTAATTTTTGGTCCATAGCAATGAACTTTCACATATTTCAGACCAAATTTATTGCTGCATCCCTTATGCTGAGTTTCACTGATACCTGGTATGACCCCATATGTTTTATTTGGTTTTGAATTCCAGATCATCAGAGTTTCAATGAAAATTTTTCAATGAAGCAGTGAATGAGAAAAATCAGTCACCCTGCTTTCTGTCCTGACTTTTCCCAGAGGAGAAACCTCTAGTGCTTCAGTGGTGGTGTCCCACCACAGTACAAGTGTGCACATGTGGGACACCAGCTCTGCCTCACGGGCTCCTTTCTTACTCATTCCCGGTCCATAGAAACAAAAGAATAGCAGAGTAATTAAGCCATCAGTTAAAAGTGTTATGGGTGGGACAGGTACTATTTCTCTTTGACACAGGGAGACTCTGTCACTTTAAACTCTGTTAATGTTTATTTTAAGGAACAAAAGTGTTTAAGAGTGGAAGTGCTTTCTGGGACCGGGTCAAGTGATAACTGCAGAGCACAGCAGGGGATTATTGGCTGGGCTTTATCTCTGTTGATAAAGGCGTCCCTTTGGGGTCCTTATCCAGCATCATGAGAACTGCGCTTGGAGAGGTTTCACAGTGCTGATACACTCCACAGAAAATGCTCCCAGTAGTGTTAGGGTTGTTTGAAAACATAATACAGTCAAATTATTTGAACTGCCTCATGGGCTGGGGGGGCATCCTCACTGAGGGGATCTCAGTAGTTTGCAGCAGTAGTCCTGGTGCTCCTGCTACCAAATAATCAATAATCAAAATACTTGTGGTGTGATGTAGCAGCCATAATAATGAGGTTACCATTTTAGGGTTTGAGGTTTTTTTAAGATCTAGCAACTATTCAGATAAAACTGTTAAATTAGTCATATTGTGAAGTGAAAGTTCTGCATTACCAGCTCAGCCTTGTTCCAGCATCGATGATGCTGTTCTTCTGCTGTTCTTTGCTGCCAGATTGAGTGCAAATAGACAATGTAGGATTAAAATCGGCCAGAGTGCAGCAGTACATCCTTTAACAGCCTGTCTGCCTGCCAGAAAAGCAGTATTACAGTGGTGTAGGGACTGTCACCATCACATGTTCATTCACGATTACAGACTCCAGTGCTGCTGAGTGTTTGGTAGCTGGTTTTCTTGCAGCAACGTTAAGCAGAGATACTCCACTGACTAGGTTTGGCAGTGGCTTGGTTTAGTTTGGTTTAAATGCCTCCTGAATTGAAACATGAGGCAGTAAGGCACTGTTGGCAATGACTGCTGCTGTGGGAGGCTGTCACCTCCTCCTGATTAGAGCATCACCTGCCTCTTGTAGTTCCCATTGCCACCTGATATTTTATCAAATTTGCAAAGTTTAAAGGTGTGGTATGCTCTTGCTGGCTTTTTGTGATGATAAAATTTTGATAAAGATTTTGGGAGCTTTTTCTTTCTTTTACAGATGCAGGAGCGAGCCAGTGGCAATATCAGATTACTTTTAACATTTGTTGAACAGTAGCTTCAGTTATTGGGATTTTTTTCTCAGTGTTTTGTTGCCTGCTAGCTCATGAAAGAATGCTTTCTTCTTCTTTATTCATTACTCTCTCTCTAAGGACAACAGCTCTGTCTTGTCTGTAAAGCTGAGACCTGTCTGTGTGATTTGTGTTTTGTGAAAAACATAAAATTTGAAATAATAACTAAATCTGTTTATAAATTAATAGCATGTTGTGAACCAAGCTGGGTATTTTATTGTCCACTGTTTGCTATGGCTTTTTTCCAGGTTTCTCTTCCAATAGCTATGAGATTTAAATTCCCAATTTAAGGATGTTATGCTAAAAAAAAGCCAGAATCCTTGCAAACTGTGAAGATTCATTCTTTGCTTTCTCATTTAGCAGTGTGAAACAAAGGCTTTCCATCTCTGCAAATTCTGGGCCATGCGGAGCACTGAGCAAGCCTTTGTGGCCTTTCGTGCCCTAAGTGACACAAGGACTCAGTCTGTGTGGTGACTGGCTGGGACAGCCACTTACAGAGCCTTATACAAGTGACTGGCCACCCTCATTCCCAGTTTTATCTGCTGCGTCCAGCTCATACCATAACAGCTGACATATCGGATTGCATCAGATAAAACCAGGAACTGGTTCGTTTTGAAAAGAAAAAGTGAATTGGATATCATCTTTATTGCACGTCTGAAAAATGGGGGAATTCCGCTCTCCCCTCCCCCTGATTTTCTCTATGTATTCTTAATGTCTTGTCTTATGACTGAGCTTTCTTGGAGGTTTTGTTCATTTGGCTAAAGCAAGCCATGGTAATGTTGCAAAGCAGGGGAACTTCTCCATTTGGACAAAATTACTTCAGGTCTTGGATAAATAACAGCTCTTCTGGTGTGTGTTTCTATACATGTCTGGCGTTTCTTACTCACTTTGCTGCACATTCTCTGCATGTTCCATAGGAAACAAGCCTCCCTGCCTGTCCTTCTCTGGATGGGCTGCGGAGGTCCAGCACTTGGTCTCCTATGCCTTTCCATGCATCAGATCCAAGAGTGATGTGGATGAAGGGAGGGATGAAGAAGAACTTGTAATATGATGGGTCAAAAGTTGTTAATGTTGGGTTGTAAAACACTTAAGTGAATCACTAATATGAATATGAAGGTCATGCTGAGTTTCCTTGCTGAAAGAAAACGCTTTGCTAGTCTGACTGCTCACTGTTAGGTGTGAACCTGAGCTTGCTGTTGCAAGGAGGTGCTGGTGGTGGACATTTCATACATTCCTCTCTGCCTGTGAGCAGACAAGAAACTGTGTGTGGTACTCAGGAGCACGAGGAAGAGGTGGTGGGGTTTTGGTATGGACCTCATTTACACCACTCAAGTGCATCTGGAGGAGTGTAAAAAAATAGAGAGTTCAGAGACATCTTTCGTGTAGTGTTTTTTGCGATTGGGGCAAGGGAGCATCTGCTGTAGTTAAGGAGGTAGAGCAATATAAGTGCAAATCCACGTGTGAAACAAGTAAGAATGGAAAGCCTGTGGTTGAGGATAGTGGTTAATGGTACACTGAATAGGTGCTTCAGTGCTTAATTTGATGAAGCCTTCTGGGGTTTATGGATGCTGGGTGCAGTATGTTTGCAGATCTTACTGTGAGTTGCTTGTGAAGTCAAGAAATGGTTTTGAGCACTGTAAGAAAATCAGATTAAAGCAGAAACATGGGGAGGAGGATGTGAAACTCCACAGAAAGGGCACAAATGTTTTAAGGGAGCCCTCTATCAACCTGACTAATGGAGTCATACTGGCAATCAGAAACGGATTATGGCAACATTATCAAAATCCATTCTCACTTGCATCCCACCCTCCCCCAGGCAAGCATGTGGAGATGAAGTGATGAAGGTAACCATGTTTCATAGCTGTAGTGTATTCTCTCGAGCCGGAGGAGTAGAGAAGCAAATTTTCTGATTAACAAGGCAAATACTAGTGTCATCCCTTCTGGAGCCTATTTTCCAGGACTCTGCAGGTTGGTGACTTCCACCCATCTCCTGAATTGGGTTGTGTGCCTGTGCGTGCTGGGTTGCAGTGGTAGAGGGCTTCTGTGACACTTGGAACATTTACAGTGCTCTTGCAGCTGAAATCCTCCTTTTCTTGTTAACTGCTACTAAATGTGAAAATCTTCAAAGGCTTCCTTGACACTACCTTATTTTTCCTGTGCCAACTGCTCCTCACAGAATGCCCGTTCCCTTGTTGTTTTGTTTTTTTTTTTCCCCCCACTGTTGGGAAGCTAGAAGCTTCAGTATATGACCCCTTGGAAAGGTATGTTGCCTTGCAAATACTTTCATTTATCAAGTACCATGTTCAATGCTTTGTGTATGATATGTGCTGCCCCAATTTGAATGTAGGTAACCTCCAATGCTGCTTTTGCAGAGGCCATGGTAGGTGATAATGCAATGATCAAAACATCATATTGCCATTTATGTGGTGGGTTTGATGACCTTTATTTCCTTCAGAGGGAAAGAAATGGGCTGTGCAGTGTACTGGTGGTGATGAGGATGTGGGCTTCTGCTGGGTGACCCTGCAGAGGAAAAGGGGTCTAGCTCCTGGATGGCAGCTCCTCTGGAGAGGCCTGGGGGGGGGGGGTGCTGTGGGGGGGGGGGGGGTCATTGCTGCCACCCACCCCAGCACCTCTGGCCACTGGGGTGTCAGGGTTGTGTAGATTTGCTGGTGCTTGCAGCTGGTGCTGTGGTCCCTGTCCCTCTGCTCTGCCAGGGTGGGGGGGGGTCTTTTGCTCCTACTCTTAGCTCCCAAGGAGCTCAGGACTGTCCCTGAAACTGTGTTTCTTTCATGCAGCTCCCGCCTAGTCCAAACTGACACCTTTTATAAAGGAAATGGCATTAAAAGTGTGATAGATTACAACAGATTTTTAGCCCCCTATTGTTTCCCTGCCCTAATCCAATGACACATCATTGTCAAATGCCTGTGTTGCTTAATTTTCAAGGTTTTCAAACCTCTGCTTGGATACAGTTGTAGATCAGCTCTGCTTTTTTCACTCCTCCAGAGCCACTTGCTCCATCCTATGGGCTGTGATACGTAAAAGGTGCTCATTCCCTGAAATACATCACTTCTCTCCTCCGCTCTCAGCTGGCTTGTGCAAACATCTCAGAGGTAAAGCAAACTTGCACTTCGCTGGCATTGGATCTGGTAGCATATAAATTTGGTTTATTCATACCTTGTAGTGTTAATAAAAAAGACACATTTAAAATAATCTCAAATGCCAATAGGCTTAGTGACATTTAAGCATGAGCGATGCTGTCAGTCCATCCGCAAACAAAAGCGGTACGTCTTAATTTGTCTAATTACACTCTAACATGCAGGCCAGCTGCTGCTGTGAACAAAAGCAGTTGATCGCACCATTTTATTAATTGCATATTAATTGCCACATTCATGTTAACCATATGGGAGACAGTGGAGTAGAGTGAAGGCTACTTAGTGATGGAAAAGAGAAAATGAACTGGCAGAGTAGTGTCTGCAGAGACAAATCTTAGAATGATAGGGTGCCTGGAGCTTGTTGATGGGATCTGATTTTTACAATTAATCTGGGTTTTTTTCCCCCATCTAAATTACTGTATTTAAAAGTGAGAGGGATTTGAGTAGAAAGGATTGCATCTTGCATGGTGACTGCATATTTGTGAAAATACTACTGTGCAAGTTGGTATTGAATTTGTTTGGTAATTTGCAGAAGGCAGCCCTGCTGGCACGTGGCCGTCTGCCTTTGTCTGCCTGCTGTGCTGATGGATGCACCTGCGCTGCCTGGAATCACTTCTCATAGGAGCAAGGCTGGAAGATGCAAGAGGAGTACAATACTTGCTGGGTTTTATATTTTATGCAATTTTGCTCCAAGTATGTAGTCTTTTTAGATAATAGTGGTAAGTCTTGAATAGAACTGGATTTCTTAGAGTGAAAAATAAAAACCTTGAAATAGGCGGATTAACTGGTGTAAAATACTTACAGCAAAAAGCAAACTGTAGCGGCCTGGCCCATTGCATTTATCTGGCGTCAGATTACCTAGTAGGATATTTAATGATATTTAATTTATCTTCCTGAAAGTGAGACTTGAGAAAAATGCCCTCAACTTCTTTTTTTTCCTCTTTTTGCTGTGAGGAGGCAGCAGCCACTCTCAGCAGATGCGCAGCAGTTCTGTTGGGCAGCAGGTGCAGGCTGGAGGAGACATGAAGTGGTTTCTGTCCTGTCAGCCCCAGACTGACATTATCACGGTCTGTAGAGCATCTCCTTCAGAAGGGCTGTGAGGTGGCTGTCTCCTGCCTCCGAGCAGCACTGTCCCGCAGGCAGGTATGCGTAGCAGGGACAAATTATATGCTATGTGCAAAGGAAGCTTACTGGACCAAGACCTAAAAAAGCCCTCAAGGTCTACCTTGAGTTTATTTTCTCTGCCTTCCCCTTCATTTCTCTTTAGAAAGGAGAGCAAAGACCCATGTTGCAATTTTTAAGCCAAAGGGGCAGCAGGTTTGGTAGGAGGAAGGCCCAAGCGCAGCTCTTTACTTTCTTAGAAAAGAAGTAATGAGTTAATGGCAGATCAAATGGAAATAGGTCTACTGTGAAAAGAAGTGCAGGACTGGACCTGGAATCTGCAGTGATTTAGAGAACTCAGTCTTGTCAATTGATTAAATCTTTTTGCTTGGCTTTTCTAAAATGAGTATTTCAATGTTAAAGGCTTAGTCCCACCTCATTGCCAACAGATGGCATTTTGCTTGCATTTCCTACACCTCTCAGAAGAGCTGGGATTGAGAGAGATTGGCTAGTTAAAAAGAGAGGGGGTCAGAGCATTTGTTTTAATTAACATATTGTTCCAAAAACCCTCCCTAAAAAATATTTTTCAAACTGTATTGAACGGCACAAAAGGAGATGCAAAAGAGCTGCACAGTTATGAAATTGCTGATAAACAGTTGACAGGTAGGTTGGATCTGATCTATTCTAAGAATATGCAATGCAAACCAAACAATAATGGTGACATTCTTATGCCTAAGCAGAAATTGGGGCAGAGGGGTTGTTTTCTTGTGGGGTTTTTTTAATAAGAAAAATGCTTTAGGTGGCTCATCACAATTACATCTCAATTGGTGCTGTAATGCATGGCAGTGTGGAGTCTGGATTGTAGGGATAAAGCATGATTGGAAAGGCACAGCTTTAATTTTGGATTGCAAGCAGTGCCTGCCATTACAGCAGTTACAGAAACAGTGCCTGACTTGTGAGCTGACCAGTTCTGACTTGGAGTCATTGGAAGAGAATAAATGTGAAACCCCATGATGCCACCTCTCCAGTCACAGCATAAGGGTACTTAATCAGCCTCCCCATGTCTTCTCTACTCGGGCAGGCAGGCTGGGGCCTGACTATTACTAATTTAAAGGCCAAATTCCCCAAAGTACTGCTTGTGGCTGTTAGACCTCAGCTCCTGGCATTTGCTTGGAAACTGTATCTCAGTGTACTGGGGATTGACTAGATTACCAATGAGGGCTGATCCCACCAGCTGAGCGTGAACTGATGTAGGTGAAGAAGATATAAAAAACTTGTAAATGTTGTGGTTGAAAAGACAAATTTTCTGACTGTGATGCCTTTCTATGGCAATGCTCAGCTAGTCACTCTGTGTGGGGTCAGTGGCCGTGTGCTGCTCATCCGAAAGGTCTCATCCCATCTGACTGATTTCTGATTTGAGCCACAGTGACTATGGGGCAACTTCTCCTCCTGTGGTTTAGTGCTGTCATTTGTTCATTGTCCTTTAGGTGGTTTGACAAGGAATTTAAGAACAGTGAAGTTTCCCCCACAAGGGCTGCAGAGCACATTTGTCATTGCCCAAAGGCGCCGACAGAAGTTTATAAAACCATTTCTGTGCGGTTTCGTGATGTGTTCCAGGAAGGGCTAATTAAACTTGGAGCTGGCTAGCATCTCTAAAGCAGGTTTGGCACACTGCCTAACTGAATGATCCCTCATAGTTGTTCTCAGTATCTTTTAACCAACCTGGCCCTCCTTTTGTTTGTCAGACATTCACCACAAACACAATGCTATGGCTAGACCAGGAACAGTGGGCTGCTGTTTGCAGGGAGCAAGCAGGTCCCCAGGCAGATGCTGATGGCAATGTTAGGGTAAATAATTAATAACATCAAAGAAAAAGACACTCCTTTATGTCCAGTAGCTGAAGGTGAGCACAATTTTTTTCCTGGGTGTGATGCTAACCTTTTCTTGATAGGTTTAATTAATCCAAAGAGGAGCAAGATGCTAATTGCCCTGACTGAAAAAGGAGTATTTTCAAAGCCTTACAAGAATACAGTGTTTAAATGTATTTGTTCCTGGAGCAGTGTGTGCTCTGTGCAGAATATTAGATATTGGGGGATGTGTCAGGTACTTCTAATGGCTATAGTTTCAAGTATGTTCTTCAAACCATCTATGATTGAAAAACAAAGATGTAAATTGAGTTTTGGTGTGCATCAGCTTAGACAATTCCTTGCGTGATGGCAAAGCAGGGATCCTGTTAGGTGGCACTTGCGTCTAACTCAGGTGAACTGGGATTGAAGTTTTTTAATGCTGCATCAAAGCATCCTAAATGGGTGCCAAAGTCAAGACTACTTGTGTCATTATCCATCAGAATGGGAAAAAGAAAGAGCCCTTTCATGCATACTGTATACCAATTTTGGGAAAATACTGCTGTGGTTTTATTGACTGGTTTTCCTGAAGGTGTAAACTTACATTGACCATGATCTCTTATCTCTTTTATGTTTAAATGGAATCTTCTGCTCCAGGGGTCAGCCCTGCCCTGGAGCTGGTGTAAAATTTCACACCTGATTCTTCCAGACTTCTAATACTGGGCTCCTTCTCTTTTCTCACTAACTAAAAATGAAAAATACTCTCCCGTTTCAATTCTGTAATTAACAGTCTTGTGGACAAATCTGTACCCCAAAGTTCAATCTGGATTGTGGTGCACAGTGTAAAAATGCAGCTGCTGGGACACACAGTAGTTTTAGCAATTACCTTGAGGTGGCAGGGTTGTTTGTTTAGTAGTAGTTAACTACTGATATTTCTTTGCCTTGTTCTTACTGTTGTCTTATCAGCTACTGGAAAGTTTCAGGAATGAAACTTACTCAGCTTATTTTCTGTGTGGGAAAACCCATGGTACTTCACAGAAATTTATTTTTAGGTTCTGCGTAGTCGTCTCTGTATTTATTTGTGTGGTGTCTCCAGTTAAGTGTTGGAAATCTGATTTGCAGTGTACCTCCAATTAGTGGGATGATACATTCAGAAGCTCTTCAAAAAACAAATTGGTAGTTTAAGTGGTGCTGATCTGAATTGTGGATGCATGCTTGCATTTCAGTTGTCTTCAAGCGAGAGTTCACCACTGGAAGCAAGTTACACTGCAGGCATGATGTCAGGTTACACAGCCTGTGATCTGTTCAGAGCTGAAGTGGCGGTGATGGTGCTGTAGCTGCCCACTTTTAAAGCTTCTCAGGTACAAATAGTGAAAGTACTCAGAGAAATAATTTTAAAACTAGCATTAGCTGTCTCAAGTTTTATGTTTACACATCTCCAACTTCTCCAACTTCTACTTCAGCTCTTCCAACAAAACGCAAACTTTTCTGCAGTTTATATTTCACTTCTCTGCAGTTTATGTTTTGTGCTTAGTGGGGAAACCAAAGATACTGAAAGAGACATTTTTGCAATTAAAAATGGTGTCTTTAATTTTAAATAATGTATGTTAAACCCCTTGCTGTGTTACAACTTCTGTGGTTGGTTGGCGTTATGAAGCACACAAGGACTAATACAGCAAGGAATAACTAGTTTTTCTAAAATAAGAAAGAGTGTAGGTATCTGCAGTGGGGATCCTGAAGGAAAAGCAAGGGATCTTCTCCTTCCCTGTCTGGCAGGAAATGGAGGCAGAAATTGAAGACTGAAAGTAGGAGGGGAGAGAATCTCCATTTTTTAATCTTTTGTGGATTACATTTGGATGAAGAAGATGGTGATGCCTGTTGTTTGCCTATTGCCCACACATACTTATTTATGGAAACCATTGCCACAATACTAAAATGCACAATAGACAATGTGCTCAGTAGTGCTTTCTGAGCAAGGCACCTTTCTGGCAAGGCACCTTTATCACTTTAGCATCACTCAAACTGTTAGATGCATTTCACTAGCGACCCAAAGAAACACAACTATTATTCAGTAGTTAGTGCTGATCTACTATGGCATGTTGTGAGGTTTGGGCCTCTAGATTGTGTATGATTAATAACAGATCTCTGAAACTTCTAATCAAACCACTGCTAATAAAATTTTAGGTTGGTATTCATGTTATAAATTTTGAAACTTCAACCAGTTAACAATATTAGTCCTTTCATTCGGTTTTAATGAGGACTTCTAATAAGAAGATGCTGACCACGCAAATATAATCTTAAAAATCATTTTCCAAATCTGTTGGTATTCGATCACGTCTGAGATCCACATGCCCATGGCCAGTCAAAGACGTTCTTTGGAGATTCTGTGGTACAGATGTTGGTGCAGTTGTTTCCCTTCAGGTTGCTGAATCCTGCAATAACATAATTATTAGGTCACTGTTTCGGGAACTCAATACCTTACTTTAGTTTGGAGACTTGTTTTATTTCAGGGCAGATTGTGTGGTTCCGTGATTGCAACACACCCAAGTTTTTAGATTTTGTCAAAAATCTTAGGGCTTTAGGAGCAATAGCAAATGTCACTACAGTCCATTTGTGAGCCTTTGCTTATACTTATCATTTTAGTCTTGTGTTGTGCAGATAACATTTTTCAGGTAAAGTTTTTGAAAGTTTCTAATGAAGAAACAAAACTTTTGTTTTTTGAAGTTCCTGTGGAAGACAGTAAATGGGTGCTTGATGCTTAATTTTGGGATGAGCAGTTGTATGATTCTGTGCAGGTTCGTATTTTCCAAGGAGCTTAACTTTTTCCATTTATAGGCTGTAAAAGTTCTTAGCAAACTAGAGAATGTACTTGCCTAATTTTAAGGGAGTGTGCCTCCAAGCCTAAATGAGACCCACCCAGAATTTATTGAGAGTCAGCAGAAAGACAAAAAAAAAGAAGAATCTGTAACCCAGGATAATCCGTATATAAATAAAAGTGTGCCAAAGAGCAATGTTGGGCAGGGAGGCCGAGACAGGCTACAAAAATTCTTTCTGTGACCTTTAAATAAGTGAAATGAGTAAGGAGCATGTCCCCTTCAGGACACCCATAAGGAGAATGCAGACTGAGATTAGTTGAAGATGTCTGTTGGATATTAGTGTGGATGCACAAGTGCACAGCTGCCAAAGATGGAATTACAGGGAGATTGTTTGGGACAGAAGTTCAGAAATGGAATTTTTGCAGTCTGGTTTTGTTGGTTTCGCTCCTAGTCCTACAGGATGATTCTAATGAGAAGACTTGCAAACTTGTCTGCCTGGTATTTTTTCCATCACTAATTCAGAAGGGAAGGATTTTCTCTGTTGTGCATTATTAAGGCAAGTAAGAGTCAAGATTTTGTAAACTAATTTACTTGCCCCAGCCAGTTTTGATCAGTTCTTTAGGATAAAGCCATAGCACAGGAGCATTCAGGTGGATTTGGAATTTAAATTGAGATTATTTCCTGGTGACATCCTAAAAGGGTATTATTCCCTACGGAATGAGAAAAGTTCTCTTCTGGGAGCTGAAATTGCCTTAACTGGGGTTCAGAAATGACCAAAGGACAAAGGATTCTGCCCTGCAATTTAAAATAAAGCAAAATTGCACATTCACTAAATGTTTTCTGTTCTCTTGACTGCCATTACTGTGTGGGGAGATGCTCTAACCAAAAGAAACTGCTGCTTTGTCTGCTGGCAGCCCTGCCCAAATGCTGCCTTTTCTCTCTGCTGATGTGTTTGCATGATAGAGGATCCTGTGGAAAGATGTTTTGAATTGTCAAAGGAATGAATTAGCTTTATTGTGCTGTGACCTAAATAGGATCATCAGATCAATCAGTCTGCTGCTTTTCTGTCCTCTCTGGCTTAGGTTGTGTTGCTTCTTCTCATCTTGCTCGCTCTTCCCTCTGCCCCCGCCGGGCAGCCCCTTTCCCAGAGCCTGCAGGCATAATCCTTTATGATCTTGGATAAAGGAGGGCACAGCCGGGTACCCTCTTTTCAAGCAATACCTGCCCCATAATAGCCGGCGCAGGCCCAGGCTCAGCCCTGACTCCCCTGCACTGGGGCACGGGTCCTTCTCGGTGTGCTGTTGTGGTGGCTTTAGGATAAAATACTTTTCCTTCTTTGTTCCCTCTCCCCTGTGCATTCTCCTCCTCCACTTCCTCCTGATCCCAGGTTTAATGAATTGTAATTTCTCAGTAGCTGGGGCAGTATCGCGCTTCACTAAGGCTGAGGTTGCCTTGAAAGAGGCCATTGTGAGCGAGGGGAGCTGGAGACCAGAGAGCAGCTGAATGCGGTGCCGCCTGGGACGGCCTTTGTGGAGGGAGCACTTTTGTTCTCCTGAAAGATGCCGGGAGAGGGCCAGCCGGGACAGGGTCTCAGGGAGGGAGAAACCCATTCTGACCATAAATTACTGACTCCTGTGCTCTGCAAGGAGTCCATTTAGGCACCAGCAAAGGGTTAACAGCATGGGTGAAGGTGGTCAGAACAGGCACAAAGCTTGGGCGTGAGTTTTGAAAATACTTGAGACATTTGGCCTTTCTGGTGTTCCTTCATGATGGAAGTCTCACCTAGAAGTAAAAGTGCAGCTTTCAAAGCTGGGTGGTGTTGGTCTGAGGCAGGCAGGAGCCTTGTGACCTGCAAGGAAGGGGTTTAGTAGCCCTCCTCGGGTTCAGGCTTGTCCTGCAGATGCCTGGGTGCTCTGTGCAGCTCCTCTGGAGGGGGTGCATGGGGGTCACTTCCATAGTTGCACCCCTCTGGACACCACAGCTGCTCAGAGTGGGTGGGTGGGGGTGGCAGGGAGCAATCCCGAGCATGTCCTACACAGACACATTCCTGCAGACGTGCTGCAAACAACTGCCCTTCAACAGCTTCTTCCCTGTGCATCCCGCGAGCTGCTGTAGGATGGCACAGTGGAAACTGATTTAGAGCAACTGAGTGACGTGTCTGTAAAAGCAAAGGCATCGATTTAATTGTTTTGAGTACATCTGCTTGCCAGCATTTCCACTTTCCCTTTTGTGCATTGAACAGACTCACTGGAAGAGCTCTCACAATGCAGTTAGTTCCCAGCTCAGTTGGATGATTTTACTTTTCTTTCCTCTTAAAACGCCATAAATGCTATATAGTTGTTTAATGGTGGATTTTTCCATTGTCCAGATAAAGTTGCTAAGGCCTGCAACTTGAAGTTTAGGTTTTGAGATGATGGTACATTTTAGTAGTTTGATACATCATTCCCTTAATGAATTTGATATATCACGTGTTGGGTTTACCTCTCCTTCATGAAGATAAAGTGGTAAAATTTGTCTTCATTTGTGGGAGGGAGCAGGAAAACATTGCTTTAGCTATCCTTGTGTTTTATTTGGTTTTCTTAAACTTAAATACTTCGTAAATTTTTTACTGCATATATGCATGGGCTGGTGGTTAGGAAGAGAACGCTGACTCTCACTGCTTCCATAGTGTCCCTGTGGACAGCTGCCCCTGGGGCTGCTGCCGGGCAGCTGCTCTGGCTGTGGTTACGAACGACCCAAGAACGTCACTTTCCAACATTTGCCTTTTTATAAAGCTTCAGCTTTTTCAGTGGATCTTGTGCACTGGTGCTAAGGTTCAGGGCACTGGGTTGTGAATGGGGGCTAGACACAAGAGCCCCTCTCCCCCAGGGGCTGGCTGGAAATACTTCCATGGAAGCTGAATATTTCCAGATTGTTTCACAGGCGCCGATGTTTTATGTAGCCGTGAATGTGGAGGGGTGGCCGTCCCAGATGGCTGTCGTGGAGCAGGTCAGCTGGAAAGCCCCTCTAAAGAGGGGATAGAGCAGGGAGGGGAGTGAAGGAATGGCTACAGCATTTCAGGCATGCCATATGCAAGCAGCCATTTTTCTTCTCTTCTACATGTATGTGGCCTCTGCTAGAAAATTAGAATCAGTTTAACCACTCAGGGATTAAAAACTATTATAGTTGAACTAAAAAAAGCGTTTTGCTAATGAGTTCATTATACAGTTGTGATTTTGAGGATGCTGTTTGGCATTGCATCTTGTGCCTCTCAGTTTCTTTGCTCCAGTCCCTGACTTTGTAGGAAGGAGTTTCTTCTGAGCCAAACTTTGTGACCAATCCCATCCAGTATGAAGGGAAAATTACTATTTGCTGAACGTCTTCTCCATGTTTTCTGTATTCCTTCTGATATTCCTGATTCCGCTGTATTTCTGTGATCCTTGTGTGGCAGCAAGTGAGTGTGATCCTTGCTTCTAAGGATGTGGTAACTCAGGCGGTAGGTTAATATTAACTTGTCCAAGGTGGAGTAGCAAGTGTGTCACAGAGCAAGGTCTCCCTAGTCTACTTGTCTCTGAGTCATTAGCATTTAAAGAACTGCTATCACAGTGTACACACCTACTGTTCATGCTGGGTTTATCTAGCTTTAACAAGCTTTTTAATTTTATTCTATCAAGTTAATTTTAGGTGGGTTTTTTCTTGTTTGTTGGGGGGTTTGTGAGTTCGCTGGATTGCCAATGTTTGAGGCTGAAGTCCTTTATCTGTTTGCATAGTGACTACAATATAAATTTTCTCAAACTGCCCCATCTTTTCTTTCTCAATGTGGGGAGGCTAAGTGCAGAGGAGCACAGGCATTTCATACTTTAAGTTCTCCGAGAACTGCTGTTAGAAGCCAATTGTGGTGACAGTTTCTTGAGACAGAAAACGTGTTTACAAAAAGCTGGGTTGAAAGAACGTGATGAATTCTATGGAAGTCAGTGGATTTGTCCACTGAGGTTTTTTTTGTTGTTGGACTAGTGCAGACTCTCAGAGGTGCAGATGAGTAGCCAGACTGTGTTTCCTTTGGGGTAGTCCCTCATGATAGCCATTTTTGATGTCTGATCTCTTTAACAGCATGACCTGAGGGAAGGTGGAAGCAAAGTCGGGGCGGGGAGGGGGATGAAAGGCAGACATCAATTTAGGTATTGTTTGTTGCTGGGTTTGAATGTCTGCCTCCGTGCCCGAGATAAGGGCCAGAGGATAGTGGTCAAGTGCTTGTTCTCAGGCAGGAGAAATGCTCCAGGGTGGGTTGAGGATCCAGTAACAAAGAGCACTCTGCACTTGGCACACACTGTAGCCCGGGGTGAAATGAAAAGGATTCCAAACCGCCCGAAGCACCCAGGATCATGTTGATTCACAATGTCTTGACCATGAAAAGGTAACGAAGTCTTGCTTCCCAGGGCTTGCAAGGCTCTGTTGAGGTTCCATAAAGGCCTTTGGAAGAGTGTCTTTCTTCCAGCAGCCCAGACTCCATCATTTTATGGCTTGAAACTGTCTCCTTTCCCTGGGCTCCCCTTCCTACGTGCTAAGGAAGAGGCACAGGTAGGAAGAGGCGCAGGTAGGAAGAGGCACTCCCTGATCATACAAAAGATGAACACCACACTAGAGAAATGGAGTTACCATCTCCTTGGTTTTCTTTCAGATGGCAGTGTAACTGGAGTTAGAAATAGAGTCACTCTGCACTCACTTCCAGTGTGTGTCCAGCAGGCACACTTTTAAAGTGGTTTTATGGTTTGTGGATGTATAGGTAATGGCAAATGTCTGATGGGGGTATTACTGTGTATTTGATTCAAAAACAGCACTAAACACTTACCTTGTTATCAGACTTCGATGCCAGAGTCATTTTTGTGTAAGGTACTTGATGGAAATCAATGCAAAAAGCAGAGGTGCTTTCCCTGCCATTGCTGCCATGGCACCGTGGTCTTCTCTCCCTTTGGCAGAGCTGAGCCAGTCAAAATATCTCTTGGACCAGCAGCTGCTGGAGAGACCTGCTGCTCATGGTAGTTTTGATGTAAAGCCCGTGTTGCAGTTGCAAAATCTCTGGATTTCAAAAACACTAGTAAAATATTGATGATAGTGTGTTCCGACAATGATGAACAGACTTGGTTTACAGTCTGTTCTTTGCAGTGCTGGGTCTCAGCTGTTTGGTGAAACTTACAAGTTCCTGTGGAGCATCTGCTTTTTACTTGCTGTGCTCCAGAGGCTGGATCCTGCTGCAGGTTTGGGGTCAGCCTGAGCCCCCCGCTGCTGGCATTTTTCTTTTTCCTGAGGAAAAAAATCCTTTTCATTGTTAACCCGAGGGGGCTTCCTAAGCTTGCTTTGTGAGGGAGGGCTTGCTTCTTGAGCCTGAACATTGTGCGAAGGGCATGCCCTGCTGAGCACATTCATTTGGTGCTTAGAATTTTCTCTTTAACTTCTGCAAAATTGCAGTTCATTCCTAGGAAGGATGGCTGTGGACCTCTGTACAGATACATTTTTTAAGACATGAGGATATAATGTGCATCTCAAAAAGCTTGGCTGTTTCATCTCCCTGCACAAGTTTCGTTTGATGAATAACAGAATCTCTATTAGCCAGAAATAACTCGATTTTGTTTTCCGTGTATCTGGTCTGAGATGACGGTAATAAGAATAAATTAGGAGCGTAACTGAATAAAATTCAATATGTAAAATTAGTGTGCTGATGTCTCAGGCAATAGCAGTGGCTGCGGGGGGAGCAGTGGGACTGGAAGGGGAGGCAGTGCAGAGCCGAGACTGCGTGCTGCAGCCAGCTAAGGCGCAGCTCTGGATCCTTAATAAAGTGGGAGCAAGAGGGTGAAAATAAAAAAAAAGGGTGGTGGGGGGAGATGGGGGAAGGATGGGAGCGGGGGGANNGCCGGGATCTCCTGCTGCTCCGCCGGCACTGCCGGCTGGAGCCATGGGAAGGAGAGCAAGCACCTGCCAGCTCGGGACTTTCTGCAGCAGCCAAACTTGGAGAGCGGAGGAAAGGAGGAGAACAAGAGCGGAGTAACTGCTGTGGACAGCAAGAAAGCCTTTTCCGTCCTGCGCAAACGTGAATAACAGCTGGGGCGCTTTTTTCTCCTGTTTTGCTTGTCGGAACTGGCTGTTTTCAGCCCACAAGGTTACATGTGAGGAGGAGAAATTCAGGCTAAAGAATTGTAAATTACTTCGTCTGTCAGAAAGATCTAGACATACTTGAAGTGATTCCAGGAAAAAAAAAAGGCAGAGGGGAGAAACCTGGAGAAGAGAAATTTGGTGTGCGGAGTTTGAACAGGTTCAGGCTGCCAGTCACCTTTCTGCAGCTCCTCCTTTCTATGGGATTTCGACTCCAGGATCGCAGTTCAGCACCTTGAAAATGGTGGTTTTCATAAACACAAAGCTTAAATCTCTCATGAAACTTTTCAAGAGAAAGAGTAAGTATAACTGTGGGTGCTCCCTGTCCTTTCAGGAGGCAGCCCAGTTCTGAAGGAAAGTGCAGGTCCGTTCGGCTTCACTTCTACTTCCTGCAGCCTCTTTTTAAGTTTATTTCACTCTTCTCATCGTTTATCATTGTGGAGTGTGTGGAGGCAGCCTTATGAGGGTCTTTAGGACCTCTCCTTTGGGACACTGTGGCTTTGGAAGTGCTTTGTCACGGTGATTTTGAAGGAGCCAAAGTTTTCCGTGTGAAATGGGCAACTCGGTGACAAGGCAGGGTGTGCCGGTGTGTCGTGCTGTCCTTATGGCTTGTCAGACATCTGTCTGCATATGCAGCTATGGGCTTGTATCACTGAGGTGTCTACATAAAGTTTGTTCTGAGCCAAAGTTTGTTTTTAAAGATGTTCTAATTTCAGAGTGGCTTTTAAAAATCACGTTGGTCTTCCTTTCAGTCATGAAGGACAGACAAATCCCTCTAGAGAGTAGTTGGCAAATGTGCACAGCATTTCTGTTGACTCGTTTTGATGACCATTATTGCTGTGACGAGCAGCAAACCTTGATTTTGGTGTGGCAGAACTGCAGCTAGACAGTGGGCTTGGCGGCAGGTGTTTCCCTCCTCCTCTTCCTCCTCCAGCCTTACCCCACTCCCAATCCTCCGGTTCAGCCAGGGAATGGCATGGGTGCCTTTCATTGACTTTAAGTGTCACGTTTTCTGTGAGATGGGGGTGATGGATGCTGTAACCGGGTAGGTGATGACTTCTCCGTTTTCTGTGATTTAGGTTTGACTGCTGGTTAGCAAGAACGGGAAGAGTGGGCACAGGCTGAATGTGTATCTGCCTTGTTGCAGTCTGTGAGAGGGTGCAGGACCAAGACACAGAGATGAGGACACTCACTGAAAGTCTTTAAAAACCTTTTTCGAGGTCTGAAACGAATCTAAAAAATGTGATGGGAGGCAGATAAGAACCTCTCCTCTACCCCAAGTTCTTTAAGGAAAGAACAGGCGTTGAGTAGTAGGCTGTAGATAGGTTTTGAAGCGAGAGGCATAGCTTATTTTCCTTAACGAATACCAATTGTTTCCATCTGAAATGATGCCAGCAGATGCACAGTAGTGTTAAGGAAAGGGTAATTTTTCAGATGACAGAAGGCTGTTGCCTCCTTTTTGCTTCTCAGTTTTACATACCTCCTTTGCTACCACAAGGGCATCAGACGAACCACGGAGTGATGCCACAGGCAGTGCAGCAGCAAAGGCAGCAAAGGGAAGATGCAGGGCTGACAGCAAGGCTGGGGGCAATGGAGCTGTGGCGGCAGGGCAGGTGCTTGGAAGGCAGCACATCTGTAGGGGCTTTTTCTGCTTTGGAGAGTTAAAAAGCAAGGATGTGCAGCATGCTGGTTGAAGGCCAAAGGGTGCCTGGGGGATCATAAAATATGACCCCCAACTGCCCTTTTTCTGTTTACAGCAGGGTAGAGGGATAAGGCTATTCAACTGTAGAAGTTTTTATTGATGGTAAACTTGAAACAAAAGCAGTGGCTGCCTCTCGGGAAGCATAACTGATAAACAAATCTTGGCAATATGTGCTTTGGCTGTTTCACTGCTAGACTGTCTGTAGGGAACTTTGAACTTGAACAAGGTCTGTGTTTTATTTTCACATGTATATTGACTGCAAAGAGGTGGCCAGAGATAGCCCTCTTCAGTGGTGTTGTGCTCTGAGCAGTATTTATCCACTTTTTTTTTTGTTTTGTTTATATCTGCTTTCCACTCACGACAAAGGAAAGTCGGTAGTTTATTTGCTTCATTGGAATCTTCTTTTCTGGTTTGAGCAAGCGTGAGGTCAGACAAGGTTGTTTCCCAATACAAATGAACCTGTTGTCATCTCTCATGAAGACTGTCATATTCCCAGGGGCACCTTTGAGCCAAGAGGAAGCTGTTCTGCACTGCACAGCACCTGCCATGATCAGGGAATGGAAAACTGATTCCTTTGTGAAGAGTGGGAGCTGGAAGGGGGGGAAAACAGAGTTGCAAGTTTAGAGTAAATAAAACAGCTAGTATAAAAATGGGAAGAGCAAAAGGTTTTTCCTACAGAACATAATTTTAGAGTAGAAATAAAAGGAAGGGTTTTTTAACTGTCATAGAAGTGAGGTTCTAGAGAATATTTTGATGGGTCTGCAGTGGCAAACAATGCTTCTTTCATTTGTAGATGATATGTGGCAAACTTACACGTGGGATTTTGTGATACAGCTGTCTGCAATAACATTTAGTTTTTTTATTATTGTGTCTCTCTGCAGCTGTTTCCAACCTAGATGAAGAGAGTAGATGGACTGTGCACTACACTGCTCCATGGCACCAGCAGGAAAATGTCTTCCTACCCTCCTCAAGACCACCTTGTGTGGAGGACCTGCACAGACAAGCCAAGCTGAACCTCAAGTCAGTGCTGAGAGGTAAGGCACTGCTACTGACACAGACGTGTCCTAAAAGAACTGTACATTCTGCCACAGTCTTTGCAAACATATCCAAATTGCAGGCTTTGGAAGAAATTTATTTGTTTTTCTGCAGCATGTGTAGAACATTAGTGGGATTTTCCCACTCAAATGAAGAGACGGGGAAAAAATTATTTTGTTATGGAGAGACAAGTAAATGTGTTACCTGACAGAGAACTCTGAAATAGAAAAGCATATCTCTTGGTCATTTCTATTTAGTCTTTGGAGTGTTTCCAAAATGGTACTTTCAATTTCAGTAAGTCCTGAGTTAGTCCATTTGTGGAGTAAAAAGCACATCAGAGGTGTGTCATTGGTGATTTCTTTTGTTGTTGTACAGTATCACTTCCAGGGTTGTGGCTGCGTGTGAGAAGCTGGAAAAGGTGCTGAGGGCAGAAAAGGGAAATGGGGAACAGGGCACTTACAAGGACTCTTCCAGTAATAAAAGTGCTTTCTTGCAGAAGGGTTCAGCATATTTTTAAGGCCCAGTTTTTACCTGTAGTACCTTCATTGGGGGCTGTATCTGTGCAGTCTGTTATGGGAGGCATTGTGTTGTGTCAGTGCAGCCATGAGAACAAAGGAGGCCTGCAGAATATCTGTCCCTGCGCCAGACGTAAAGTTTAAAATAACAGTATAATGTTCGTGTTCTGGAAACGGTTAACCTAGATTTTTCTTTACACTGGCTATTTAACAAAGGGGGTTACCCTGCAAAGAGCCAACTCGTTCAAGTCCGTTTTTGTTTCAGCAGGAACTGCAGGTACTTGATACCTTGCAAAGTTAACCTGATTTAAAAGAATATTGTGTTTTTTATTTGTTTAACATGACATTTCTGCTTTTTAGATTTGAAGAAAGCTTCATTTTGTATGTCTGAATAGAGAAGTGTTTGACCGCCATATTTTATTTCTCTTGCCATTTCCCCAGTTAATTGATTTTCCCTGTCTCTTACTAGGTGCTTTTTGTTATCATTTAATAGGGGAGTCTTGACAGCCAGTGTTATTGGCTCCTGCACGGCTCAGCAGATAGCCTGTGTGCCCTCTATACTTATTATTGGATTAATACATTTGTGCAGTTCCTTAGCCTTGAAACATTTATTGTTCTCTTGCAGGCACACTTACCAGTGCTTTACAAATTAAAAATACTTGCCTGCTTTAGATTAAAAAGAATATTGATTTTTGTTAGCTTTTTCTGAACCTTAGCCATCATTCTAATATTTTTTTCTGTTCTCTGTTTTGGACTGTTATTAAAAAAAAAAACCTGCACAGGCTAAAATGCTGCCCTAATTTTCTTGAATTTTATCATAAATGTATCTACTGCAGTTTCATGTTCTATTTAAACAAATTTATATCTAATATATCTGTGTGAAACCAAGTAATACATGCTGCTTCCTCCGCTGACACACCTGGAGTTATTTTGGTCTGGTGGGATTTTGCTCTGGAGGTGCTGCTCATTAAAAAAAAGAAGCTATTCAGTGCTACTACAATTTGCCAGTTAGCCATTTGTGTTAAGTAAACTGGCTTGTGTACATGATGTAGGACGGCTTGGTAATGAAGTGAGTTTCAGTTTCATGCTTTCAGGGTAGTAACTGAGAGAAGAAACTGTGGTGATACCTTCACAAGACCTCATACTGCTGGCTTAGTGAACACAACTCTGTTATTTATTTATTTACTTTCTTGTTTAACCTCAAGCTCTTTCCTTGAGCCATGTTTTTTTTCCTAAGTGCAGTTTTAAAATAAGTCCTTGCTGTTGCCTGTAACTGTCCTGAGAATGAGTAGTAGTAAGAGAGACCCTGACTAAAGTTTTACCAGTTTTACTCTTCTACTGCTTCAACCAGCACTGTAAAATCAGGAAGGCACTGGTGCTTCTGATCATACCTGGAGAATTGGGTTAAAAGTTTTGTATCCAGAGCAGAGTTTCATTCAGTGTAAAAACACTGTTAGAATTGTGACATAATTTTGACAACTGCTGAACTGTTTTTCCACCTGTTTCTTTAGAAAAGACGTTTTCTAAAGCTTCCTAATAGGTAGAAAGTAAATTCAGTGATGTGTGACCATAGCATAGAAGAGCTTGAAGCAGTCTCATGAGAAGCACCATTGGGCTAGCATGGGGACTTTGCTTCTGCATGTCTTGGCTTCATGATAAAGCTTGCATTTTGCCATCCTTTTGGTGTTTCAGATTCTTTGGTTGAGGTAAACTGTGGAGCAGTAGGACAGCTGTGTGTGACCCAACATGCTGTATGGGTGGTGGGGAAAGAATAACACTGGATGACAAAATGCACCATACTCTGTGCAGAAAGGGGGATGAATCCCTTTTGTCTCCAAAAAATGGTGGCACAAAGGGAAACTGGAAGGAAGTAGAACTAAAGCAGATACAATATTTGCTTTATGCAAAGTCAGAAATGAAACAGTAGACATGTACAGCAGTGGAGAAATACGAGGGCAAAGATATTTAAGTGCCTCTCAAATTTTTGGGGCTATGAAATAATTTAAGGTTTTTAAGAATAGGTGAGACAAGCACTACTCAAAAATAATTTGTGTATATTTAATCCTATCTTTCAGGGAGGTTGGGAATGAAGAACCTCTGGTGGTCCCCTTGAACCTGATAATGAGTTCTTGAGGACTAAGTAAGCAGCTGTTGTTCAGACCATCAAAAGACATGTTTGAAAGTTTTCCAGTCCTGCTCTTGCTTACATTATGAGAGCTGATGTTATTGGTACATAGCAGCTATAGCAGCTTGATTGAAGACTATTAATTTGTTGCGGCACACGTGGCTCCCCCTGTGAATGGAAAAGAAAGTATAAAACTTAGGTAACGAGTAGTAATTCACGTGAAGAGCACATTTAAACCACTTGTAAAAGTATCAAATGTATAAAATCTTTCAAAATAATTCAAGCAAAGTATTGCTATCAAGGTATTTTCACCCACCTAATAGTAACCAGATGAAGTCCTGGCTAGCTTTTAAGACAGTCAATGCAAGGGCAAACTATTTGTTCTGGTACAATTTTAACAGCAAATTCTTTACACTATAGGTCTAATAAAAAAAAAATCTGGTGAAATAAATAAGAAACTGTCTGTTATCTAGAATAAACTTTTAAGTACCACTTAAGAAGCAGAAGCTAGTAAAGAATTGCTACTTAAATTGGTTTAAGAATAAAAAGTTAAGAGGTATTAAAATAAATAGTATCTAACCTGTCTTGAGAGAAATAAGTACACCGTCTGCTGATCTCGGCATGCTTTCTCAGGAAGCAGTGTTGTGTTTGGAGAAGAAAAAGATTTTTTTCCATTAATTTTTGTGCAGTTGATTATTTTACTTTGTATATTATATATTGATATGTCCCCTGCTTATCAACACTGGAAATGGATGCAGTATGTGACAATAGATGTTGCATAGGAAGATATTTTAGGTTTTTACCTCTGAACTAGCCTTTTGAAATGAAGGGGAAATACTGTGCTTTTTCTTTATGAAGCTACTTTCAAGTATAAGTGGTGAGATCTTGCATTCAAATGTGTTCATCACTGAGGTAAAGCTACTTATCCTTCTTTAGGCATGCACGTGCTCTGCTACCCTCTGAAGTTTTAAAAAGCAGAATTGTCCAGTAATCTGAATTAGAAAATGAAGCACCTGGAACCTGGAAAGTTCGTGATGCATAGTCTATCTGTTCTAGAGAACTGAGGTTGCTTTATGTAACCTATATTAAAATTTAAAGTTGTTATTGACGAAAATCAGTGGCTTGATATATTAAGCCCAGGCTGTGTTACTTCATTGTAAATGAAAGGTCTCAGTGGCTTAATATGATGGCTAGGGAACAAGAGTAACTTCAGCTGCACTTGGTAGTCATGATACCATTGTGGTTTGATTTAAACGTTTAGAAAATGATGCAGTTCTTGGGTTGTGGTGATAGATACAGTGTTTTTTCTTAGTGTTTTGTTTGCATTGGATAAAGCAGACTCTCCTTTTCTTTGGGGAAGGAGCCAGGACCTCAGAGTGGCTGCTGAAGCAGATGGGGTGACATGTTTTCTTACCCTCAGGGCCAAGCTGCTCTGGCTGGCCTTTCCTGAAAGCCTGTCCTGTGCGTCCTCTTCCTAATGTTTTCATGGTCACTTTGTGAAAGGTGTTTCCCAATAAACAGATGTTCAGATAGAAACAAAACAGTACTAACCACTGAGGAGTCTTAACATGACTCTGTGCTTCGTGTCACTGTTTTGTCCTAGGAAGTCACGAACGCAGGAGATGAAGACGACAGATGGGAAGGAAGAGCTGAGGCTCTGCATGGGGCCAGGATCCTCAAATCGATCATGTCCCTTGCTGTGTGCTCTGCTCCAAGGCTGAAGGACTACGAGACTTGTCTAGTCTCATGTTGCTCATGTCTGCTGAGTGGCTGGACTAGCACTGAGTCTGGTCTGGGCAGTAGCAGAGCTGTGAGTTTGATGTTGTTCAGAGTGCCATTGTTTTTAAGGCAGGCTGTCGTCTGTGCTGAAGGGCCCAGTGCCACATACTGCAGTGTTTCCTACAGTGTTCTTGGTCCATAAGGCAAGAAGGTTCAGTGGGTGTTCAACCAGAGTCAAGAGGGTAGCACTGTGGAACAGCTCCAATCCCTGACACAGTGCATTGGCAGATCTGACTCGTTGCATGGTTCCATTTGAAGAACCAGTGTCTGAGGAAGTCTCTGAAGTGGTCTTGAGCTGGGAGCCCAGATAGAACAGCTTGTAGTATATAGCAATGAGGCAAATATTTGGTAGTAAAAGTAAATTGAGAGTAGTCCTCATTTTGTGAACTGTTAAACTCTAAAATTGACAAGTGATAAGCTGTGAAGCATGAAGATGGGGAGGAGACACAGCACTGTTGTAGTGTTGCTTTGCTTAACTGCTTGGGGTGTATCATAAGTGTGCTTGTTTACCTTCTGAGCAGGTTTGCAACATTAACTGTGTTACAGGTGGAGGTCCAATGTCCTAAAAGGGAAGCCTGAAGTTTAATCTGAAATGCATTGGCCTTGGATAATCTTGCAAACTATGATGAAGTGAAGGAACAGAGGAAAGAATTCTTACCATGTACCTGAACTCTTTGTTTCTACTTTTTTTTGAACTATTCTAAATTTTCCCTCAGATGTGGATATATGTCAGTTGCAGTGATGGGAGCCAGAGTAGGGCATATATAGTTGAATTTCTGAGGGGCACTTGTCTTCCAGTTCCTGCAATTAGCAGTGCAGAGCACTTTTGATTTTTTTTTAAAAAAAGTGGGGGAGTATGAGCTCCACGGTTGTGTGTTGTCATTTTTTCATGAGCTGGGAGACAACAGGCATAAAGGGCAGAGATGGAATAACTGTATTAATATTAAGGTCAAACACAGCCAGACTGAAATGATACCAGGCTGTTAGGGGATATCCAACTCCCGAAGAGTGTTGTGGACACTCTGCACTGTTGAAGTTGCAGATGAGGGGCAGTGTTTTGTCACACACTGCTGGTCACTGCCCAGACTGGTTGTTCTTTCCAGCAGATAACAAGGTGTTTGATATGACTGAAGAAGGTGTTGCTGTAAATAGTGGGAACAGTCCACACACTGACTTTCATACTGCTTTTCAGACTATAACTGCTGAAACTTCCTGCACAACTGCCTCCCCCCTCCTCCCCAGGGTAATTGTGTTGATTCAAGCTACGTACATAATATAGGGCTCGTTGTTCCAATGTCTGTGATGATTCATTTATTATCTCATCTTCAGAAGAGCTGGATTTGGCTGACTCTAGCTTCTGTTTAGCTTTGTTGGCCAAATTCAAGGAATGTATTTAAGCAGCAGTGATTGAAACACTTGATTTGTTTTCCAGAAGACATCTGGTTAGCATTGTCAAATAAAACCGGATTTAAGTAGTTAGTCATAAAGCCTCTATTATGTCTTGCTACAAGACCCTCCAGACAGGTATGTGTTTAGCCTTTGTTTTCTCAGTGCATCTGCCAGATCACTGTTCAGATGAGCAATATTAGGGTCAGACCTACTAGTCGATAATCCTGCTGAGAAGATTATGGACTTAAAATAATCTTATGTTTCATTAAAGAGCTGCAAAATAGGGGGAAACCACTTCGTATTGACAATAGCTGTGGTTCAGGTTCAGAGAGATGTCAAGATGTGAACTCCCTACCAACTGGAAAACTTAATGAAGTAAAGGCCATTAAAGGCTAGGAGTAGACCATATGTTCCTGAAAGGCCTTGGAGCTATAAAATCAAAAAATAGAAATCAATTTATTTTTGCATTATTTTAGTTTCAATTCTCAAGTTACTATCAGAGCTTCTGCTCATGTATTCTGCTTTTTTTACTGTTACTGAATTAATTCACCGTACATCTGTTGATGGTTTTGGCCAAGTTCCATACTCCAACTACCCTTTCTAATAAGGAATTTCAAAAAGCAAATACTCAACTGAAACAAAACAGAATTTGACCAAGAGGCTACACTGCATGTGTTTGAAAGCCGGTCTTGTGCTGAAAAATTGAGCTACTTGGAAGCATCTAGGTTGCCTATTTTTAGGTTTCGTTTATATAGTGCAGTGCTGAGTGCAAAAACATAAAGAGTGGTTATATGTAGATTGATGGCATGATACACATGAGCAGTGAAAGCAATTCCAGTGAAAGGGTTTTAAAAAGATAAAATTTGTTTCAAAGTAATACCAGTGGTACTGGGTTTTTTTCTTAAACTAGATTGAATGTGTTTTTTTAGGAAGTTATACCTGAACGATTATTGAACCCATTTCAGATCCATGCCTTTAGTAGAAAGAATAAATTGGAGCTGTTAACTGTCTCTAGCATATTTAAGTGCTAGGTAAAGCAACTTCCATCACAAGGAATATTGAACTTGCAGTTAATTTCCATTTTGCTTTTCTTCCTCCTTACTCTCTTAGATTAGGACATTATGTGCTTGTTGGCAGCATTTTAGATAGCTTTGCATTTAAAATATTGTAGGAGAAAAAAGCAATGAAAAATCCCTTCATATTTTTACATTAGCTGTGTTCAGTTGTCTAAGAAACAAAAAATACCCTTAAAAAATGCTAGAGATAAAGCAGGGAGTGTTATTTTAATGCAAGCATCAAAGATATGAAAGGAAGCAAATACACTGTTAAACTTAAGACATCTTGTCACCACTAAACGCAGTCGTATAAGGCACTTGCAGAAATTTAAATTAACTTGAGACAAACGGTGATAATTATTTTGAGCACTCCCTAGTGACAGCTTGTTAACAAATATAATTTGTCATGGCTGTTGCATTTTGGTGCCATTAGACAGGTTTTCTGTATCACTAAGTCATTCAGATCACCTGGGGAATTAAAGATTGATATTAAATACATTTGTTTCTTAAAAGCCCCAAGAAAAGAAAGGAATGATCACCGTGTTTGCATTTACTTGACCCTGTTAACATTATTTTGACATTGAATAGTTCCTTTTAATTTGGATCCTTCTTAAACACCTGCATCTGATTTAGACCCTTGAAAATAAATCTGTCCACTTGCTGCTTTCCTTTAATGTTGCGCTTTCATGCCCCGTCTTTGTGCTACTCTTAAGTGTCAGCACAGCTGAGCCCTGAAGCTGGTTGGAACGGTGGGCTTCCCAGCCTGAGTGGCCTCTAGTTACCATGGCAGGACAAGCTTCCCAACATTTGTGTGTTGGAGGAAACAGACCTAACATAAATACATTTGCTCACTTTCAGTAAGACTTCTTTGAAGTACCCATTCAACATCCCTGTCACACTCCAGCAGCCGTCTGTTAGGATTACCTTCATCCCCTTGGAGCCCAAGACATCTTTGTTTCTGGATAACTCTAGACAGCATCTGTCATTAAAAGCTACCTGTGTGGCTGGGCTTGGCTACTTATTCATGAGAGGGAACATGTGAAATAGTCTTTAAAAAAATCTAAATGACCTTTCAAGTACTTACTTACTCATCAAGTAAGATGGCTTTGAAGCAAACAACTAAGTTTTGCTGGTGGGTTGGAAACTTGCCACTTTAAGTGGTGCTTGTGGAAGAAATGTGTTGGTGCCAGTGTTTGCTGTCTCTGGGCTTGTCTTGGGCTTTTCTGTATGTAGTGATAAAAGATCTAGAGATACTAGAATAAAACTGCATTTGGGTCAAGGGACGGGAATCATAAGGAAGTTGGCTGGACTGCCAAAGGCTGCTACTAGCCAAAGCACCTAGATTGAGCTGGTGAGCAGAAGTTTTTTCAGCTGGGTGGCAACAGTACTCCATCTGTTGAAACCCCTGACCTGTTTAACTGGGAGTCTGAACAAAACGGTGCACTGGATATATCACAGCTGAAGTTCATGAACTTGCTTTGCAGTCAGCATTGGTTACAGTTCAGTTGTTACACAAGTGCATCATTGCTGTGGCTTTACAACATATTTTAAAGCTTTGATATAGAAGCAGTCTCTGTGATAGTCAAGTTCTGCAGATGATATGGGGATTTATACATTTAAAGAAAATGGGACATGATCCAAGCTGAGTGAATTTTTGGGAGGAATGTAAAGTGGTAGAGGCAAGCTGTCTGCTGCATATTTAGATCCAGGGACAAAAATAGGTGCTGTGTTGGAATTAAATTGAGCTGCTTTTTTTGAAGTTGTATTTAACTTGAGATATTTGTGAGAAACAAGATTGCCTTTGTACAGCTGTGCTTTTATATAGCCTGTCTCATCCACACACAGTGAACTCTGCATTCTTAACCCCAGTTTACAAATGAGGGACCCATAAAGGGGCACAGAGTGAAAGGTAGTAATTTTAGTTAGATTTACTAACCAAAGAAACCTTTGAACTAGGGTGTCTGTTTTAATTATGGTCTCAGGCATAATCATTCTCAACGAGCTCTTTATCTTGAAAAGTTACCTCCCTGAAATTCCCCAGTTAACTGCGTAGTCAAGTGTTACCTTGGTTTTATCCACGTCTTACCACAGTGCTGTGAGCAAGCAGAGGCAGCCATGCCCTTTGAAGAGGTCCCAGTTCCATGCTCAGAGCATGTTTCAGTACTTAGCACCAGACCATATGACAGTCCCAAACAGAGCACAGCTCTGGCTGTTACAGGTGACAACCTTTTGCATAGTGTTCCGAGTACACCATTACAAAGCTGGAGGTTCTTCAGCCTCTGCTCACCTCGTCTGTAAAGAACTCAAATTTGTATCTAAATGAAAAATATTTTAACTTGCAAAAGCACATCGTCCTTAGAAGTAAAGATGTTGATATCCCTGTTAGGTTCTCTTGCCCCTCATGAGAAGGGGCTGCAGCACTGGACCCAGTGCCGGTCATTACTGGTGTGGTGGTGATGTGAGTTAAGGTATCTTGGGTTCTCCTTTAGTTGGATTTATCCTGAGATGCCTCTCTGTGTGTTCATATGCTGCAGGCGGTGTGTACATACCTGTTTGGACTCTGAATTTAGGAGGCACCTTTAGATCATGTCGTGTCTGTCTGTAGGATGTAAATCCTTGACAGGATCTAACCCAAAGTGATTTGCTCGGATGCAGCGATGCCAGCCCAGAAATCCAGGTCTTCAACACCCACGCCTGTCTGTCACAAGCCCACAAGGTCTTAGTTGTCTCAACTCAACTGGGAAAACAAATTCAAAGTATCTGTCACGTAAATTAAAGTTATATGCAGTTACTTACAAGTGGTGAAAGTAATTTCTTTTAAAACCAAAACCAGTGATACTTCGATTATTAAAGTGCAATGTAACCTATAAAAGAAGAGGTAATTTTAAACAGTTTGCATTTACAAGACAAATGTATGTTATACTACAGTCTGTCTGGTTTTAGGTGAAATTTTGAAAAGCTACTTGTAAGACAGTGTTTGTAATTGTGACTTAGGGAGGAACATGGTTTGTGGATATTTACAGAAGAAGTCGACTACAATGTTTGAAGACTGGAAAAAGAAAGATTTCTGACCCTGGGGAGTAGAGTGGTTTTCCGGTGATATGTGCAGTGAATGGATAAATGTGTTTTAATATACTAGTCAGCAGATTTATTTCTGTAGTTGACAGTTTAGCTGACTTGAGCAGTTAATAGCCTCTCTGTAGATTTAAAAAAAAAAAAGGAAAGAAAAAAAGAAGAAAAAAAAAGAAAAATAGAAAAATACAAGTTACAACATGAAAGGCTCTGCCAAGAAGTCACCCAGACTTCAGCTGAGATAGTTTTTCCAGCATGCAGATGCAGCTGTCAGCTTGTCGCATGTCCCTTGCTGACAAGGAGACAGCAAGAGGTAGTGTAAAATTTAGTAAGTGATGTTTGTCTGGTCTTTCCCCTTTCTACCTCTGTACCTGGGAGTTTCTGTTTCAGGAGCTCTGGGCAGCTCTGCCAGGCGGGCAGTGCATCTGCTCCTGCTCTGACTTACATTTTCTCTTTGGATTTTACCAATTAGTCTTGAGTTCCAGGTCCTGTTCTTGCATACTGGGCAAATCGAGATGTTTCCAGAGTATGATTTTCCTGTCTTTCATTGCTTGACCCATGCAATGGGATGGGTAGTTACTCCAAGCAAATTGGAGCTATTTAGATGTCTGAATAACTTTGATGCCAAGTTTCTAAGTTTATACTAGTGAATATCATGATAATGTAAATCTCTAACCGGTGCCTTTGCTGGTTACTAGTAAATATTTAAAAATGTGGATTTTAGTTTTTTAATATTAGACTCTTCAATATATGCTTGTGAGAGTGTGCCCGAGTGTGCACATGTGGATGTAGACAGCTACAGAGCTTAAGGCCTGATCCTGCAGCAGTCATGTGAGCAGTGTTTGCTTACAGGAGTAATCTGAGTAATCTTGTTACAGCTAATTTAATGAGTGATGGGTGCACTTTCAGGCCTGAGATCTGAAGGACTGGTCCAGGGTGGTGGCATAAAGCTGTGGCTCTGTGCTCTTGCTGTGGCTGTGCCTTAAGAAGAGATCTCAGGCTCAGATGGGCTCTATCCCTGGAAACCGGCACCTGGAGGCTTCCTCCCTGCAAAGAAGTGTATATGGGGCACCCTAATACTGACAGGCAAACTAATTGTTTTATGAAGAAGCTTGTTAAAAATAACACTTATTCTTGCACAGTTCATTTACAGTAAGAAAAGAATTAAGCACAACTTCTGAAAATAACTGAATCCATCTCCCTCTGACCAGTTCTGCTTCTGACAGGGTGATGCATTTTCCTTCATATAAACTTCGAGATACTGCGACAAGTTGTACTGGTAGGAAGCTCTGCAGGTACAAAACATTACCAAAGTTGGTTAAAGAGGAAAAGAGCCAATGCATCCGGTCCCCTCCCAGCAAACCCAGCCTTCCATCTGTCACAGCACGGTGCGGCGTGTAGGTCTGACAAGGTAAACGTTAATCCTGCTTTACCATGGTAATACCATGTCAGACGAATTACTGAGGTATCAGTGCTGTGCCTTCTGTTCACTCGCGTGATTTGTGGCTCAAATTATCATGTGAGAATATGGTTTCAGTTGTTGGAAAAGCAGTAAATTGCCTCTGTGTGTGGGACTTGGTACTGTGTGTTACCGGCTCAGGGGCACATACAAATCCTTGTATGAAATAGAGATCTGGTCTGAGAGGCCTTGGAGGTATTTTCATACTCTTGGCCTGACAAAGGCCATAAGCTTTTATATGGAGAGGTTGAGTTATTCACAACAGTGCTGAATTCAGTGCCTGTGGATCAAAACTCTGGTGCAGAATTGCACATGGCTGGTTGAACCTTTGGTCTCAGTTTGGTGCTGCAGGTACCTGCCCGTCCCCCAGCTTATTTAGCAGGAGGGGAGAGAGCAGAGATGGGTGATGCACAGGACATGCAGTCCCCAGCAGGCTTCTGTCTGATGCCAGGATTTAGCAAAGGCTGCAATACTGCAATCCTGAGTAAATATACGAGTGATTGGGTATGTAGCAGAGACTTGGGCATGATTGTATTGGGCACTGACAGCTTTAACACATTTTCTTTGGTTGCATCTCCTGAAGCCTGTTCTAATAACTGTGGAAATGATGAGGGGCCCTTTAAAAGGGTTTTGACTACATTTCCCATGAACTTTCTTCACACTTAACTAAAACCACCCTGTGAACAGCAAAACACAAGGAAAAATTTCAGGAAAAATTTAATTTTCTAACTTGTGCCACATAAGTGGAAATATAATATAGTCTAATGACAGTAGTTTTTAAGCAATGCTGGTAATATAGAGGAGGTTCTGAAATATAATGTATCCCTAGTATAGAAGGAAGACAAGAACTAATCTATGATTTCACCTAGCCAGAAAAGCACTTGCAGGGTAGCAGAAGGTGACAGTCAGTGTCCCTGTGCACTTAGCCCCAGAAGCAGTCAGGAGATGAAGACTTCTGAGTTGTGGCACGACCCAGTGCAGCCACCGATTGCAATTGCCAAGGCAGTGACACTTTCCTGATTTTCCTGGAATTAGTGTTTGTGTGAGCAAAATTGTTTCGTCTAGGGCACAATCATATTATTGCACATTTTAGATCAGATTCATGCAAAAATTCTGACTTCGAGCTTGTGTGCAGCATGTGCTGCAGATTTGGACTGGCAGGTGCTTCCTCAGGAGCGGGTGTTTGTGTCCTGTCTGAGGCAGTGTCCTGGGGTTCGACCTGGCAGTTCTTTGTCAGAAATACAGAAACACCGTGCACAGTTTTTATGTTGTATAATGTGGGAAATGGCACCTCTGCTGCTGGGTCCAGCCAAGAGTGTGTATGTCCCTGATTCAGCTGGCACTAATGTATTGTCATCCTTTAAAATGAAGATTTATAATAACTGGAACTGGATGGACCCTTCTGTTATCTAGTCAGCTTCAGTACAGTCATCTCTGAAATAATATGCATAAGTGTAAGAACTTTTTCTCTTAGTGTATAGTGCTCTGTTTGGGGTTGTCACAATAGGACAACGTATTGCTCCTCTGGGAAGAAGGGAGT
This sequence comes from Pachycephala philippinensis, assembly GCA_013397055.1. Classification (NCBI taxonomy): domain Eukaryota; kingdom Metazoa; phylum Chordata; class Aves; order Passeriformes; genus Pachycephala; species Pachycephala philippinensis. The sequence goes on from VWZT01011813.1 coordinate 1,893,786, forward strand.
CTTTCCTAGAGTGAGTATCTGAAGTCTTTTCCTAGATTAAGTATCTCTGGCTTCTTCATCGGTGTTTTTTTACAAAAATAAAACCCCTATAGCTGAAAAATATGAACCTGATTTCTCACAGAAGACCATGTGCACCTCTAATAATAGTAAGGAGATGGAGGGGAGGAGCCTCCAGCTAGAACAGTTTTTAATCAGCAGTTGCCACCTTTGGTTTGGCAGTGACAGTGCCTTCAGTCAGGCGCAGTGTGTGACCTTGTGTTGTGCTTGTGGGCTGTTGCAACACGAAGTAAAAGATACCTGCCTAAAGCCTCTGATGAGGTTTGATGGCCTTGGGTGCCATCCCCACTGTGTTTCCTGCTGTGCTGCAAAATGCACAGTGGCAGTATATAAAGAGAAAAGCTGTTCTTGGGTACAAATCACCTTTTTCTTGGTTTCACCTAGCAGTTTGTAGCAATTTTAGCTTCATTAGCAAGGTTGCTGCAATAACTTCTGAAGCTACATGGATTTTGTGTTGTGGACAGCAGGAAATTGTGAGCTTGATAAGCTGACAGGTTGTTATTGTCAGTCCACTTGAACTTGTGACGGACTTGAGACCTTCAGCGTTGATTTCCTTAAGTTTTTCGAGCTTTTCTGGACTTCATGAGGTGCACTAGTCATCATCTTCACCTTCTTGGTTAGGAAGATAAATAAGGTCAAACAATTAGTACCAGAGCATTCATCTGTCATGCTCCAGAAGAGCCTGTCGCCTCCAGAAGAGTCCTGTGGCAACTGTGACTCCATGGGAAGCCCACACTGGAGCAGGCTCCTGGCAGGCCCTGGGAATCCATAGATAGAGTCAAGCCCAAGCAAGAGCAGATTTGCTGGCAGGACATCTGACCCCGTGGGGAGCCCACAATGGAGCAGACTGTTCCTGAGGGACTGCACCCATGGGAGAACCACTGCTGGAGCAGTTTGTGGAGAATTGTAGCCTGTGGGAAGGACTCACATTGGAGAGTTTGTACAGGACTGTCTCCCATGGGAGGAACTCCACACTGGAGCAGGGGAATGGCCTCCCTGAAGAGGAAGTAGCAGCAGAAACATGATAAGCTGACCATAACCCCCATTGCCCATCTCCCTGCACTGCTGAGTGGGGAGGAGGTAGAGAATTGGGAATAAAGTTAAGCCTGGGAATGAGGGGAGGAGGGGGTGGAGCGTGTTTTTTAGGATTTGCTTTACTTCTCATTATCCTGCTCTGATTTTGATTGGTAATAAATTTAACTAAGTCCCCTAAATCAAGACTGTTTTGCCTGTGGTTTTAACTGATGAGTGATCTCTCCCTGGCCTTCTCTAAATTCATGAGCCGTTTGTTACATTTTCTCTTTCCTGCCCAGCTCCCTTCAGAGGAAGAGAGTGTTAGAGCAGCTTTGGTGGGCATCTGGCATCTATCCCAGGTCAAACCACCACGGGTATTGTTTTGGGGCGTACCATGATGTCAGATGTCAGAGAGTTGCAGGAGTGGTCAGCCAGGACTTTAAGCCTTAGTCCAAAAATCGGAGGAAAAATAACTGCATTCTTATGCACGCCTTAGGTTGTATTCATGTTTGTTTGCAGTGATTCATGATTGCTCTGAAGGTAAAAGTTGCAGTGTCTAAGTTGACAACTTAGCGTGTTAACCCATGGTACAAGTTGATGCAAGTCTTTGGGCTGTCTTGTTCTGCCACAGTCCACGTATCCCTGTTCATTTGGGGCTCAAACCAACAAACAATCCATCAGGGTACTCACATCTGTGAGTGTTAAGTGCTGGATCTGGCTGGATCCAGTACCAAATTTGGAAGGGTGGTAGAGGAATTTGCTTTACTGTGGTTGCTGACAGTCATTTTTCACCCCGCTCCTGAAGTAAGGCAGCAGTTTGCCAGATGTGCACTATGTCAGCGTGCTCACACATGTGAAACGGGTAAACAGGATTGCCAACCCTCTGTTCCTGAGATGTAGCCATTGATTTGGATCTCAAAACCCACACTGCCACTGTTGGTCCTTGAATTGAGAGAGAAAGGAAGGGTTCATGCAATACTGCCCTTTTTGATGCCGTGGGGATACATAGGGAAGGATACATATCTGGCGCGGATAGAAATGGCTAGTTGTCAGACTGTAAGCTTGCCTCCTCTGTGTACAGAGACAGGGAAGTCCTTACTGGTTAAATCCTCACAGAGCTGTGTTTGCTGTAGGTCAGTTAACCTGTCAGCACAAGTCCTCCAGACCTCGGTCTCAGAAGCATCTGAGCATAACAGAGGACATGTATGCTGGAGGGGCAGATTGTAACTCCACCTAATCATTTGCCAGGCAAAAGCCTCTCTAAAACCTTGCCTTTGGTATAAACATTCATCTTTTCTATTTTAAGGAGTATTCAAAAGATCAAGATAGGCAGACAGATGATATAATCACAGAAAGTCTTTCTCTAGCAAGTGATGATAAAAGCGCTTTGTGTTGTGATAATGCCTGTGTATCGTGCAGAAATTTCAGTTCCTTAAATGGAAATACACCAAATACTTAATTTTCTTCTTGCTTTCATCATCTTTCAACAGATTCAGATATCTGTCTTTGAAAATTTAAAACTAACTGGTCTGATGAGTTTGGTTGCCGCATCTTGAACGTTTTATTTTTCCTTATGCTCTGGCGTCTGTTATTCCTTAGCACAATCACACTGAATATCAATTAGGAGGCAGGAAGATGATTGTGGAAAACTTGGTGAGGGAGATGCAATGCTGACTGGAATTTTGGCTATTGTGAGTGGGGATGCATGTTTGCTCTGAATTCTTTCCGAACTTTAGAAACTCTTTAGTATTAAACTACATGTGCTGTGCAGCAACATGAGATTCTGAGATCCCTGTGATTTGCATTCCTCTCTCCAAAATCACAGTAAATGGTCTCTTCCATGCACAGGAAGACAAGACAAGTGGTCAGTGCCAAAGTTATTTAGCAGATGGTGCTTGAGTAGCGAGCAACATCATCATTTCAAGTGTAAGGCGTATAATAGATGTCTACCGGCCTGGCAAATGAGACCCCTGGAGTTACTCGCATGCATCCGTCTCCCATCCTGCAAGATGCTGCCATCTGTCAAGACACCGAGCCAGGCCTCACTTAAGTAAATAAATCTATTTCCCCCTTCTTTCCAAAGCACTTTCCATCGCCTGGGTTAATACGCTATGTGTGGGCTTACGTGTGTCATACATGCGAGGGAGGAGGAAATATAGATACAAATATGAGGGACGCGCCCTTGGGTTCTGTCACTTGGGGCAGACAATGTTAATGCACGGTAAACATTTCCAGAAAGACATTCGGTACTTAAGTGCCACTGAACACCAAGCATAAACAGTAATGGCTCTTGCCATGATTTAACCTCCTGTTTCTCTTTCTCTCGGCAGAGTGTGACAAGCTGCGGCGGGATGGCTACCGGAGCTCGCAGTATTACTCTCAGGGCCCCACCTTCTCCTCGTCCTCCAGTGCAATCTGTGGAAGTTACCAGGATGATTATGAAGAAATTGAACAAAAGGTAATGGTGGGGGGCAAAGCGCTGGAAAAAATACTTGCCTGGTGCAGTTTAATTGCCTGCCATAAAACACTGTTCAAATAAGGCAGGATTTTTAGAGGATCACAAAGACGTTTATTCCTTTTAATTACAGTGATAGTAGATCATCTGACTTTCGTGGTCTCTTAAAAATCCCAATTCTACCCATGCTTTGATATAAAGTTCCCACTGGCATGTTCAGAGTGTGAAAACAGGAAGGGGTTTGGTAATGTTCTGGAGGGAAGACCCCAGCAAGGGTAGCTGTTAAGTGTTTACATTCAAGTAGCAGGAAGAGCTATTCAGCAGCCATCAGCATACTTGAATTGTAACTTGGATAGGTGCACACTTTGAATTGTTAATACAGGCAGTTATTCAGTTAGGTAGAGGCTTTGTCCTAATGCATCACAACTGTTTGGTAAAGGCATCCAGAAAATGAAGATTGCCCACTGAGTTGAGTTTATTGCCTTTCTTTCAGTTTACTTCATTATTTTCTTGCTTGTATACCCACATCTCAACTCCCAGTGTGCTTAGCTTAGAATCTAGAAATAAACTAAATAGAGAGAAGGAACAGTTGACCACAAGTTTTAAGAAAGTTATGAAGCCATATTGCTTTCTAGATCAATTTATATAGATTTAAATTACAGAACTATTAAGTTGCATTTTTGTCCTGAAGAAGAAAAGAAATTCTGCACCCCTCTCTTTATCCTGTTGTGCCTGTGGGCTCTGAAGGAAAAGCTGACTTTGGTGTTGTGGTCTAGGATGTTACTGCTGGGGTGGATGGCAAGATCCACTGGAGCATGCCTGTCTAAAGCTGAAATACCAGAGCTCCTGGCATTTTCAAGATAGATATTCTAGAATACTTTGCCAAAAACTGCTGTTGCTTAGAGAGTGGGAGTATGTCCTTGATTGTAACACAGTTTAATTTCTTTAAATTGTTGCTAAACCATATGTCCCTCTGTAGTATGGACCAAATAACTCCATCAGCAAAATGTGCGCACCCTGAGAATGCACTTTAAAGGGTGCAGTGTTCTCAGTGTAATCCTCCGTGGGTTTTAGTCATATAATAAAAGGTGTTGTGGAATATGTAGAGTCTCTCATCCAGGTGGTGATTGCATTTTATCTGTGTATTGGCAGGGAATGTCAGAGCATCTTGTTTAGCTGTGTGTGGTATGTACTGGCAGTGAGCCGAGAATGTAAAGCACATTCATACTGTGGAATGCATTATAATGGTAATTTGCAAAACCCTGCTGAAATCAATGGAATTATGATTTTCACTGGGAAAAGTATTAACACCTTGTTTGTTGCTATTAATGTACTGCTCATAAATGCATACATGTATGTCATCAACTTGTCCTGGCCAGTGCTGTGCAGCATATAACCATCTGCACATGTAAAACGAACGAAACATTTAAAAAATATAAATACGTTTTTCTTTAAACAATTTGAATGAAAGTATATAAGCATGGATGAGGATTCTTGGAGACTAAGAGCTGTCATCCTTTCTTGGTTAAGGGTTTTTTGAGTGTTAACATAATGTGTTACTAACAATTTCTGTGCATTCTGGAGAAAATTAATGCAACTAAGTATGCTTTAAATATAGGATAGCACTTCCATGTCAAATTGGAATAGGTTCCTTTAAATATTGTAGCTGAAAGGATGATTCAGAGCTGTGGAGAAAGATAGCTGCCAAACTGACAGTCTTGGCTGTTACTGATCATCTCAGAACCTTAACCTTCACCCTGCCACTCTTATTTCCAGCTCACAAAGACATTAATTCCTTGTAAACTGTGGCATGATTCTCCATTCATATTGTATAACTCTATTTTGTGGAGTCTTTTGACCAGTATCTTTGTTTAATTGGCTTTTTTTTTTTTTTTTAAGGGGGTACATTTTTAATCTTTCCTTAAATGAATGTTTACCACAACAGATTTCTGAACTTGAATTATTATCCTATTGGTAAAGAGCCAAGTAATTCTAAGAAGTCTTATGCCTTGAGGGACTCATATTTCAGCTGTCAGGAGAGTTCTTCAGTAACAGCGTGGAACTGGGGTCGCCAAAAATCCTGTGTTTCAAAATGTGAACTCCTTACCACTAGATGAAAGCCATATAGCTTTGTTTTCTATTCAAGGCAAAAAAGCCAACATTTAAATTCTGTCCATGCAGTACTTAATAATTGAAATTCGAGAATAGCAAAATAATGATGGGTGGATGAATACCTATTTAGTGTTCATAAACTTTGTAGTTGATTTAATTGCCAGCTTGCAGAAAGAAAGAGTGTGTGATTTCACAAAGGAAACCAGCTTTCCCTGTTATTTTTGATCTGCTTCTAAAAATAAAAACCATAGCCAGATATTTTGCTTGTCTGTCTACACTGGAGACAATATGAAACCATGGCTAGGTGATGCAAGAGGAGACCTCGATCCACCGGCATTCTCAGGTTTTGTGGAGATGGATGCCTGTCAGCAGAGGATAATAGTCACGCCACCAAGCACGTTGGTTCAGTGTCTTAGGAAGTATCTAAGAAAAGCAGAACATGTGCTGTTCCAAAGAAAAACCACTAGGGAGAAGCAGGCACAACTCAAAAATGAATGAACAAAATTAGAAACCAGAAAACTGGAGTCTCTGAGTGGAAGTTGATACAAAATTAAGTGTTTGGATCTGCCCTTTTAATGTTGATTCTTACAAGTTAGATTAATGGAGCACAGGCCAAACTCCAGTGTAGTAGTGATCCTAATTGAGTTTGTTGGTGATTAAATTGGTTTACCTGGATTTTACATCTCAGTACTGTGACCAGTCTCCTCTTTTCTCATATCTTACATGCTGCTGTTGGTGACACATCTTGGGAGCTATTCCTGTCCTTCAGTATTACTCTGTTTTACCAGTGTAAAAGATGTTTTGAAATGTCACTTTCAAGCTCCAGTTCTCCTTATGTTCTGAAATGTATGCATGTGTATATTAACTGTATTTGTCTTTTGTGTGTTTTTTTTCCTTACTCCTTTTTCTTTCCCTTTTTACCACTCATTCTCTTTGTTTCTTTTTGTCTCACTTAACAGTCTAGTCTGTTAGACTGCATCTCTCAGTCTTGCATTAGCGCCTGCTGTAACTTGGTTCCCTGGAACAACAAGGTACTTTGCCCACGAGTGGGACCATCCAGCTGCCGTATCTGCAGCTTGATGTTACCTGTAGCATTTTAGCATATGTGCAGTCTTATTCTGCTCCTAGCCTTCAGTCGTTACCTGCTGCTTTCTTCTGCTTAAAAAAAAGCGCAATTAAAAAAACAACTGCTCAATGGAAGTGTCCCATGCCAGGTTTGTTTCCTTTTATTTTCCTCTATACTCCTTTTTGTCTGCAGTACGGTATCCTGTATTTACGTGGTTCACAGAATGTTTTACTCTCTTTTTTGTCTATTAACATTTGCCTCCTTTGAAACCCCTCCCCCAGTGGACACTGTGTTTTATTTAATTGGCTGCTTCACTGGTGTTTAATTAGCCAAGGAAAAACTCCACTAATTTGGAGGAATGTATTTTTCTGGAATGATAAATGTGAACTACAGAGAATACCTGCTCCCAAGCATGCAGTATTGCATAAATTATTTCTTTATTCCATTTATGGAAATGTTTGTTCATCCAAAACTCATGGTGTTTTTCCCGACATCGTGTCATTTGGCTTATGAACTTTGCCTTGATAGTTATGCTTTGGGTGAAAAACCACTTATTTCGCTTACTTGGGGGGGACGAGGCGGGGAGAGTGTATTTTTGCCACTGTGCTCATCTGAACTGTTAGTTCTCTCTCCAGTATCTGGAAGAAACTGTTTAGTATATTAAGTGAAAACAAGTGCAGTAACTGTATTGATTTGAGGAAGTCTAATCCAAAACTTTACTTGGTGTTAAGAGGAGGTAAAGCTGTTGGGCACTTCAGTTTTGGAGGTGGGAATGCCTAAAAAGTCTTGAGGCGTGAGGTCTGGCAGAGCTGAAGATACCTCTGGGTGGTGGTGCCCTCAGGTGGCCTCCTTGCCCCTCCGCTGCAGTTGCATGGTGCTGCTCTTGTAAGCACCACGTGTATTTTATACTATTTGCAGGGGTTGTTTTTTTTTTTTAAATACTGCACCATTTACTGAACTAAAACAGCAGCTCATAATACATGAAATGCCAAAGTGTTAAGGAAGCTGTGTACAGAAAATGTTTGAACAAAGAAAAGAGGGTAATTCTTCACTCATCACATGCTCAGACTGTGCAGCTGCTGTGGGAATTGTGGATGCTGAAAGTTTACATGGGTTTAGAAAGCAACTGGGTACATTCTTGAAGGGCGAGGACTCCATCCAATGCTGAGAGAATATTCAAGAAAAAGTATGTCCTCTGTGCATCATCAGATTTGAATTTCACCTTGAAATCATTGATTAGCCATTATCTTAAGGCAGATACTAGACAGGCTTTTAGAGCTCCAAACGGTACAGATCTTCTTGTGTTTTTTATCCTGTTACAACAGAGTAGAGGAAGAAGAAAAGAACATTTCTGCAGTTCTTGTTAAGGTGATAATTTGCTTGATAGTCAGTAATTTCGACTGACAAAAAAGTTCTTTCCTTACTGAGACATAATAAAGGTTACGAAGTGAAGAATTTAGTAGGATAGCAGTGCTGGCTACTGCAACTGGAGATCTGTGTGTAGAAGTAATAAAATGGAATCTTCTGTGAAGACTGGGGGAACTAGACTGGCGACCTTGGTCTAGAGGACGCCAAATAGAGTCTAATGACTAATTCATCTGAAGTGTAAATTCATGTAAATATATAATGTGGCAGTGTTCCATGAGACAATGTGAAACCCCACAGATTGAATTAGTCATGTGAAGTGCCATTCTCAGTTGGCCAGGTTCGGGTCTTGGGTTTCTTTTCCCTGTTACTGATTGTCTTGATCCCTTGGTGTTGGGAAAGTGGCACTTGAAGCCATCAAATCTAGTAAAACACTGAAGCAGAAATAGAATGTTGGCAAATATAATAGACAGCTGAAATGGTATGGCTGCTGTCTCCAACACTGATTTTTTTTCTCTATTTTGTTTTTCTGATAAATTATTATTTTAGAAGTGATTTTAGTAGACAGTAGGATAAATGGCATGACTAGAAGTTTGAAGTCTCTCTGCTGGAAAGTAAAATTTGTATGGATTGAGTTTTCCTCCTGGAGGTTCCATCTTTTTTTAAACACTGTAGTATAAACCCCTCGTATATGAAAAGGATTTAGAATAAACAGATTATTTAGGCAGAGAGTGCTGCGAGATACATAGCATAAACTCATTTGTCATCTGGGACCTCTCAAATAGCATGAATGTGCTGAGATAGTGAAACCCTTTTGTTGTATCTCAGCAGCTGAGTTGGCTGGGGGACAATATGTCAACAAGGCGTCGGAGAGGCTCCAGCTTACTGAGCCATACAGCTTGTCTATAGGATATTTATGGGCCATTTTTCTCCCAGATTCTCCATTTTAACTCCCATTTGAAGGTTCATGCTTTTTCCCCCTTAGTGCATGTTTGTGGAAACACTGCAAGGTCCAGGGCTGCTGTGTTCACATCCCACCTTCCCCTCTTACCATGTCCATGAGAAAGAATGAATTCCAGCAAATTTTCCTGCAGAGATGAGTGTAACGACCCATTCCAGAGATTTGGCCATTTAAGTCTAGCAGTTACTAGACAAAGTTACTATGACTCAGAGATGCTTTAAAAAGGGGACAAGTCTGTTATGGACATAGAGTTTATTATCAGCTTTTCTAAGCAGATATATCTTCTGAAAGTACTGCCTCATTCTACTTCTGGTGTAACAGACCTGACTGGAGAAGACATTCCTGCCACACGGCAGCAATTCACTGCGTCTTCCAGCAAGCTTCTGTGCTGTAAATCTGGGAATGTTTGCTAAAAAATAAGTAAATCTCATTTTCATCCTAGTTATAGAGGTAAATAATTTCTGTCTGAAGAAGGCTGAAAGATGACCTCCTGCGTTCCTCTGTGTGTAATAAAGCTGTGTACAGCTTTGTCATGCCTATGCCATTATCACTGAGAGTACTTTGGAAGAAAGGATATAAGTAGAGATAGTCATGTTTCTTCAGGATCCATGGAAAATATACCTACAGTTGAAATGTGAACACTTACTCCTACACCCAAAACCACCTCCAACTCTTTTACTGATTCATTTTGTAGAAGTATCTATGTGTGTCCTGTGGCAGGAGGTCATTCTCACTGACACTGCCTTGAACTCAACAGCACCATTGGGTTTTCAGTTGCTTCTGGTTGGTTATATGCTCATATAACCTGATTCATTTCTGTCTTACTCCATCTGTCCCCAGTTTTCTCAACTTCTAATTCTGCATTATTTCTGATTGATGTTCCACATTCTTTGGATAGTTAGGATTCCCTTGTAGCAGATGCTTCACTTCTTCAGTTTTTCTGTTCGTATACTAAAACAAAAAACCCGTTCTGCTTGGCTTGGGTAATTTCTTTGAAAAGGAAGGGTGGCTTTGTAACCAGTATCTCTGCCACTTGACATACTGGAGTAGCCCTTGGAGGCTGCTGTATGACAGCTGAGACCTGACACTGCAGTACAGTCTGAAGGTGACACACACTGATGCTGACAGTATCAACCAAGCAGTGTGTTTGAAGGTCACTGGTGCTCATCCTCACCCCAGACAAACTGCAAAACTATGCGTGAGGTGTCTCCCTTGGTCTCCCTGATTCAGGTGGAGAAAAGCTCATTGTAGAACAGGGAAAGCAGTATTTCTTTGCCTCAACCCTTGCTTACTCCTTTAAGTGCCTGCTATGACAAGTGGGCTATCACCCGCCTGTCCTGTTCCTTACAAACCCTTTCTCTCTTGCCCAGTTTTTAAACCTAACTGGGGGGAAGCATGGCCTGGAGGCAGCTTTCCCTTCTTCAATGGCAGTCCTGTCCCAAATTGCTTAAGGTAATGAAGGTCTTTGTGAATTTTGGTGATTTGAGGTGGGAAAGTCCTTATATATGTGCCCACACTGTATACGTATATAAACAGTGTATGGACACACTCTGAAAAAAAAGATAAGCACTCACATCATATTATTACTCTGTTTTAGGGCCTTTTAGAAACAGCAGACCCCTGAGAAAATATTGGTGTCCTCCGAGAAGGTTGTATTGATAGAACTGCTGGGGCTGTCACTGGACTGAGCCCTTACCTACAGAGCAGCATCTATCCCTTCGACAGCCTCTCTAAGAATGTAATTCAAGGCCGTCAGAAATGGATTATATCCTTGAAGAAAAGCTCTCACATTTTGAAATGTGGTTCCAAACCACAGAATGACATTAGTAATAGTTTCATTGCCTGAAATGGTTTTTTTTTTGTGTTGCCTGAAGAGGTTTTGCTTTTCTTTTACTTTTTGCCTGGAAGTTGCTTTTATTTGTATTTTCTGTTTAATAAGATGTTGGACTCTGTCCTAAAGGATGTAGAGTGAAAGCACAACAGAATAAATAAATGGTTATTTATTTATAAACAGTGGGAACTCCTCGTAGTAACAGGAAGAAAATTAAAATCAGAAATGATAAACAGCGGTTGCAGCACAGTGTTTGGGCATGCCTTTTGTACACTCAGCTCCAAGAGAAAACAGATCACTAAGACTGAACACCCACAATAATAAAAAAAAAATCCATCTGTTATAAAGAGCTGTGATGTTTCATTCCATGCCTCTGTGCAACAGTGGTGGGGGAAGAGGCAGTACTGACAACCCTCTTTTAAGTAGTATTTGTCTTTCCAAAGGGAGAGAGGAATAAAGAAAAGAGGGGGGTAGTTCTGGTCTGGTGGTAGGGAGGAAGGCCCCACAGCAAACTCCTCTGAAACAGGAGTCGACAGGTTGCAGAGAGATCTCTGCTAGTGCTGCAAATGCTATGCAACTTCTCTTCCATGTTCTCTTCTCCTTTTTTTTTTTGTGGGGGGGCAGAAGGAGACTGTGGTTGGTTTTCCTCCAGGTCTTCCTTGCTCTCCTGCTTTTGGGATTCCCTGGAGTACCTTGCTGGCAGGAGTGAGGAGGAGGGAAGGCTGCTTCTCTCAGGTTTGCTTGCATTTGTGACCACCTGCTAGAAGCCCCAGTGATGTCTTCTGCATGGCCTGAGTCTGCCTGCCCTCGGTGTTTGCCGTGGACAAGGAGTGTCCTGTCAGTAAAAAGCTGGGCTGTGGCTTTCTCTGCCGTTACTGGCATGCAAGCAAAGACCTCGTAATGAAAACAGATTTGCTCCCCAAAAGGAAATGGTTTTTTTTCGCTTATAACTTCGGTGGAGGGATTTGCACAAGCTGTTGCAACCTCTTTTTCTCATGCAGAAAGTTTTTTGTTTCATTGGTTGGGTTTTGTGGTTTGGTTTTTTTTAAGTAAAACACTTCATGGAATTGAAATCTGCCACTTTGAGAAGAGCTGAATTTTAAAATTACCACTCTGTGGCTACTAATAATATTAAGTGTTTTACCCCTGAAAAATGAGTAACCCTTTGGACTGTGGCGAGTTTCTCCAAGACCAAAGCCAAGTTAACTGGTACCTCACTGATCCATGGCTGGTGATTTTGTGGAGTGTGTTGATTGGTTCTTTTACTGAGCTCTACTAAAATCTGTCTTTTCATACCAGGCTTCTTGTTGAGACCTTACGCATTCATACAGCCTAGTGCAGCCTGGAGCAAAGCAGTGCTCAAATCTCATCTTCTAGTAGGGCCTGGGGAGGTGAGAGGGGAAGGGAAGACAAACCTCGGTGCAGGGAGAGAGGGGTTAATCACTGCAGGAACGATGTCAGTGTGTAAGGTGTAATTAGTTACTGTGCTTTGCTATGCGCAAGACCACTCTTTTCCCCTTCATTGGTATATATTCCTTAGACTAATCAAAAGTCTTGAAAAAATACAAACTAGATGTTTTGTTGTGTGGTTTTTTGTGTGTTTTTACAACTGCTCTTTGTGTAGGTCAGAGTGTGATATTTGTGAAAACGTGTTTTGCTCCACAAGCAATTGTGCTGACTACAGCAGCAACACCTTAGCAATCCCATAGTCATTCTACCTTTTTTTTTAGTAGTAAACTCACATTGTTGTATGTATTTCTGTTTGTAGTGTCCTGTCTCTCCCCCTGAAGAAGAAAAGCTTATTACCATCAAAAGGCCTAAAAGTCCAGCTACAAATGAGTTATCAGATATCAACACCCAAACCAACTGGACTAAGTCTCTTCCACTGCCAACGCCAGAAGAGAAAATGCGACAACAAGCGCAAGCCGTCCAAACCGATGTGGTTCCTATTAATGTGACTGGTAGGCTTTTAATTTCAGTAATTGCATTACACTGATGAGGGAGGGCAGAGATGAAAGGGGATCCATACAGTTGGCTAGTATTTGGACACTTGCATATTCAGTGCATGAATTTTAAATTACCTACCACACCTTTCTGTGAAAATCGTTTTTCGTTTAATAGTCTAAATCTGAACTTAATTAGAAAACATCAAAATCCCTTAAAATTATCATTAATGGAGATAGTTAAAATATGTGGGCTTGAAACAGCATTAGATATGCATGAAATGCAAGAAGAGGACTGATAAATAGCAGTGTTTTTCTGTGGACTGTGCTGAGGATATGTAATTGAAAATCATTTTTTATCCAATATTGATGATATTTCAAGATTTTCTTCTAGGAATTTTGTTTAAGGACGGTTGTCATGAACTTCTGTGTTCCAAAGACTAAATGTTACAAAAATTAAGAAAAAAAGCTCTAGGGTCTAATTTTTAGCAGCAACAAAAGGTTTAGGTGTCAAGGAGAGTAGGGTTAGAACAGCAAGGTAAGACACTACATTTGCATAACCACAGTCGACATTTTCTTGTTACGAACTGTGTATTAACTCTTAATCTTAAAAATGCTCTTTGATTTTGCAGTTGCAGAACTCTCACTCTGTGGGAGTTAAATTATGTTAAAGCCTAATGCTGAATAGATACTTCGCTGGGTGTAAAACAGAATTTCCGTCAAAGATGGAATTATTGCTTCAATTTAATAACCCCTTCTTTCCTGTACAGTATCAAGATTGTCTGTTATTAGTTAATTGAAATAACTGACCGCTTGCCTGCCAAAGCCAGGATGATATTCAATATCCAATTTATTTCAAATGCCATATGGCGTGCTCTGACTCCGCGCTTACTCTCGACAATCAATAGCTTGCAATGTTTGGTTTTGTTTTGAAAGTAAATTAGGTTCTCTTTCCCTGCATGACTAGAAGTGCTTTTTTCACCTGTATTTTTATAAACTAGTATTTTAATTAGTATTATTTAATAGTATTTAAATATTCTATTAGCATAGGAGCAGGACATCTGTAACAATCGTCAGCAAGCTCTGAGAAATCAACGAGAAATTATTTCTTAAATAAACAGCAGAAAATATTTGAAGTAAACAGATGAAGACAACATGAAATCATGAACACCCCACCTCTGGAAAACTAATAGAAGGAAAATACATGCAGTGCTGAAATGTTACTAGGCCAGTTGGCATTATCTAGGGAATTTAGGATACAGATGCAGAAGGCCAAGTTACAGGAACAACGGATAATCTGACATAATCAATAAGCTTGAGTAGGGCTTAGATATTGTGACAGCAGGAACACAGTATACTTAGAGAAACAGTAATCTGTTGTTTGATTTAATGACCCTGCATACTGCGAAAGATATGGGGGAAGTAAACAGATGGAAGGAAAAATGAGGTAAAGGGATGAAATAACTTACAGATTTAATTCATCATCTTGTAGAACATCACCTTCTTTGGATAAATTATGTTTGTGACTTCAGCCTGTGTAATTTGACTGATGTAGCAAACCTTGTGTCCCCTGAATTGTTTACTTCAGCACTAAATTGTTAGTAACAGCACTCAGAAAACTCAGCAATTCTCAGCTTTTCTGATTGAAATGGTGCATGTGCATATTTTACCTCGTCTTTCTGGAGTGTGTGGTTGAGCACTTATTCCCTTATAAACATGGTAGTTGTAAGAGGAAGAAAGGCAGGGCATTAAAGGAAGAGTGCTGTTGCACCATGTGATCTCGTCTCCAGGATCCACTGTTCCCTTTCCCTTGAAATAATTATCCTGCTACTGTGAAACAAGGCAAGCTACGTGAGCCACACACAACATACAGAAAAAGCTGCTGTCCTTGTTCCTCTTTAAAAAGTCACAATCTGCTCCCCTCCTCTGCTCTCCCACACACCGAGTAATTTTATTTTGTGGAGTTCCTTATGTTACTGCACGAGGCAGGAAAAAAACTGACGAGAAATTCTGTGCCGTTTGTTCAACATAACACGGAACAAACCATTGAGGATTTTTGTTTTGATTTGGCTTTTCCCTTCACACACTCTTTTTCTCACTCTCTGAGAAGAGAGGTCAGAAAACTTCCATTTTATTACTCCTGGCATGAAATAAAAGGTTAACCTTGGAAGAGGCTGCGGGCAATTGGTAACATTTTCAGCAGTGCATTAGTAGTGATTCTGCTACAGTGGCCTCTCACGTGGCTGTGCAATAAATGCCCCATGAGTTCAGCTTTCAGGGCTCTTTGGTGAACAGATTGCAACTAATACAGTAGTCATAAAAATCTGTTGGATAGCCTGAAGGTGCAGGGGCATTGCATTAGGCTGACAAGCTGCTGACTAGACATCCAGATTTGGAAGCAGTTTAAGTTTGAGAGTGCCTGGGCTGAGCTTTATTCTGGCCTGGAAGGGGTTGGACTGCATTTTTCAGTGGTGGCCAGTCTTTGCATTTACATATCCTGTGGGTTAAAAGATACATAATGGTGTCTGTTCTTGTGGGTTTTCCAGAACTAACTTTCTTTCCAGATGAAGGAGTCTGGTAATGGTGGAGGTGATCAGTGCCAGGCTGGATCCTGCAAGATATTTAAGCGTTTGCTTGAGTCCAGCTTGACTGACTTCAGTGAGATTTAAGCACATACTTAAATATTTTCAGTGAATCCAAGGAAACTTGAGTATACTGCATGAGGGACAACTGAGTAAAGTATATAAGGAATACCTAGATGATTTATTACAAACCTGTAAGAAAAGGAGAAAAGTATCCTTAAATCTGTAAAATATACTTAACATTGACATTGGTATTTTCTAAAATGAAAAAGATGATAATGAAGAAAGAAAAAAAGGCTGAGACATTCTGATTTTGCTTGTTGGATTTCACTGAAGTTGCTATTTTGAAATTCTACAGATACGCATAGCGGCCTTTGTGTATCAAAAGCCATTAAAGATGGATTGGTTGAGTTAGCTCTTAGGTAACTCATTTGGAAGGAGTTGCTGTGGATCAGTTGACACAGTAACATTTCCCCATGGCCATCCTGTTCCTGCCGTCTCACGCTTCATGTAAAAGACACTCTCCTTGTCTGCACCCTCTGCTCACCGCTTAATGTTTTATTCCAGGGTGTTCAAAGCTACATTATAGTTTCTTGCAATCACCATCTCAGGCATAATTGTTGGCCTTTGAGTGGATAGAGATATGTTCAGAGATGCAAAACTTTCTCCTTCAAATCTGTTGGATTCATTATAATTTGGCTGGAATTGTTTTTATCATCCTGCATGACAGGATAACCTAATGTCCTGACTCTTGCCCCATATGGGTCCTAACATCCCAATACTGGCACTGCCCCAGACAGTGGATAGTCTGTCTCAATATTTCAAGACTTCTACTAAGCCGATGGGATCCATAGCTCTAAATTTTATAGTTCCCATGGGTTTCCTCTCCTCCCTTAATGTGACTTCAGTCAAACCAATAGTTGGATGAAACTGGCATTTTGTAACTGCAAGGATTCCATTCAGCACAAGTGCGGCCCATGGTCAAGGCTCCGGTCAAACAGAGTCAGAGTCTTTATATTTACAACATGGTGAATGAAAATGCTACATTTTGTCCTTGCATTTTCTCAAGTCCACATGCTATACTTTAATATTTGACTGTATCTTTAACTGTTATAGAGGTAATGAGGTTTTCTATGCTACTCGCACGACACACATCGTACTGATGTGCAGTCAGCCGGGGTAATTTTTATGATGTAATAATTACTGTGCATTAATCACTTTTTAGAGGTAAATAATTTGGTCATCAATTTTCAAAAAAAGTGTACAATGGAAAAAAACATGTACAATGTATATCAAGGTTTTTCTGCCTTTAAATTTTAAATGGGCCATCTAAAGGACATTGAGCAGTGCTTTAAAATGCTTAAACTTCTAAAAAGGGAACTTACATGTGAGCTATGGGGGGGTAGCTCTTAAATTTTTAGAAGTGGCAGAGAATTAGCTCACCATCTATAGAGCAATCTTTATCTTACTACTAGTAAAATGGCCAAATTATAAACCTCTAAACAAAAGTGAATTCCTAAAGAAAAGCTGCTTTATGATAGTGGTGCTTCTGGGTCCCATTATGATACAGCACATGGTCATCATAAGGCTTTGTCTGGCAAAGTGCACTTACACATTTTTTTCAGCTCTTGCTGTTGTATATTTTTATAATCATCTGCAAAGTTTCCATTTTAAGCAGTTTTCACTCTGAAATATTTATGAGTCCACGAGATCAGTTTGATCTCTGCGTGCTCCGTAGTTCTTGTTTGCATTCGTGTTAAAAGATCAACACCAGAAATGTGGTACACTTGACAGGTTCAGAGCAACTTGGAATGAAAAAGAATGGCCTCATGCGAGTTAATGATGGAGCTGTGCAAAGACATCGTAATAGCTGTTGCCAATAGCAATGTCTGTTCCTGCATAAACCATTGAGATCTTTCATTTTCATGAGCAGATTTACTTTTTCTGCAGCTCGTTACTTAAAGATAAATTACAAAACTACAGAAAAACCTATAAAGGGCCAAAATCAAGCAAGGATTCTCTTTGCTTGTGGAATTAGAGCTCCTCTCACCAAATATGAACTGGGCTCAGGAAGTCAAAATTCCTTTTAAAGCATGCAGTACTGTGTAATGGATATTTGTGTGTAAAGCCTTACTGTGACAGTGTGCTGTATCTTCCTTCAGTGTAAACCTTCATTGTAGGACCAAGCTAACATCATTTATTAATGCCTTTTTTTCCATTTCTACAACAAAACTAGTGGAAGAAAGTGCATGATGTCAGTGTGCTTGGAAGTAATGTTGCTTTGCTTGTTCTACCATGTATTAGGGGAGAATTTCGACCGCCAAGCCAGCATTCGGCGGTCTCTAATTTACACAGACACGGTGGTAAGACGGCCGAAGAAAGTCAAAAGGAGAAAGACTATTACAGGAATCCCTGACAACATACAAAAGGAGCTAGGTATGGCTCATCAGAACTGTATTCCATCCACTGTTCATTGTCACTGCTTATCATTACTCGACTAATAACATTACCAGTGCTCATGAAACCAATACAGTCTGATAGCCTATTTCAGTTCCAAATACGCGTGTGCCTCCTTGCCACCTCTTGCATTGGGAAGTTGGGACCTTTAATCTGTTGACTTCCATCTGTTAAAGGGAGCAGGGTGTTTGGAAAATGGTGTACTGGTACAATGAAAATCTGCAGGGATGTAAGGTTTCTGGACTTCAGTGCTTTCCTTCAGATGTGGTCATCTTCTCCAGGATGTTCACCAAAGCAAAACTGAAGTGGGCAGGCATATTGGCTTGTGAGTAATTACTTAGTGGAGTAAATCAGTTCATGGATGCCTTCTTGAATCTTCTGAGGATTGCATCAAGAGTAAAAAACCTATTTTCTAGTTCAGTTTTGGCAACCCCTTAGGTATCAGTGTTATTTGATTGGCAGTAATTTACCTGGGTTTATTAGCTATTCTGTATATTCTAAAGGAAAGTTACCTATTTGGTCAGTTCTACACTACCTCAGTCAGTCCTCTTTCACACTTTGTAGCAGATGTGAATTCAAAGCTGATAAAGCAATCTGAATTTTGGCAGACCTTTCAGACACTTAATGCAGAACTCTTTGATTTAAATTGTGTTATTTTAGTTTACTTTTTTTAAAACTAATTCAGTTTTTCCCAAATTATAACTTCACAGATAAAAGTATGCCCCCCTGCCCCCCCCCGCCCTTTCTTTCTCAGTAGAGGAAGACTATCTTTAAAATAGTCTGGCAGAACATAATTTTGGTGCTTTACATGTGACATCATCTCATATATTGATGATTTCAGTAAGTTTTACTACCTTGCATTTTGCATCTATTTGTTTTTTAATTATGTTTTCAATTCTTGGTTATTTTTCTGGATTTCTCAGAAACAGAAGCAAAAATCTGTAGCTTGTCTGGATGGGTTTGAAATGAGCTAGAGGGTCAGGCATAGAGAAAGCCAAGAAACAAACAATTACATGCAGAGAGGTTTGTGAGTGGAACTGTGCTCCTTCAGCATCTGTAATGAAACAGTGCCTTGCCATGGGAATCCTCTGCCTCAAGAAAGCATTTGCAAAATGTAGAGGTTACATTTGTGACCACTTCAAAAAGATGTTTAATGCTTGAAAACATCAACTGTAGCTTTATTTGGTAAACTGAGAATGCAGTTGGCATCTATTCTAAAAAGAATTCTTCAATTAATGCCTTAAAAGAAGTTTGTGACTTCAGCCAATCTGTTCACTAAGGGTGGCAAGTTTTATACCTTGATTTTCATCTTTCATCTCTGTGCTGAACATGATTCATGTTGCACTGCTTGAAGGTTTTCCTTGGCTTCTATTTTAACTTGTGTACTGGCAGTATCCCACTGTAGGAGCTCTCTCTGGATGGTTCCCTGGCCCACATCCTGCAGGCACATAGGGCTTCAGCCATCTGCCCCGTGGCAGGAGTTATCTGAGGAGCTCCATGTTGTTTCTATGGTGGTTGTATGTCTTCCAGAGAGTAAATTGTATGCCAGGAGAACTCTGTGATGGCAGTGTCCGTCCTGTCAGCGTGTTGGTTTCCATCACAGGACACAAAGGGAACTTGAATAGAGTGATAGTGTCTTTGTATTACACCTGGGGAAGCCACACATGCTGCAGTGAAGTGACTTAGCTACTGTCAGCCACCAGGCTGCTGACAAGGCTGGGAATAACTGCAAGTCTCCCCCATCCCTGTTCAGTGCTCTTTCTGCCTTTTCTCCCCTGTCACTCCCCAAATATTTCTGTAGCAGTCCATTCCCTATTTCTCTTACGCTGTCCCAAAACAAACAAGGAGTTGTTTTAAAACATTCCACAGTTCATTTGATCAGAACAAGTATCCGGACTAAACTCCAAATCAAGCAATTGCATTATGCCTATTGACATTCACCCTGTGGTTTCAGCTGAATAAATCTCTTTGTTTCTCCCCTAAAGCATTGCTGTGAATGGCTATAATATTTACACAAAGATTTAAATCCCTTGGTACACCAGAGTTGCTGCGTGCAGGCTAAATAACCAACATATACAGCAGATTCTTGTAACCTCTTGTTTATCCTTCAGAAGGAAGCAGAAATTTGAGAGAACCTCAAAGCTTTGACCAGGCTTTGGACTATTTTCATTTCTTGTGAGAGAGCCTGGAAGAACTTCTTCCAGGCCAAGCTGCTGGGGTTCTTCCTTGGCTGCTTTGGGTCCTTTGGAACATAAAGGACCAAGCACAAGAGAAAGCCTGCACCGGCTGCTGGCCTGAGCTCAGCGGATGTGGTACCCTCATAGAATTTAGCCAGACGTACTGAAAGGAAACATTAACTGCACCCATGTGCTTAAAGTATCTTTAAACATTCCTGCTTTTTCGCATTGCAATGCTGTTGTGTTTTCACAGGTGTCTTCCAGTGATGAACCAGTCTCTCTGTGTAGACTGGAAAAGTCTGCATAGAAAATCCTGCATAAATAAAATGCAGCATGATAGGTGGGATTCTGAGAAAGAGTAAGAATGTAAGGTGTCTACCAGTTTAGAGATAGCAGTTACTTTTTGAAGTTGTTTTTTAACAGCAGGAACCTCTCAGTACTATTTAGCAGAGTGACACCAAAGTAACAGAAGGCAAAGCATTCTTCTCTCTGCCAAACACAGCAATGAAAAAAATTTCTTCTGCATACTTCTGAATTACCTTCCTTGTCTTGCAGAACATAAATATTACATACATATTTAATGGGAGTCAGTGTTGGATCAAAACTGCAGAAAGAGCAAGAAATTTTGAGATATTTTACTTCAAGTGCTCTCGGTTTCTCTGCTCTGTGTTGCCATTATCCATGGTGCCTAGATGTCTTCTTCAGATGGTACCTTATATGCAAACTTGTATTCCCCCCTCAGAAAAGAAGGTGATTCCCAAAGAGAAGTTTGGTTGAGATAAGCACCTCTCTGGAAGAACTTGTCACTAGCCTTGCTCATTTCTTGGCTCTTGGTTATCATCAGCTCACCTCACGTGTTCCAACTCTCCAGATGAAATAAAGGCAGCAAAATGCTTTCCACCTTTCCATGGTCCTTTATTTGTGTCAGTGCTCTAGAGTCTGGCTCAGACTAACTTTATTTTGTGGAGGTTCTAAGTTTTCTGGTTATGAGTGTTTCTCCAGAGCTCTGCACCAGTGCAGTCCCAGACACCCGTGGGCAGGTTCTGGTGTCCCAGACTCCCTCGCTGTCTTTAAGGAGGAGCAGGTCCCAGACCTGAGTATCAGTTTCACCACAGTTCCTGATAAACGTACCCCACCAAAAGAGGAGGTACCAAAATATGCAAGTTTTCCACCTTTTGATTCCTCCTTCTTCTGACAAGCATTTTGATTTTTTTTTTAATTCCAACAGAAAGTTTCTATCCTTCTGGTTTCCAAAAATGTCTTTCAATTTTATGCTTTGTGTGTACTTCCTTTGGTTTATTTAAATCCTTTTTTCCCATCTTACAGATGCAATTCATCGTCTTTTTGGCTCTGTGGTTTTTTTGCCCCGTGTACTTTTTTCCCCCTTCCTGGCCTAAGGGTTCAAAGGGTCAGAATGACCTTGTACAGTTTTTTCAGCTTATTTCCCTACCTCACTTTTTCAGTAGCTCACAAAGAGTTGTCACCTGTAGGATCTTGTGTCAGTCAGGATGGGTATGACTGACACCTGAACTGTCAGTCCTTCATTTGCTTTCTTGCCAGACAGCTCAGACCCCTGGTGGTACCAGTTGGTGTCTCAGGTATTATTTGGGACTGTTGAAGCTCTTCTTCGGCATGCCTGAGAGGAAACAATTCCATCTCAGCAGCATGGGAGCAGATGAGTCCTTCTGATCTCTGGAAACTCAGCTGTTCCATTAAAGACTCCTCTTAATTGATACTCTTCTCCAATTAGTCCCTCCAGGGCTAGCAGTCACTCAAGTTACAGGTCCCATGGGTAAGAAGAGTCCCAGATACCCATTGGTCCTACAGAAATTCCACGCAAATACCCAGCTGTTCTAGCCAAGTAATTCTGCACCTGCTTCTGTTTGCAACTTCAGCAGTCTTTGGAGAGAATATCTCTGTTTCAGAGTTAATTGTGCCTTTTGGCTAATACTGGGTTTATAACTGTAGTTTTTCAACACTGTACATTTCCAGCACTATCCATCCACAGATCAGGTGTTAGAAAGTAGGTAGGTATAATCTGCTTTTTGATACTGGGAGGATGAAAGAC
Source organism: Pachycephala philippinensis (assembly GCA_013397055.1). Taxonomy (NCBI): domain Eukaryota; kingdom Metazoa; phylum Chordata; class Aves; order Passeriformes; genus Pachycephala; species Pachycephala philippinensis. The sequence goes on from VWZT01011813.1 coordinate 1,915,874, forward strand.
ACGGATGCCAGGAATATAAATTTCACCAGAGGCTGTTTGGTTACAGAAATGAACAGAATCAAGAAAACTTGAATTCCCAATATTTACATCAAAAATCTCCCTCTCAGGGTGGCAGTGATATACACAAGGGTATTTCAGGATATTTTTTAGCTGGCAGTACTGAAAAGTTTCACAGGATTCGCTGCAATATTTTTAGTCCCCTCTGAGAGATTACAGATGCTTCATGGAGCACAGTGAAAATTCCTTAAAATTGTCATAAGCCCAATGTACTTGTCTGTTTCTTGTTTAGTGTCTGTTAAAAATCACTCAGTATGTAAGTGCTGGGGTAAACCAGATTGAGAATCTCTGGGGTTTTTTTATAACACTAAATTGTGGTGCCTGCACAGTGACTTAGCCAGTTTACCAGGTTTATAGGAGGATTGCTAGGTGGGGCATGAGGAGGCAATGAGAGCACCACACCTTAGGAATGTGCCTGTGGCATAAGAGACAAGTGCTTGCATTAGAAATGGTTAGTCAGAAGGTAAGAGACACTACTTCTTTGTTCTAGTTGAAACAAGCATGTACTTTGTGACACCAGCACACACAGCTGTTTATCTTTTCAAACCCTCGGTTTTCCATGCTCATTTCAATGCAGAGGACCTTTCATCTGATTCTCTGCAACGAGCTGCTGGTGCCACCACATCAGCTAGAGTCACAGGGGGACTGCTAGTAGCCAGTACCTGGCCCCAGGGATTATGTACAGACACACTTTCTTCCCCATCAAATTTGCCAAATTCGTCATTCTCAATCCCTCTCGTCTCTAATGAGCAACACCAGTGACTACCAGAGTCCACAGAGTGGGTGTTCTTTACCTGCTGCTGGAGCCTGCACTAAATATGTGAGTTAGAGAAGAGCATTTGCCCTAAGAGAGATTTTCAGCATAGTAGGGTAATGAAGAAAAGAGGGTAGATACATGTCTCCTGTGGTGGACACAGCACTGACTGCAGTGCTACTGGACACAGGATAATACAGAAGGCAGACAGGACAATCACTACTTTCAGCCACATTTATCATGCGCCCAGTTTGCAGCTACTTCTGACTTCGTTATGTGCAGCATCTGTAACCTGATGTCTGGTTCTGCAACATTTTTTGCTGCTGTCTGCTCACACATTGTCCCTGCAACTAGATGGACTTGTGGATGGTATTCTTTAAAAGATCTGATTCAGTTTAAGAATTTTTGTGTTGAATGTGGAAGATATCTTCTAACTGCTACTTCTTTAAGTAGATGTTTTCTGAGAAGCCTGGCATTATCGGTGTAGTAGTCAAAGGTGTGAGCTGTCCCTTAGAATGGGATTGTTTGTCTTCTAGCTGCAGTACCAACAAAGATTTCAAGGGGTTTTGAAAAACCTTGCTTTTCAGTATTACTGTAGAAGTGAGTGAGGGTTTTACAGTGCATTTGTAAATTGCAAATAAAATACTCCTCGCTACCCTCCTCTGAATTTCACGAGAATCATAAACACCTCAGCATTTTACCAGTATACCTGAGTCTTAAATGTTCCTCTGGTTTTTGGACCATTTTCCCTGCAGATTTCTGTTGTCCCTCTTCAGAAAACAGAACTATAAAAAGAGTAAATCCTCACAGCTTTGCATGAGATTGTCCATATATGTAAAGCCAAAACCAAAGCTGAAAGAATTTCAGAATATACTGAATTTCTACCAAAAAAAAAAATTTAAAACCTCAAAGTTATGTTCCTGTAATAGTAACACCCATGAAAAATTCCTTCTCTGACCATATCCCATAGAATGATTGAAGGATGTAGCCCTGTAGTTTATATTTCTGAAGCTGGGCTGTCTTGCCCTCCATAATCCTGTGTTTATTTGAGCACTGAATCATTCTAACTAGAAGAGGCCTCGCATGTAGTGCAAAGACTTGCCCTGATGGGCTTCGCTGCAGTATCAAGGTTGTGAACATTTACTGCTGTTGAGTCCATTTATGCAGTTTCCCAGAGCATATTAGGCTGAACCCTAAATTATATCTATTCTGGTAAAAAACACAGGCCAAGCACTGGTTCTCAGCAGCATCCTGCAGTTGGTTGTTGATGCTGCCCTCTCGTTAGTTGCTGCTCTGGCACTGTTGTGGCTGAGGCAGCCAGCAGTGCCCAGGCTCTGCTGGGACGTGTGTGCCAAGGGATGGGGCACGAGATGCTGCGCCAGGCATTTTGGTATAGCCATCACTGGCTGCTTTTATTCAGTGGCCTCTTCTATTCAGTGCCATTAATTTTGTGTTTCAGACATCACTGTGCATTTACCATGAACAGTATGTCCCGGTAAATGCATTCTAACTCCTTGTTTTGGAAGGAGGAAAAGGTGACGTTAGCAAGTCCAGCATTGGTCCACTTTGCCATTTACCTTCTCTAGCAGTAACATTTTGAACAGACATAAAACACCCATCTGCATTTCAGTACTTGTGAAAGAGGGTGCATTTAGCTTCCTCTGTGAATACAATACAGACGTACCACATACTGAAATGAAGTGGTCTCAGCCACAGGTCAGTATGTTACAGTATTAGATACTTGCTGTAGTGCTGACAGCTTCATTCTCCACCAGCACCATCCTTTTGTCTCATCTGCGTGCGTGAATTTGTGTGTGTGTGTGTGTATTTCACAGAGGCAGAAGAAGAAAAAATACCCCATCTCTTCAGTTATTTACATGTCTTAGCTTGCAGATCTTTATTACCAGATATTTTTAATTGACCAGCAGTTAATATCAATGATATCATGGTTCCAGAAATGTTTGTAATGTCTACTTTGCTGTTTTTCTCCATCTTAACCAAAGGGGTGCACTGATTTCCATAGAAAAAATACACCTGGAAAGGAAGATTATTTTTCTTACTGTACAGTTCTTAATAACTGTGTACGGAATATGCAAATCCCTCTCTTGATTGGCTGCAGTAGTCCATCTGTTCTGACAGTATCTCGTATCAGATTATCCAAGACATTTGCCAGCATCTGAGCATCTAGCTTTGCAGCAAACCTCTACCAGAAGCAGAAAGAGGCTGCATTTCTGTGAGAGCAAGAGAATTTACACAAAGCAAACTAACTAGGCTTCAGGCTGCTGAAAGGCTGCTTACACGCCTGAGGAAAAGAAGTAAACAATCTTTTTTGTGTGTGCTGCTTTAACTGTAGCCTTTTCAGAGCCCTCTTTTCCTTACCCTAAATGCCTCTTTTGCCTGCCAAGAAGCAGGATGATTAAATGTCCTTTAAGTGGTGTTTAAAGCTGCATGATAAGAATACCTATCCTCCCAATGCAGTTTCATATAGTAAATATGAAAGGAGAACATTGCTTTCAGGCGTACTACTTCATTGCTCCTGAGACTCGCTAAGGCGGAGACTTGAAATAACCAGTTTTCCCCCACAGTGACATATGTGTGGCATCCTTACCAGCATCTCCAGCAGCACGCCTGCCTCTCTCTTGCTATTTATACAGCAATGCAACTGAGTTCAAAAGCAACAGCCTTACACAGACTAATTTTAAAGCACTCCTCCGGTTTGTGATTTTAAAAGGCAGCTACCAATAAAATTGGAAATTTAAAAGAGCCCTATACTCCTTTCTATTGACCCAGTGATAATTATATTTTGAATTAAAACTGGTTTTCCATTGTCTTCAAAGTTGGGGGTAGGGGGAGTTACGCCAATATGTGATTATTCCTTCTTTTAGGAAAAGTGGTTATTTTTTAATTTCCTGATGGTGCTGAGGATGAGACAACCATCAATACCAGCTGTTTCTTTCCCCCAGTTCTTAGAATTTTTCCTCTATGATAAATAGAAAATAGAGTTGTATGGAGAAATGTTATCTAATGGTTTTCTTTGCAGTATTGGATAATGTTTATATAAATGCTGTTATAGCATATGTATTATTTGTGGTAAAACAATGCATGTTTCTGTGTGTTAGCATTCTTTCAGACAAACTGCAGGACTTGGAGAGCTATCTGTGTGTCCTGAAGTATTTTTTTCTGAAGTGTAATGCTTATAAAAAGCAGAATGTTTTATTCGTATTAGTCTCCATATTTCCTTCCCCTTTTCTTTATTGCATGAGGCATTAGCATGGGAACACACTTCACGTTTCTCAGGCTTTTGTCTGTTCCTGCTGCGTTGCCTACTGGAAGTCAAATAGTACTACTTGGTTTCTGACACAACTGATTACTATGGAAATTATTACCATGTCATAAATAGAGGATTTCATGTGTCGAATGTGCGGCAGGAATGCAGACGATTCTGTAACCAGAAGGTTCCTGGTAATAAGGAAAAAGGGAAGAGAAATGCAGAAAACAGATGATGCCTCTGAAAAATCCATTGTTGCAGATTCTTCTTCAGAAGGCATAACCTGCAGGAGCATGGGGATCGAGCAGTTTGCTGGGTTGTTTTTTTTTTTTGTTTGAATGAGTGAGAAGATAAATGTGAATTTGTGCTTCAAGAAATAATTGTTTTATTTTGACTCCAGCAGTTGGTACTGGCCAAAGTGATTTCCGAGGGCATTCGATGTATGTCCCAGATCACTGTTCCACGCTAGGGAGACTAGACAGCTATCGCTCTGCTATGCAGCGCTCTGAAACCAAGGACACCAGCTGCCAGACGGAGGAAGTTAAAGTTGTGCCCCCTTCAATGAGAAGAATACGAGCACAGAAAGGACAAGGCATTGCTGCCCAGATGTCTCAGTTCTCCAGCTCATCTGGAAACATGTCAGTGATGAGTGATTCTGCTGCAGTTATATTTGCTTCTCGCCAAAACAACGACATGGGTTTTCACAGCTTGCCTCGGGTTGGTGCAAGAGTGTCTTTGCAGTCCCTAGATCAGCCACAGAGCATGATGTCGAGGCAGACGGAAGACATTGCTGGCACTTTACCCCACCAGATAAGTAAATTGCAAGTGGATGATAGTGTTGTGCATCTGAGGAGTAATCCCACAATGGGGACCCTGTCGAGGCCAAAGTCCCAAGAGGTGAGAAGCTGTGATAGCGAGAAGTCCTCAAGCCCAGCATGTGTGGTCTCTCCTCATGCCACCTACTCAACGAGCATCATACCCAATGCAACACTGTCATCCTCCTCGGAAGTTATCCTTATTCACGCTGCCCAGAGTGTTGGATCATTGGATAGTAAAATTACCAGTTCCACTGCCTACCCAAATCCAAGAGACAATCCTGCTGCCAGCAGTGCAGTAAGTGGGAAAGAAGATCACCATTCTTCAAGTGGTAACTGGAGTGAGAGTAGCTCCACACGTCACTCACAGACTTCAGATAGCATCCCATCTAACACTGTCATGATGCTTTCTCTTGGTGACTCTGCTGTCTCTCTTAGCACTTCTGGGAATGCAGAGGCTGGGTCTCAGAGCATGAGCTATAGCTGTGGGAACACAGCTGCTTTAGCAAGTCCTTCCCAGGACAGTGATGGTCAGAGTGAGTCCAGCTGCTCTGGGGAGCGAGCACAGGCAGCAGTGAGCAGCACGGAGCATTGGTTGTACAAGTCTTCAGAAAACAGCGAGACCCCTTCACGCAAGGTGGTTTGTACCACACCAGGCTGTGCCACGCCTGGCAGCAACCTGAGCAGCAGCAGCCTGGAGAGGACGTCGGTCAGGGACGATTCTACTTCCCTGTATTCTCTGGACCACGATGGCTATTACGGCCCCATGCATATGGACTCTGGACTGAAGTCAGACATGCCATGCAACAGTACTAATGGCTTTGAGAACCCCAGAGACAGCGTGATAAATGTCTTTGAAGGAAAGGAGAAGAAACATCAGGATGACCAGTCAGGCCAAGGTGACAAATCCCTTGCAAGAAACATCTCACTGAAAAAGGCCAAGAAGCCACCTTTGCCACCATCCAGAACAGACTCACTCAGAAGGATGCCTAAGAAAAAAGCCCAATCCAATGGACAGGTACTTGACGAAACCCTCATTGCCACCCTCCAGCATTCTCTGCAGCTGAATCTCAAGTGCAAAAATGGCAGCTCCCCTTCCCAGAGCCCCTGCAGTGATTATGAGGATCCCTGGGTGTTGCGCTCCCGCAGCCAAAGCTCGGTCAGTGCGAGCAGCAGCATGATGTCCACCACTGCTCCAAACCTGTACTCCATCTGCACAGTCACTCCCTCCCAGAGTGAAACAAGCAGCATAAAGTCAGAGTACGCTGACCAGTGGGGTTACTACAGCGACTATGCCGCAGTGGCAGATGACCAGATGAAATCTCCAGTGACCCATTCTGCCAGTACATCGTCTGCTCTCAGCGATTACAGCATCAGCCACTTCAGTGATGGCTCAAGGGCTTCTGTGCCACAAGTGCCCAGTGGACTGGCCAAACCAAAGAGTGCTTCTCCGGAGAAATCCCACCGAGTCACATCGCCATCGAGTGGGTACTCCAGCCAGTCCAATACACCCACTGCGCTTACTCCAGTGCCTGTACTTGTAAAATCTGCATCATCAGGAAGTGGGAAATCCAAGTTGAAGCCTAAAGTGCCTGAAAGGAAGTCCTCTCTTCTGTCATCAGTCTCCATGTCTTCATCATCCACTTCTCTTTCTTCAAATACATCTACTGAAGGGAGCGTGAGTGTGAAGAAACCGGACCCTGCTCTGAGCCCTCCTCCGGGCTCTGGTGTACCTCCTCCACCACCTCCTCTTCCGACACCTCCACATTGCCCTGAACTTTCTCCTCCCCCTCCTCCTCCTCCAGCAGAAGTCATGGATCTGTCACCATTGTCAACCTCTCCCATGTTCCCCCCTCCTCCGCCAGAGGCCAGTGTAAATTCTTCCTTTGCTCAGACTGTCCCATGGTTTCCTCAAGAAGCCTCCATCAGTTCATTCTCTTCCACTGTTCCTCCTCCTCCTCCTCCTTGCTCTTTAGCTGTCCCGCCACCAGCACCACCACTTGATCCCAAAATAACGAAAGGTGCAACAATATACCGACAGTATTCTTTTAAGAAACGCAACCAGGACGATTCTTGCTACAGTCCAGTGAAACAGCCACTCAATAAGCAAGATGCATCGAGACCTGTGATGCCATTAGTAACCACCAAAGCACTGCAAATGGTGCAGTTGAGGTCAGTGAAAAAATCAACAGAAGGTGAACCATCAACTGAATCTGCTTCTGAAACCACCTCTTGGGAAAAGGGTACTGCAAATTCATCATCCCAGTCTTCGCTAAAGCCACCTCTCTCACTAAAACTCAGTAGCAGCTTAGGCAACGAAGAAATGAAAACTCCAGGCACTGCATTTAAAAATGCAGTTCAGACACTGTCTCGGGGTTCTCCTCTCATTCTCTCTGATAACACACTTGTACTTGACAGTGATCAAAAGCCTGTGAGTCCAGTAGGTCTAAAGAAGTCTTCTGAAGCTGATGCTGTGGGGTCAGCCGCTGATGACACGCCTGAGTCCTCAGTGCAGAGTGAAGACCTCCCTTCTGGCATGTCACTTCAGGGGTCACCAACATCTCCTGACAAGACTCAGGTTGTATTGCCCAGCAAGAAACCACCTCCTATTTCAAAGAAACCCAAACTGTTCCTTCTGGTACCACCTCCACAGTTAGACCTCACAGTGGAGAAAGCAGCTGAAGTGAGTGATACTGCCAGAAGCCCAACTAAGAGAGAAGACGCTGTGCTTGCACACTGTGAGGAGGCGAGAAATTGTCTTACAGATGGACTCGGTTCTAGCGAGATGGACTCTGGCAGCCTGGTTCCTGAGGGAGGAGCTGCTGGATTCACCTTCTCTGAGACAGTGGGAGCGAATGCCTTTGTGGTACAGCCTGCTGCATCACCAGTTCAAGAAGAACCCAGGCAGGAGGAGCAGTCTGCTTTTGATGAAGGAAGCAGTTCAGGCAGCAGCCAAGACAGTGGCAGTAACACTGACGGGCACCTGTCTCAAGAGAACGAAAGTGGTGAGTCTCTTTTCTCTGACTAATTCAGATGTAGCAGTAGCTATTTTAAAGAAGGTGGGGAGTGGGAATAGCCATCTTAGCACTGAGGTGGGATTCTGTAGAGGGCAGAACCTCTTGTGATTGTTACAACTAAAACAAAAAAAGAAAGTTGCAGGAATCATTGTATTTCATGAGTTTTCTGACAATTCCTTTCTGACTTCTCATTGTTGCAGTCACGGAAGGAAAATGATGCTTTATTGAACTGTGCTAGTATTAAAGCATGCTATGAAAACAGTTAATTTGTTAATTTTGGTTTTGCATTTTAGTGGAAACCATACAAATTTTGTTTTGTTATTGTTCTCCACCTGTTGTGTGTGAGCAAGCACAGGCATTTCATGCACTGCAGTTCCCTAAGCAGGTGTTGATCTGAAATCACCATAATGACAGCACTGCACTCACTCAGTCCATCGGATGCTTTTCCTTAGAGGCAGTGAGGGCTGGTTTCAGGATTACGTGCCCGTGGGGTTTGCATGACGGACTGACTGCGTCGTTCGTTCTCTTTGCACAGTGGAAGTGTTTGAATCAGACACAGCCAGTAGTTCATTCCTGCCGAGCAGCAGCTATGGGGAAGAGACGGACGGAGTGGCAACACCAGCGAGACCAAGGACTACTGAGGATCTGTTTGCAGCCATTCACAGGTACTGCAGAAACTGTCCTTCCTGTACTGTGAGGTCCGGTAGGTCTCTCAAAAATAAATTTGATATTGTTCTACTAAAACACCCAATTACAACAGTCATTGCTTTAACAGAAAGCATGTATTTATCAACTTTCTACTAAGGCTAAGTGTGAAAAAGATGAGGAAAAGAACTTACATTTTATTGTTTTACAAATGTATTTAATCCATTCTGAACTAAAACCAACCTGATTAAATGGATGTAGATTATAAATACCTTGCCCTTTAAAATACCAAGTTACGTCTAGTATTTATTGTACTGTTCTCAATCTGCCATATTAACTCTACTGTTGCTTTTTCTGTGTATCTTTTTGTTTTCATTCTCGTTCTTCTCCATCTCTTTTTACTCTCTTCGCTGCTTATATGGTGCAGTTTGGGACAGAGGCTCAACGCTAATGCTTCATGGCAAGCGTGGCTGAAACTGGCAAGTAACACAACATGTCAGTCATATGGCAAAACATATGGCAAACGCTGGATTATAGTTTGCCATAATCCAGCCTGAGGTCGGGTGTTTTGTGTCAAATTGATTCATGAATGAAATGTGCAATACTGGCTTTATTATTAATGACATTATTCATTTCCCTTGAGAACAAAACCATGCCGAATGGCAGCTAGATTTTTGTGCTGTTCACGTTAGGTGCTCAGAAAGAAACAAACCCAAGAAAGCCCCGAGGAAGGGAACGCCCCAAGGCAGAGCAGGGAAGGCGCGCTCCCTTGGAGCAGCGCTCCCGGAGCGCGGCCGGAGCCGCCCCGGGCCGGGCTGGGCGTGGCGCCGGCGCCATCGCGTGGCTGCTCCGCAAACCGCGGGGGGACCGCGTCCCTGCCCGGGAGCAGGGCATCATCCCGGGACACAGCCAGTTCGCACGTCTGTGCCCCAGGTCTGCATCGGGAGTGAGGGACGGGAGGAGAGCGGCTGGGAAGCTGCAGCATTTTGGATGCAAATCCTATTTCTTTTCCGTCTTTCAAACAAGTCCGTTCCGGACAATACAGAAATTACATATATATGATACTGACTTTTTATAATTTACTGTTACCCCTTTAGGACTTGGCCTGTAGGAGCCATTCTGAAAATGGTCTATTGCATTTATGTTGCATGGTGCTCGCTAGAACTGTGGCAAATCTGGTTTTAGAATGAGATATTCTGGTCAGTAGCCTTTCTCCATTATGTATGCAGATACAGAGTGGATCTCTGTGTACATGCACATACCTGTAATTCATGGGTTTGTGGGGAAATGGACAATGGAACTGGATGTGACATACTTAGACTTGATACATTTTTTATTAAGACCTTGCTTTTGCTGGCTTTGGACTTAAACCAATATCTTCCTTGGTTGTTAATTAATAAAAAAGGTTTTGGTTTGCCTGCACTGTTTCTAAGAGGTATTATTTCAGTAATTGGCACTCTTGAATATGTGCGTTGGAGCAAGACAAGAAATTTAGTGGTATGTACATTAAGGACAGGAAGAACAGTCTTAAGTTTTAAGTCATAGTTTTGTTTCAATATATACCCTGTCTGTGTCTGAAAAGCCACCAAAACCAAATTTGGTTCTTAATTTCACGCTTCTTCCATAATTCATACATACTGAGAAAAGCTGGCTAGGTGCTGACGGCAAACTGACTGCTCTGCACTGCATTCACAGTCTTACTGGATCACTGCAAGTTAGGATAACAAAATCTTTCCCTGCAGATCTTTGCAATTGAATTTTTTTTTTTTCAATTTAATTTGGGGTTTGGTAGCAGTACAGCCCCAGCACTGCAGTGTTTAAAGATACCCATAGGCAGCCAAAACCCTAATGAAGGAAAATCTTTTCACTGTGACAAATGCACACAAGTGTTCACATACAGACTCGCAGAGCACCAAAATCACGTACAGCCTCCAAGCACCAAAATCGTCTGCTGCCTGCAGCACTAACGCACAGTTAAATCTAGATGAGGTTCCTACATTGGCCGCTCCTGAAGTCATCATTTTATCCCTTTGCTGTCTGCTGGTGTCCATTCATCCTCGGGCTGAATGGGCATTGGCATTACATTCTTTTTCCAGAAAGACAGGTGGAGGCAGCAGCAGCTGCTGTAAATAACAGCTGGTACAGCTGCCTGTGGGGGTATCACAAGTGAGCTATGCATAAACTTCACCACTTAGGAGAGACAGGATCACTCCAAGGTCTTGGCACAGCCTATGGCAATGTCTGTTGCTGCCACCTACTCAGCTGATGGATCCTGCTTCTTTGTTTTGGGGGGTTTTTAAATTATTAATAGGCTGCGATGCATGAACACATTTGAGCTTGCCTTGGCAAAATCTCAAGGCTTTTAAGAATGTAAAGCTAAAGATCACATTAAGTAGAAATCTGTTTTCCAAAGGGAATGGTCTGGATTGAACACGTTTGATAAAAATTAATATGGAGTTTTATAGCACGATAATTTTGTATTTCTAAGAAGTCTGTTGACTTGTTTTAAACTTCTGCCAAAATATCATATTTAAAATTAGGCTTTATACAATCTTTTTTAATTAATTCTTGCTCAGTCAGCAAAGAAGCAAAGCATCTGTGGTACAGATACGAAGCATATACATTTCTTTAAGATTTCTAGTAATGTGAGAATGAGGCAATAAAAGTCCAGTTTCCACTTATTCCCAGTTCCGTAGTTATTTCTTTTTTTTTTTTTCTTTTTTTTGGTGTTATCCCTGCACTTCGCATTTAAATAGATAAACACTCTGCTTTTTCATTTGGAAAGATAACTTTCTTGTCAGGAAGTTGGTCTCTCCTTCATTTAGTCGAAAGTTGCAATGACAGAGCACCAACATAACTGTGAATTTTGTCTGTGCATCTTGAGAGGAGCTGGAGAAGTTCTTTGGCTATTTATTTAATACTTGGATTGGGGAGGGTTTTTTTTTTAAATCGTTTAATCCAGAATTGTTACATGTGGCTCCCTTTTCTCCATCTTCAGCAGCAGTGCATTGCTGTGTCCTTTTTTCTAAAGGAAAGTGCACTAAACTACTCTAATTCTCCAGAGTGTGTCAAATGAAATCGTAAAATGAAACAAAACAACCCATACACTCTAGATGACATATTTTGAATCAAGTCCCCAAATTAACAGAAACAGCATGGTGTATAAATTTTCATAGCGCATTAGTCTGAGCAGTTGAATGCTGACTCCAGAAAACCCGATTCACTAAATTTGCTAAAGTGTTTTGAACATCGGTATTGCCAGTTTTAGTAGTTTCGTTGTTCCAGATTTGCAGAAAAAGAGTAATAAACTTATATCTCCAATACCTGCATTAGTGCCTGTACAGTTCTGGTGGTGTTCTTACTCCTGCTTTAGATTTAGATCACTTCTCCCTTTTCCCTGTCTCTGCTTTAGCTTAATTCATTGTCATCCCTCTAAACTGAGTTTAATTAGGGGAGGTAAAAAGTTTCATTTTTGTGTTGTCCTTTTTTTGTGTGTGTGTTTCAAACTCAGATCCAAAAGGAAAGTCCTTGGCCGTAAAGACTCTGAAGATGACCGTACCCGCAACCATTCTCCGTCGCCCCCCGTAACTCCCACTGGTGCTTCCCCAAATTTAGGTACCCTCAAACAAGCCGGATCTATTCAGAGAAGCGTTCGCAAGAGCAGCACCAGCAATGACAACTTCAAAGCCCTGCTGCTGAAGAAAGGGAGCCGCTGTGACACCAGTTCCCGGATGTCCGCAGCAGAGATGTTGAAGAACACGGACCCGCGGTTCCACCGGACAAAGACAGATGCCTCCCCTGACCTTTCCGACAGCCCCGCCAGCTGCTCACCCAGCAAGAGCAAACGGGCCCAGGAGGAGTGGGCCAAGAGTGAGGGCCTGATGCCAAGGAGCATGTCCTTCTCTGGCACGAGGTATGGCCGGTCACGGACACCCCCCTCTGCTGCCAGCAGCAAGTACAACGTCCGCAACCGCATCCAGAGCAGCCCCATGACTGTCATTAGTGAAGGAGATGGGGAAGTGGTGGAACAGTCAGAGGGCAGGGTCCGGAGGACTTTGGAAGAGCAGCAAGAGAGGCAGCTTGATATGTTTAACAGTGATGAAATGGACATAAATGACTTTCCGTATGCTGAGGAGGCAGACTGCAAGGAGACCTTGGATCCAGCCCATGTAGACTTAATGACTCAACCAGGTGCTTCAAGGAACTATCAAAACTCTTCAGCTGAAGAAAGTTAAAAGGCAATGTGACAAAAGGCTTTGGATATTAGTCTAGAAAATCACAGGGACTAGATTCCAGAAGAAAGCCCAGACCAGGACGAGGTTACTTTGCTGAGCATTTATCCCACGAACTGCATGTGTATGTTTAAATGCTAAAGCGATGATGGTTCTGCATGGTTGGGTTGGGGTGGGGAGCACTTGCTTTGAATGAGTGGTCTGTGGCTTAAAGAAAGTTAAGAGTTGAATTTTTTGTGTAAAGCCTTAGAAGTCCTCTTGTGGGGTGGGGTGGGGAAGTTTTCTCAGAGTCTGTAGGGGTGTGAAGTTTTTCTTTTTCTTGAGACTGCAATTGGGCAAGCAAGATTTAGGAATAAGCCTGAAGTGGGAAGGCTCCTGTGGTACAAGCTGGACATTTGTTTCAAAAGCATTGTAGTTATGCAGCGTAGTGCATTTGTTAAGCAGACAGAGGCACAATGAGGCACATTCACCTCTGAGAGAAGGTGGTAGGGTTGGTGCTGGGGTTACATGGCTCCTTAGTGAGGTATGGCCCCGTGTTCGATGAAGCATGTCCTGCTCAAGCAATGAGCTCACCAGGTTGTGGATTGGTCCAGGGTACTGTACTTTTAATGCTTTTTCCTGAGGGAAAATGAACTATGTAGTTGATGTGGAAAAGGGAGCTGACTTTATAACACACTACTAGCTGCTATGCAGCCACACACGTTCGCTTGGTGAAACACTCATTTCCAAGTGAATTGCTTCCTTGACTGGAGTATTCCCTTAGAGAACTAGAAGAGCTGGATGTGTGCAGAGGATGCAAGCAGACAACAGGAAAGTGGGAGATGAATGAAGCAGTGTACTGCCAGAATTTGGAAGGGTTACTGTCATGGTTTAGGAACGGTATTCCCCAGTTTAGTGTTCCCACAAAAACACTCCAAACCATGTATCACTTGCTCCCTTCTCCTCTTACCTCTGCGGGTGGCTGGAGAGGAGAATTGGAGGCACAAAAGGTGAAGTCTGGGAGCTGATAGAAGAGAAATCTACTGGAAGCAACAGTGAAATAAGAAAATGGACAGTAACAGCAACAAGAGTTAGAGTGCACACGTAAGAGGTGTGTGGGTCACACGTGACTGCTCACAACGCAGAGCAGAGCCCGGTAATGTGTGACCTGCTGCCCCACTTCCTTGTCCCCAGCAGTGTTGTGAGGTGGTGTAGAATAACCTCTGTGTCCTGGCCACAGCCCCTCCTGGCTACTGCAAAAAATTAATCCTGTCCTGGCCGGAACCAGGACAATTGTGTTTCTGAATTAGAAAGAGAAATTTGACTTGCACTACAAAGCTGTAGGTGGAGCCCGTCTTTCAAAACTGAAACTTGGGAGTTCTGTTTTGCCAGAAATCTGTCTTTCATTTGTCAAAATGGGGAGACTATTACTTTTCATCACTTGAAATACAGATACTTGCTAACTTTTGGTTACCAAAGAGTAAGTTACAGTTACTTTCCTTTCTGATTTGCCTGCAGTATTGGTCTTCTTTTTTAACCTTAATGATTTAGTGAGGTTCGTTTTTATTGTATATTTTACAGATAATAAAAACATTTAACAGTTTTCCAATTGTAAAGAAGACCATTAATTAAAACTGAAATATTGGCTGGAGTTTTTGGTTCTTGGTAGGAATGAAGCTTTTAATTTTTAATAAGAATTTTGCATCATTTGATGGCATGCGCAGTTTTTGTATTGTTTGTAAATATTGAAAGTTGTTAAAATATCTTTTGATCTCCTTACCGTAGAATTTTTACATTTTTAGATTGCTTTTAAGAAGGAAAAGCACTCTTTGTAGATTATTTATTTTAGAGAAATATGCTTGTAATCTCTTTCTTCAATCCTTTACTTGTTAGTTATGTAAATTTCAGGGGCCTTCGTTTAACTCTTCCCTTCCCAAGAGGGGAATAGTGCTGAAAATGCTGTGACTTTGCTTCAATAAAGAAAAAGCCTGCCAGTTGCCATATTGTCTTTTGAGTCGATTAAAATCTCCTTCAAAAGATGTGTCCCACAGCGTATGGCAACCCACTGAATGCCATAATCCATGCATCCAGCTACTAATTTCCAGTTTTCATTGCAAAGTTTACTAATGCACTTTAGAGACAACTAAAGTGTACTTACACATCCATTCCATTTTGGTATCTCAATTCTGAGACTAAAGAAATTGAAATAATCCTAAGATTTTTCCAGTGTTGTATGAGTGTTTCTACTCCTTCTCTCCTACTTGCCACCTGTCCCAGAAAACTAAAATTCTTGGAGAACCAGATTATAAGCAGAGTGAGGGAGAAGTGAAATGGACAAGTAGAATCCAGCTGCACTCAGTGGAACAAGGGTGAGATTAACTGGTGCACAGCAAACTTTCTACCATTTTTATATGCTAACTATATTTAAAGAACCATTGGATTTTTAAAATGCAAATAAAACCTAATTGGATAAAGTAGATTGTTTCAGACATTATTAATACTGATCTGTTCTGTTACAAAGAGATAGCAGTGGCAGAATGTTTTGTGCTAAACACCTTGTGAATGTTGCTTCGGTCTGTCTCCCACAGCTGATCATATGAAACATGAAAGGACTACGTCCTTTTCACAGCAGGTACTGTCCCTTCAAAAGCCATGCTAAATGCCAGCCAGTCCTCATGGCACCATCCTGACAGGATAATGTGTAATAAAAAATACTCAGGCTTTGTTTTATTGTTTACAAATGGGAAAATCATCTAAGTGAAAAATTGATGCATGGGGGGGAAATTACAGCTCTGGTGCCTGCAATTTCTGCAGCCCTTTGCAACATTTTGCATCAAGTGCCTGTAGGAGGGAGTACAGCTAGCTTATTCCCTGGTGCTGGCCAGCTGATGCTGCCAGTTGTTTTTATGGGCTATGTGGGGAACTCTTTGGAAAAGCCGGGCTTAATGCCACCATTTTGTCAGTGCAGGTAGATGAGATTAAACTTGGGTGTTGCACAGGCTGAATTTCCTCTCTTCCTCTCTGGCCACAGGTAGCCTTGATGCTCCTCTAAAACCGCCATCTGATGTAAGGGGAACTTGGGCTGAAGCTCAGGCTTTGGCTGATATGCAGAAGGCAGTGTTTATGCAGCCCTACGTGATGTTGCTGCATGACTACGTTTCCCACAGTACGAGATGTAGTGAAATACCTTAAATGTGCTGAAATATGTTTAATGGTGCTTATACTATTTACTTAGGTAGCTGATGTAACTTTCTTATGGAGGTGTCACCGTGTCATCTCCCCGCAGGCAGAGCTGGTTAATTATTTCGTCACGCTTACAACTTCAAAGTTACTTTCTTAGACAGCAAGGTTCCTCCATAGGGAGGTTTTGCAGTTGTGGTTTTATTGGTCTACAGTTGTAGATTAAATTTAGCAAACCTCTGCTAAAGACATCCAGAGCAGGAGAGGAGGATGTGTGCAAACTTGGCTGTGCTGAAGAGAAAAAGCAGACTTGTCATCCTGATGCTTAATGCATCATCATACTGTTACAGGGCTTGTTCGGAGTTTACAGCTGGTCTACAGTTTGCCTCTAAAACAAGAATCTTTCTTGAAGCTAGATGTGAGATCAATTTCTGGTTTTCCTTTTATTGGGAATGGTTTTCAACTTCAGTCTTTTTCTAAATTCTGCAATTCTGCCCTATATTAACTCATTTAATGTTTCATTCCTTTATGTTCAAAGTGCTGTGAATTAGAGCCCTCCAGTTACTCTGTTAATACATCCACAAGGCTCTGGAGCATTTACAAGCCTTCACTACTGTTTGTATACAGGAAAGGAGAACTTAATACCTTAATTGAAATGATGGAGGTTATGCAAGGAGCAATAGCTTGGTGAGAGGAGGTTTGGAAGGCTACTGGGTATCAGCTAAAAGAATTGGGAAAGAAGTGGATTTGATGAAGACAGGATTTTGAGGAACCGGGATGGGGACGCTGGTTCATGCATAAGGCTCGGCCTGAAAGAAGGCACTGGCAGAAAAGGTGAAGCAAGGAGAGTACTGAGAAGTACAGTGAATGCACAGAATAAGGTATGGGGTGGGCAGGCTAATGCAGATTTTAGATGATACAAGAAGTTTCAGCAAGTACAGAAGAGAGAAAAAGGCAAAGGAACAGTAGAATACACACAACAAGGGGAAAACGAAATTTTAGTCTGTGTGTTTCATCCTAGTTCAAAGGGTGCAGAAGGCTGAAGTCAGTCAAACATGGGGAAAAAGAAACAAACCGAAAACCCCTAACAATTTAGAAGAGAACAATGCAAAATTAGGTGAGCTTAGAGGAGCAGTAATAGGCTGAAGTGAGGAATGCTCTAGGAGACCTCAGGCAACACTGGGTAGGTGGCTACAGGCTCGAGTACAGCTCTTGGGAGGGTTCTACAGAAACACCGGGCCTGAAGTCTGGAAAGAATAAAGGGGATTGGGAAGATCAGAGCTCACACTGATCTTGTCTAATTTCTACCAACAAGTCTGCATCCAGTGGTTCCAATGGACTGGCTACAGGTCTCCAGACACCTGCATTGAGATAACTTGCTAAACCTTCAGTTATTTCCTGAAGCAAAGAGAGGCCACTCACGCATGCAGCACAGGGATGAATGTGTTAATACTACTGCAAGCAAATAGATCTCGTCAGGTATTCTTTGGATACCACAAAGTTCTGGAAAAGCCATTTGTAGCAGCAGTCACTGTTTAAACAAAGCTGTTGCCACAGTACATTTGAGTGATTCAAAATGATGTATTGTTTGCTTTTATAGGAGAGAATTAAAGGATGGACTTTAACAGTAAAACAAAGTGTTACATCACTTAGAGTTGCATCACTTTATTTTCTGAATAACTTCCAGAAGTGATTTCTTGATGGTTAAGACTAGAAAAGTCTTCTGACAAAATTGGTAATTTTCGTGGTTCTAAAGAGGTGTTACCAACTTAAATCAGAATGCAGCATTAAAATCTTGCAACTGTTCAGTGCTGGATTGTGATTGTGGCTACACTGGTGTGAATTAATAAACATTCAACAGAGTAAAAATATAGAAGTGTTTGATAAAGATGTGCTGTGTCATATCTTATCCTGAAAAACTGGCTAAAAGCCTTGATAATGCTTCCCCAGCAGAATGTTGGGTACATTTTATGTTGCAAATTTAGCTCTTTGCATTTGGGTTCTTTCACATAATGTGCAACCAACCTTTTAAGGGCCAATCAATTCTTCTCCCAGCAATGCTAATGGAAAATGTAATTGATTTTTAGTAGGAAATTGTCTGTTAGTAGTGAATCCAAATGTATGTGTATAAGTGTGTGGGGAGATATATAGAGAAGAAAGTCCAATCCCAGTGTACATGAGTTGCTTCTGTCTGTAGTATATATACATATACTGTTCTGTTTGTGCACCAACCTTCAGTATAAAACCAGAATTGTTAGCTACTGAAGGAAAAAAAAAAGAAAACCTGTCAGGACACAAAAGGTAGCAGAAGTTTGTGCGTTTTCACTGCCTCTGGGAAAAAAAAAAACAGTAAAAATTTATATTCTGTGTTTAGATGGTAAAAACTAATCTGGGAGGAAAAAAAAATACGTAAATTACAAAAACAAAAACAAACTGAAAACAAAAACCTCAAAAAAACCCCAAAACCCCCAAACCACCACAAGATTAAGTCCTACAAACAAATAAGAAATACAAGAAACTAAATGACCTATCTGTCATCTGAAGAGGAATGTTACTCATGTACATCTCAGTTGTGCACTAATGTCTTCTTTAAAAGTCAGTCAAATATCTACTCAGTTTACTTTTTCCAGATGAAATTACTGGCTGTTTCTAACAGTCCTTTCACACTGTGTTGCAGAAAATGGACACAGAAATTCCTGCCTTTGGGAGCTAAATTTGGAGAAAACCCCTGATTTCTGGGTCAGTTTAAAACAGGTGAAAGAGCATTACAATGACCCAAGAATTTGGTGCCCAGTGCAGCATCACCAGTTGAGAAGCTGCCTTAGTAAAAGATGGTCCCGTCCTTTTTGCCTTAATCGGGATGTTGTGGTGTGCTGCCTGGAAGTGGTGATTGTTGCAAATTGCTGTGCCAGCTGGGAGCTGCAGCGTAGTCAAAAGGATTTAAAAAGCAAAGCCTGGGTTTATATGGTCAGTACAGCCATCACAGACTAGGGAGTGATAATGATTTTAATGTATTTACTTTTTTATAAAGTCCTAATACAAAACAAAAGTACCTTTCAGAAAGGAGATCTTAAGGGAAATATGTGCACAGGGAGCATGTGGCTGTGAGCAGAAGTCACACAGCTGCACAGAAGTCAAAAAGTTTGGGTCTAAGGTAGCTTAAGCCCATTGGCAAGTCATGGATGCACAGTATCAAACCATTGGTGATCCCAAATGAGGTTGGCATATTCCCATAAACAGCACACTTGGATCTTTAGGGCAAAGATCAAACAAACTTGAATTCCACAGAAAGGTCTCTTGTGATGTGATATACAGGGGAAAAAAGTGTACCTCAATGTAATTTTCAAGAGACAGCCCTTTATTTATTCCAACATGGAACATTAAGACTGATTTCTCCATTCACTGGTGCATTTTCTTGCAAAATTTGTCACAATTTAAGATTGTGGCCTGTGGAAACATGAAAAGTAGTTGATAGGTTATTTCTGAGTTTAAAAAAACACAAGCAGTACTCTGGTCTTAGACTGTTAAGCACAACCCAAGGCAAGCAAGCTGTGTAACATAAAAGCTTTTTCTGAAGTGCAGCTTTGAAGTCCAGGACTGACTGCAACAAATTAGTCGTCAAATTCATGGGTTGAGTTTCCTGCGTGATGTGGCAACCTCATGTGGAGCCATGCTGGATTTTGGGAACAAAGAATCTGAAAAATTACCTTCTGTGCCACGAACTTGCTCTCTCAAATGATCACCAGTGTCTGGGAAATTGTAGTGACCTCTTTTAACTAAAAGTCCATGTTAGAAATTATCTAAAATACTTGCTGACAAAAGAGGGAAGAAAGTGTCGTGACAATAAACTGAAATGTCTTTCTCAAAAGTCATTCTGGTTGTTACTCTTGTTTGTTGGACTTTTCCTTCTTTGGATAAGCCAGATCTCATGTCATCTATTAATTCTTGTAGAGTGCCTTAGCAGTACTCTTTCAACAGGTATTTCCTCATCCTACTTGAAACATCTTGCTAGCATCAAGAGTCTTTCTTTGTGATACTGATACATCTTTTGAAAGACCTGCCGAGAATAATAAATATGAAGGGAATCTGAGCTTGATTGTCCTTTATGCCTCGGTCTGTAGACCGTGGACTTGCCAAAGTTCATCTGTCTGGGAAAAAGCCATCAGGCGTGGCAACTCCTGCTTCTGTGCCAGTCCACATGCACACCTGACAGCACAGGGGCCTCCAGCCTTTTTGGCTCTTCAGTTGGTACAGACAGCCAAAACCTTTTTGCTAAACTCTGGATTCAGAGAAGAGTTTCCTGCAGGTACTCTCATATTTTCTAACACGACCTGCCAAACCTTCGACGTGCCTCTTGGCATGCCTGTCTTCCTTAATCCCAGCCCCAGATGCCAGCTTTTCATTCTGCTCCAGCAGAGCTCCAGAGACTGACACTGACCTCCAAGCTCTTGCTCGCTGTCCCATTTCACACCCAGCTTCCAGAAACGAGCAGCTCAGCTCTGAGTCCTCAGCCACTCCAGCTCATCCTTGCGGCCATGTGAGGCCTGCAGACAGCAGTGGCACAGCTCCAGCAGTAACAGCGCAGGAAGGCGCTCGTGGTGAGCCTACACCTTGCAAGACTCTTGCCTACAGTCTGTTTTACTGGGCTCTCCTCACCTGCAAATGTTTGGGTTTGCAAAATGCCTGTGAAGAGAGGTGGCCCTTAGGACAGAAGGCAGCGAATATGAAACGACTTTTCAATGAACAAACTGGTGAGCTAAATTGGTAAGATAACTGGCTGTACATCTTGATTTGCATTTCTTAAGAACCTGATGTCCTGGGATACTCTACCTCAAAAGTAGAATTCCGTCAAATAGGTCCTAACTGGGAACACTGGAAATTAATCTTAAATTTTGCCTGGTAGTCTTCAATTCCATTTTTTGGCAGTCTGTAACTCTGGGAAGATACTGGAATGTGGAATTCAGTTTGTTTTCTTCATGTTTGCAAAGTGTTCGAGTTTTTTCCTCCCCTCCCTAGCTCCTGCTGGCACAATGTTTTTATTGTGATACGAACGACCAATGTGGGATAATAGCAGAAGACTGGTGAGGAGGATTATAAACACGCTGAATTGACTTGCAGCTGGGGTGTAGAAAAACACATACATCATACTAATTGTTGTTTAGCCTTGTGTGTTTGACAAGTAGAACATCTGTGTTTAGATAACGTAAGCCTGTGAGAGACTTAGAGGCACCCTATCAGGCGTGCTTGAGATTCCTGCTCTGCTTCAGGAAAGATCAAAGCACAGTGGTAAAATACCTGTGTGAATCCCTGATAAACAGGCAAGGACAGCAGGTTTGGTGATCCTCTAGCATGGACCAAGCTCCGTGGTGCCTGTGTCCCACTTGTGTGCCTCTGCCTGGTGCTGCTTTGGGGATCCCTTGGTCGATGAGGTAAGGGAAATGAACGTCATCTTTGTGTTTTTGTAGTTGTTCCTGTGTCCCGCCTGTGCTGACTCACACAACCAAGCAGGGAAAATAAGTGATTGTAGAAAGTGACATGTAATCTGATGAGACACAATCTGGATAAATTGTGGCCTTGGTAAGATGAAAAAAAGAAAAATGTGAGGTTTTTGTGTGACAATTACCCCAGTGAATGCCTATGGTAAGAGGATAATGATTTTTGTTGTACTACAGGCTAATTCAGACCAGGTTTTGGCTTCAGGCAGCAGATTATTTAGTTGATAAAAATGAAAACTTAGTTCCCTAATGCAGGAAAGTAGGTACTTTATCCAAATTTATTATTCTGGAGATTACTTTTGGGTTATAGGGACTCAAACCATTTGACAGCACCACACAAATTAATCCACACCTGGCAGACCCACACGTTTCTCCTCTTTCTTCTTCAAAGATACCCAATTCCAGGAGATTAATTCCATTATCCTGGTGTTTGACTGGCATTAAGAGACGACTGCAAAGGTGGACGCAGATTGGATGTGCACCAGGCTCACTGGGAGCACCATCAATATTTTCATCCCTTCAGAAGATCAGGTAAGTGAAAACAGCTCAATGGCACATAGAAACTCAGGCAGATCAGCTAAAGAGCATGGAGTTCAAGAAAGCATCTGTCTCAGTGGCTTCATTTGCTCCTTTAATTCTGCAAATAAATCTGATATAACTTCATTGTTCTGCTCTAGTTCTGAGGGCAGCAAAGTACAAATGCCAGTTTTTCTGTACCTTTATGACTTGCTGGATTCTCTGCTGCATCACAGAGGGCACACTGCAATAACATTTTCACCATAAATGTGGAGGCTTTCTTGTATGTGGGTTTTCTGTGTCTTACAAGAGATGAATACTACAGTCCTTCTCATAGTGAGGTCACCGTTGTACTCACTTTCCTTGAAATCTGAGTTTCCATGAAACTGAAGGAAATTTTCTATTTTTGAAATTATCTAATTTCATACAGATTTCACAGAGAGGCCATACCAGGGTGTAAAAGCCAGTAAAAGAACAGACTCAGATCCCATGCAGCATAATCACATTACATTACACTACTGTTCTGAGGAAACCTGGCTGCCCAGCACACGCCTTTTTCCTCAGCTACATAGCAGGCTCCTTGTGACCCAAGGAAGTACATCTGAAGCATCACTACTAATCCTGAACACTGTTTTGTAGCAAGCCTGCTAGGAATGGGGGCAGCTCTCTGCGGGCCATACACTTTGCAGACCTGACAAAACAAATGTTCCTATCCCTAAGTGGCCTTTATTCAACTCAGTTGTGTTCTCCTCACTGAGAACTGGAAAGAGCTAAGTTAACGCAGAGATGGGCGCTAGAAAAGACCACAGCTGCCCGTGGGATTGGGAAGTCTAGGCCAGGTTGTAGCAGCCAAGTCAAAGTCTGGAGTAGCACTAGTGCCTAATTGAAACTAGCCAGACTAACCAAGAAAGTTAAATTTTGACTACATAATGATTTCTTAAGGGTTCCTTTAAGTCCTGAGAACCCCTTGATTGCTCTGCAAAAAACAAGGCACAGGTGAAATCTGATTGCAAGTTAAAGTTAATTTGCAGGGGAGCTTTGGAAAGTACAATGAAAGAGGCAGTTGCAGCTGAAGTCATCTGTAAAGCTGCATCTTGTTTTCCCATGGCTTATCAACGCTGTTTGCTACAGGTACTTTTAAATACTTTAAAATGTGTTGAGTTACAAGATTTATTGCTGTTTTATTGACTATGACTCAGAACAGAAGTAATTTCCTCTGTTGGAAGTATCCTTGCCTTCATAATACCATAGCAGGAAAAATTTGTTGTTCAGGGAGTTATATCAAAGCTGAAGAAAGCCTGTGTATAGAATGGAAAACAGCTATTTCAATCCTCTCAAAATGGTTGAAATCAAGTGTTTCAATGTAGGTCAAATGTTCAATTGCCTTAAACAGTATAGAAATTGTCCTATCATTTTTTTATTCTTTGATACAAATTACATTTAATCTGAAATAACTTTATGAGTGGTATGACCAGTGGAACCAGAGGATGCAAAACTTACAGGCCTCTTCAAGAGGAAGAAATTGGACAGTAGAAGGAGCTGTGTAAAACACTTCTGGTGAACAGGGTGTGACTTTAAAGCCTTTGCTTTTCATTCTTGCTCTTAAGCTGACTGCTGTAAGGACTGCTGCTACCCATTAGCTTCTGTGCCCTTGATTGAACCAGCAACTAGATTAAGGGTGCCTTGACTGGCAGATGTATGGAGGCTGTGGGTTAAAACTGGGTAGCAGTACGTGTTGTGTTTGCCGGTCACCACTCTCTGCAAGGCTCTAAAGCCGGAACTGTGAATCTCCTTCGGGGTTGCTGCAGTTTTGTGTTTAGTGAATTAAAGTAATCTGTGCTTTTGGATCCTTGTGGCTGTGAAGCAACCTTCATAATTCAGCAGGTGAC
The DNA here is from genome assembly GCA_013397055.1 of Pachycephala philippinensis. Classification (NCBI taxonomy): domain Eukaryota; kingdom Metazoa; phylum Chordata; class Aves; order Passeriformes; genus Pachycephala; species Pachycephala philippinensis. Next base: position 1,939,721 of record VWZT01011813.1, read on the forward strand.
CCTTTCTAGGAAACTGGTGGGGTGTCCAGGCTCTTCCCTTGGTGTTGGGAAAAGCACTCCTGATCCTCCTATGTATACTTTACTCACCTTTTGCCATCTGTTAAGGCCTTGTGCCTGCTCAGGCTGTTACCTCGTCAGGGTATCTGCCAGTCCCAGCCACCCCCGAGGAAGGTGTGCAGGTAGGGGACACAGGAGCAATCCCTGATGGGGCTTGGAGGCCATCTGTCCCCTCTGTGCAGAGTGCCTAGGGAAGGAAACTGAGACAGATATGAGTAAGTGCTAGTATAGTCTGAGCAGACTATCTGGTATTAAATATTTACAACTGTGCTGATTTGCCAGACACTTAATGGTTCGGTACAGAGCTATTGAACTGTCACTGGGGTCTCTGGATGAAGCTGCCACTTGGTCCAGCACTCCTGTGTTGTAACCCTGGTGCTCCTGGATGGCTTTGGCAGTTTCCTCTTATTTCCAGAAACTTGGAGGATGCAGGAAAACCTCTCCTGACAGGCTCCATTGGAAGCCCTGGTGCCATTCAGGGCAGTTGATCCCACACCAGCCCAAGGAGCCAGTCATTACTCAGGCACTGACAGTTCTTCTGCTGCTTTGGGCAGGCACGAGCAGAAAGGAACCTTTGCTGTGGAGCTGCCACAAACCGAGAGCAAGGCAGCTGAGAACTAAAGACTGGGGTTAAGAATAATACATATTTTGTCAAATTTTATGGTTCAAAACAGTGTTAGCTGGAAAAATACCAGTTGGAGTAGTCTGTGTTGTTGGGTACTATTGTGGTAATTTATGAGAAGTGCTAAATAAAGGCTTACAACTTTAAAAGGGCTGGTACAGCACTGGGGACAAGGGATGGGGTGAACAGGAGTCACTGGAAACTCTCTAAGGCCCATCAGCAGTGAAATCCAACCTCACTCGGAGTAGCTGTTGGATGTGGTGGTGTCAAGTTTCACCAAGCAAGCTGAGTCCTGGAAAAATTGGGAATTTAATCTTGGTGTCTGTGGCAAGCTACCTAATGGAGAGAAGCCTTGCCAAGCTCCCCTCTTCTGGTAGCTGGGAGTGGTGCCCAGCACAACTTGGGTCAGGGAAGCAGGTTGTCATTCTCATGAAAATTTCTTTTCAGCTCTTTAAAAATCGGTATAATCGTTCTAAATGCAAGCCATTCTGGAAATATTCTTTGTCTTCTAACAAAACTATAAAATGGTATTTATTGGAAGTTAATGCATGTAGTGTAAATATTTCCTGAAACTCAGTCCCAACTAAAACAGAAAACCTGTTAATAAATAAGACTGGAAAAACCAAAGTCATAAATGCCTCCAACAACTGTGTGGTCAGGTGGTAGCTGGAGTGGGCATTTGGAAGGAGCCCAGATAACTGTGAAAATTTATAGGAAGCAGTAATTTTTTGAAGTGGTGTTAGCTAAAGACAGATAGCTGTTCATGTGGAGCTCTCAGATACTTCATGCTTATAGTTTACCTTGCCTGCCATCCCTACAATATCTGTTTACCTTACTTAAGGTACGCATAAGCTAGATAAAGAATAATAGATTAGAAAATAAGCCCTCTGACTTGCAGGATGATCTGCAAAGCATAAAATGCAATATCAAACAGTAGTTCTTTCCTTGTGTTCTAGTTTATGTTAGGTAGTGCTTTTAGATAAAGAAAGTAGAATTTGTGTCTGTATTTTATAGAGTCTGCCATAACTACTGGCACAAGGTCTAGATGTTACCAGTGTATTAACTTGCTACTTTTGTAATAAAAATATGCTCTAAGGGTCTAAATGTGATTACTTTATTTTGTTTCCAGTAGAGATCTTGCTGGGCAGGTTGAGACCACTCAGCCTTTCCTTCTTTTGTGTGTGAGTGGCAGGACTGGGGCTGCTGGAGAGGTGCAGGACCTCACAGTGGAGCATGGCACCACTCAGGCCCATTGATGCCAGTGCCTCAGGTGTCACCAGTCATGTATCAGGGACACCATGCTCCTCTGTCACACAGCACTGTGCTTCTTCTCCAGGTGATGATTGCTGGTAATGCTGTGGAAATGAACCACAGTGAAAGTCTCAGAATTGTGCTAGACAGGACTGTACTTACGTGGCTGCTTCTGTCTCCAAACTAATGTCCTTTGTTAGCTTTGATCTTCCTGATGCAGCCAAACACTGAAGGTTTGTGCTAATGGATCTGCTTTTTTTTTTTTTTCCTTTCATTGCATATGACAGCAGCATTTTTTAGTTTCTGATGACCACAGTGTTTTGCTGCTAGAAACCACTAGAAATCAGTTTTCTATAGAAATGCTTAAGTTCGGCATCATTAGCAGAGGTAAAAAGGGGGTGAGTGTTAGTTGAAGATAGGGCTAATAAATAAGCTAATTCCCTTCAAGTTTATTTTTTTGGCTAAAACATAGGTGTACAGTCTTTCTGAAGAACCTTAGGCCATACTAACATCTGAGAGTGTTGCCAACTCCGAGTTTTCCAAACTGGAAGAAAAAGAGAGAGAAAAATGCCATGGAACTGAAACACATACTGAGTTTTTAATGGTGCTGTTTAAATAATTTGGTGTGTTGTTGGTACACAAGCAGGGAAATGCGTTTGTAGAAATGTCTGAATTTGTCTGGTTTACCTGTAGTGGAAACTGACTTCCACTTAAAAAGAAAAAAAGCACTTTATAATGACAAACAGATATTCCAGATTACTAGTAGAACATAGCACATGGCACTTAGTTTTGCTGTCTACAGCCATGGGTCAGTCTGTGGAGGTAGTTTTCCTTTCTGTGTTGTCTATTATATAGCTGGCAGAAAATTAAAATTAAGCTAAAGGAGAGAAAAGTGAAAAATAGGAAGTCAGGGAAGAGAAAGCAAATTTGTGAGAGGCTTATTTCTGGATGGGCATTTCTCTTATATTTTTTCATCCTGAATTGTGATCTTTTTCACATTCCTTTCCCTTTAGGATGCTTGATGGGGTAGGGCAGGAAGAGTATGGCTTTGCTTCCTGCCCTTTTTGCTTGGAAGGCCACTAAAGCAATTCAGTTCATTAGTATTCAAAGAGCTAAAACAATGTGCATTCAGTTCTCTTAGTTTGAACCTGGAAAAAACAAACCAAAACAAGAAACCAAAACACTACAAAATAAAAGATAGACCTATGAAGGTGTTTGACATGACTGGAGAGGATTGCCTGTCCATGCTCTCTTTCTTTGAGGTATTTATTTTTGTCACAGATGGAAATGTTTGAAAAGTTCTAAGGTAAGCATTCAATAAATAAAATAACAAGAATAAGCATTCAAGAATAAAATAATCCTGACATTATAGGGAAATATGAATATAGAAGGGGCTGGATAAGAGAACATGATACTAATGGCACAACTTGTTTGAAAGGATGTTTGTAGTGAGCTAAGGGTTGGTCTCTTCTCCCAGGTAAAAAGTGACAAGAAGAGAGGAAAAATTGCACCAGGGAAGGTTTGAATTGGATATTAGGAAAAATTTCTTCATTAAAAGGGTTATCAAGCATTGAAACAGGTTGTCCAGGAAAGTGGTGGTGTCGCCATCTCTGGAAATGTTAAAAAAATATGTAGCTGTGTTATTTACAGACATGGTTTAGCAGTGAACAGGGCAATGCTGGGTTAAAAGTTGGACTCGATCTCAGAGGCCTTTTCCAAGCTCAATGATTCTATGATTTGTTTCTATGAACTTCTGAGTACTACAGTTTTGATTGCTGCTTCTTCCTTAAACTTGCTTTCTGAAAATAAATTCTCAGAGACACAATATTCCTGTGAATAATCAGAAGTAAAACCACTGATGGAGCCAAAGTCACAGGCAAGTCTGATTCTTTCATACCCTCAACAAACATGAAAGACATTGCCATTTTTTTACCTTTTTAATGAAAAGCTTGTGAAAGTGCAAATGTACATGTACACTGCTGTCAGCCTAGTCATGTATCCAGGAGTCTTCAGTGAGGTTTTACTGTCTTCATCAGCAGCCATGCATCTGCAGCACTGATTTATGAGCTGTGCTCAGCCTTGCTAGCCATCCCACTGAGAATGGCATGCTGTCTTTATTAGAGGACATCTTCCTTAGGCTCCACACTCACATGCCTTTCCTGTTCTGTAGAAGACCTCGTTATCCAAGTGACGAATAGAACTACTTTGTAACAAAAGTCATGACACAACGTGATTATTTACTAACAGACTGAAATTAAGAAATTCCATTATTAAAAATTCATAACTGTTTCACTTATGACAGTTTTTGAGAGGAGTCAGTGAATAATTTATTTGCCATAAGCATTCAGCTCATCCTTATCTAATGTTTTTGTGCAATGTTCCTTCTTGAAAATGTATAAAAAAATCCCAACAAAAAATAGTAACAACAACGAAAAACCCCACACCCAAATAAAATTACTCTCCCAGCCAGAATAAGACTGCCCACTCACTTTTTCATATTGATAAAACCTACATTTGTAAGAATGTTCACTACTGGAACATATATAGTTTATGCCAGTGGAGTTTGTAGCAAAAGTAGTTGTATGTCAGTATTCAGATGTTTTGCTGGCATAAGGACCCAACTAAAATCCTTGCAAGCATGGATTAAGCGAAGAGTTTTATTTTGGAAGCAGCTCTTTCTTGACCACTGTGATATTATTGAACTACCATAAAGATATTCTGACTTGATGTCAGGGTTTGTTTGGGGTTTTTTTTTAAAGTTTTTTCCACTTCAGTTGAGGAGCTAAATTTCTAGTCAAGTTACTTGTTACAGGTCAGCATCTCTCTGAAGTGAAACGTCTGCACTGAAATGCTCATTCTGCCTTTCTTAGACCAAGGGTTACTTCATTAGGCTAAGCAATGACTATTCTGTTTCAAAAACCACATTTTATCATTGGCAAGTGCAAACCCGTGAGTCATGAGTTAGTTTTATATTCAGCTAAGATCAGGTGCCAGATGCTCAATCTATGCACAAGCATGGATCAATTTTATCCAAGATGTTCGTTTCTGAGCACCCCTAGTGGTTGCAAAGAGCTGTGTCAACTTTTCTTCCTTCAGCTAAAATGAGAGAGACGGGATGTTCTGTTAATATGAAACCGCTGTGTCATTATTGGAGATGCGTGCTGAATACTTTCAGTGGGTATTTAGAACTATTTTGTATAAATTACCTGTGTTGTTTTTCATTAGATGTCTTTTGATCAAGAATCTGCCATGTGTACAAGATGTGTATTGGCCTTGGTCTGCAGAGCAATGGACCCATGTCAGTGAGGGACTCTGGCAGCTCTCACAGGGAAGACAAGCACAGAGATTGCCCTCTGAGCTGGTGAGGCCTCCTTAATGAGGGGGCCTGTATTGTTCCATAGTTTCCTACTAAATATAAACAAGGGGTAGTGTGTACATAATTAATCTCATTGTGGTTCCTTAGTATTTTCATAGTAGAAAACTGAAGTACAATTACCCTTCACATCAAGGTGAGTTCATAATTTGTAAGACTTTGTATGTGTACTAGCAGATATAAGATTTAAGCAAAAAAGAAAGAGAACCTTGTGGCTATGAAGTACAATGCCAATATTACAGGGATTTCTGGATGCACGTGAAATCTCATAGTATGAGATTTTCAAAGAAACAGATGTGATTTCATACAATTTGGAAACAATGAACAAAATTTACTTTTATATAACTTTAGGGCATAGGAACAGAAAAGGACACAGAGAAGACATCTAATCCATTCTCTGCTCCAACCAGGAGCCTTCATCACTCTGGACAGATGTTTGTCTACCTTCTCAATGTGTCCAGAGATAGTGCTGCCATTGTTTCACTGCCCTTTCAGACTGCACTTCACTTTTTGAAATTTCTTTTCTGATTTAATCTTTCTTCAGATTAAGATCACTAGTACCAGTTCAGATTGGTGCAGGCATGAAGGGTCCTTATTTTACTTTATTCACAGTTACCTTTTATGTAATTGAAAACTTAATGTCTCTCCTCAGTCTTTTTGTTTACTATCTCAACTCCAACATCTTCCTTTTAGATGGGGTGCGCTAAACCTTCACCTTTCAGATTACTGCAGCTAAGAAAATGAAAGATCTTCCCATTACATTTGTGGTTGCTCTATTGCCAGGCGTGAATTCCTTTCAGGTCATGAGCTCTCTGCTTTGATGTACAAGGTGCTTGCCCAGAGGACCTGATAGCTGCTCCACAACCAGTAGCACTAACATCAGTAACACGGTGGCTGCTGAGAAGTGTCACCACAATCTGACGGGATCAGAGGCAGCTTCTAGGCAATGGAGATTTAATTTCAGTGTGTTTGCATGAGAAACATTGTCTTTTTTTTAGTGGACCTTCTCTTTGGGGTGGAGATTTAAGAGTAGAGATGATGGTTATGTTGAAACCCACTAGGGACCATTAACATACAAGACTAGACAAATCTGCTTTGGAATGAGATAAGGGATACTAATTCCAGACGGAATAAAAAGCAGTTGACTAGAAAGAAGAATTTAAGTCATGGCAGCATTTCAGTTAATTTGGATTGAGCAAGTGTCTATTTTTAATTGACTATAGCACTGCTAACAATCAGAAATTATTTGTCTAAAGCAGGATGTGAGAGTTGTCCAATAAATACTGTGTGAAACACAATCACTCCTTATATTCTTGCAGAGAACAGCAATTCTCAACTAGTTACAGAAGTATATCAGTCTTGGTCACAAGAAACACCAGTCAAAATTTTTCTTAAAACTAAGAAAAACTGCTACTAAGTAGTTAAGTAAGGTAACTGGAGAGCAGTTTACAATGATGAGCCCAGAAGCTGATCAGGCTCCACCCAGGCTAAGGGTAAACAAGAGATTGTGCTGGAGAACAGCATAACCCATTTCAGAACATAGCAGAACTCTTAAGGCAAAATATACTCAACTTGATACGACAATGTCTGAATTTTCAAGCACATCTGTACAATTCCGCTGAAGTTAGTGGAATATACAAACACCAGAGGCAGAAGTGGTTTGTCTTTGAACCTCAAACCTTTGCACCTTTCTAAATAGTTGTGTTGTTTGGGGCTCTTTTTCCAGCTTTCCTTGGAAACAACTGCATGTACCAAATATTAAGGAGATAAAGAAAATGCAAGGAGCCAGTAGAACATGGCACTTTCGAACACATCAGCAAATACTGGGAACTGTTCCCAGATAAGGTCTGAAAAGAAAAATGGTTGATTGAATTTGGAGTTTTCCAAAACATCTGCTGCTTCAGTTTGATGACCCAAATGGAACATTAGAAAAAGAATGATCTCAAAATTGTAGTTCAAGAATATAGCCCCTTTTCTAAATAAAAAAAAAAGGCATATTCTTTTCATGTTGTAAGAGAAATGTATGAATGGGAACATCAGTTTTGATGTGGCCTATTTGGTTACTGTGATTGTGTCACTGTTGACATAACACAAAATTTAACCACCTTGCAGCTCTAAAGTGGCCTTTCTTCTGCTCTACAGTGATGATTTTTTCTTCCATTATTGTGTTGTTGTTTTTGTTGGGTTTTTTTAAGGAGTGTGCTAAGTTCACAAAGCAGGACTGGCTGTAGTTGACACCTCCTGACAGTTGTTGAAATCACCAAGTGCAAGTCAGGACAGCCTTTGGGTTTGTAAGTTACACCAAGACTGCACAAGCTGCTACGACAGTTTCTTCCTTGCAGGTGTCAGCTATTCCACGACACTGCATTTGTCTGTGGCTTGCCAACATAACTTTTGAGGCTGTCAGGATCTGTAGTAACCACCTTCTGTAACAGGAGCATCTACCAACACAGTGAAAATGCTATCCTGTAAGAAAGAATTAAAGATAACATACATCATTGTCTGAAAGTATGCATACACACACCCTCTGAACCACTGCCACCAACACACTTGAATTAGCCTCACCTTGTCCTAGTGATGAAGGGAAAGGGATTATAATGGCGTTTTGAAATACAGACGAGATTTTTTTTTGGTGCATTTGATTTTATTAATTTTTCCCCAACTCGTTTACATACTGCACCAAGTAAGTCACAGGGTTTATTATTTTAGACTTGGAAAAGAAGTCAAGCGAATAGTCTGGAAAGCTGGGACCTTGCAGACCTTGGCAAGCAGCTTGCAGCAATAGTGTGAGTGTGCTCTTGTATGGAGTCTTCCTCACCCAGAATAATCAGGTCTTCTCTGGTTGTCCTCATTGTTCAACCATGAGAAAAGACAGCCTTTATTCACAGTGCACATTTGAACCTTTGGGGACAGTTACTGGGAATCTTGTAGAGGTTATATATTTATTTGCTTTCCGGAGAGCTGTTGTGATCATTCCAGAGTGCTGCAGAATGATGTGATGTTAACACACACAGACTGAGTGACTCAGCTTGTCAAAAACTCATTTGAAAATAAATGCATAGAATAGAAAAAAACCAAACTGAAATGGGTATGTGCTAAAAGCCCTTTTTGTGACTGCTGAATCTATAGCATTATTGACATTTCCTTGTAGCTGAGGGATTACAGAGGAAGAGCTTCCCAGCTTTCCTTAAGTTTAGACCTTGCACGACGTGTTTGTTAACTAGAATCCCGATGTTACCAGTCTGGATTGGATTTGGTGCTACACCGCGTGTACACTTGCCACAAATGGAAGGTAGAGAATCCTAGGATGAGGTGAAGAGACTCATTCCCTGTTACTTCAAGTTTCTTCCTTCGTAAATGTGCCTCATTTGGAATCTTTTCACAAATTTTAAAGGCCATAGCAGTTCTACCTTTGTGCTTCATGCTTCAGCTAAGGTGCTTCCGTAGGAAGTTTATTTGGTGCTGCTGGTCTGCAGCGTGCTCTCTTCATAAGGAGGCACTGGGTCTGGAGAGCGCTCAATGTGAGCCTCTTCCATGGAAGTCTTCATGGTGGCCTCCTCGTATGACGGAGGCAAACACACAGAGAGGAATGTGGCATCAGGGAGCAGCGTGGAGTAGTGGAAACTCTGTTCACTGCTCCAGGGCAGCGCAGAAAGGAAATTGGACACATCGTGCTCAGGCAGGGCCTCAGGAAGGTCGATGCTGAAGATCTGCCCCTGCTGAGTGGGGCGCTGGCAACGGCGGTACAGGAAGAGCAGCAGGAATGCCACGAAGAGCATCATGGTGGCAGGCAATATGATACACAGAAATGGTTCTATGTCGTCTTTGGTTGAACTTGTCTGTTGTCTGCTCTGTAACCAAAGCAAATGGGAAGTGTGTTGGATTCCTGGAGATCTTTTAATCAGAGAGCAAAAAGACATTCCCCATCTCCCCCTCATGACATAGCAGTTGCTTTTCCAAATTTCTTTCTCTCTGCACTAGTATCATTCAAGCAATATGTTGTGCAGATTCATTAATTATATTTACTGGCCAATTAAAGCAAATCACTACCAGAGACAAAAAACCCCAGAGAAGCTGCAAAGAGTATAGGGATTTTAGAAAACTCTGTCTCCAATGGAGGAAAAAACCCAGCAACCTGGAAGTATTTCTAATTTTGCATGACATTTTATCACCCTTGGATTGTAGCAGGACCAGTTGACTTTGCAGGAGATGGGTCAAGCCTTTAAAATTTGGGAGAACACTGAATTGCAGATGAATAAGAATGGTGATCCACCATCTAGTGTTGTTTCTTTCTATTTGGAAAACTTAAAGAACAAATATTATGACAACTAGCCCTTTCAAACAGGGCCTGTTGCCTACAATACCTGCTCTTTGGGTTGTTCTAACCTCCCAGGCCAGTTCCAAATAAAACACAGCATGTCAGGACAGCTTGGACTGGGGCTCTTTCTTGAGCTTGTTCTGCCAGCGATCCAAGACTCATTTTTCCCTATTTAAAACTACGGAGAAAGGAACTTCTGGTGTAAGAGTAATAACAGTTGTGACTGGTCAGTTTCTGTCAGTTTCTGTGAAATGTAGCACAAAAGTCCTCTGTCCCGCAGCTTTTGAATTGTGATGTAATGTTAACTGGAGTCATAAGCTATGAGAAAAACCAACAAAGCCATTTGTGCTCTTCTGCTGTATTAGCTTTAGTTTTAAAATTTAGTATATCTTGTTTCCAGTCTGACTCCATCTTCTAATAATTGGATCTCATTCAGAGTCTAGCCTAGGGAGAGAGGAAAACCCAGATCCTATAATGCTGTTTATTATCAACTCATTCCCTTTGTAAATTCTTGAAAAATGCTATCAGAAGGCTTTTTCACATTTGTATCGTGAGACTAAACAGGTTAATGGATCAGATTTCCTTTATTTTGAATGAAGATGCCTATTCAAGCTAGGAGAACTCCTAGTGATTCTTTCCTCAAAGCATTTGGAAGCAGGGATGCAAACTGGCCGTTTGCAGCAATGGCTTTGTGAAAAGGACAAACAAAAGGACAGTAACTCAGTGTCTCCTTCACAGTCTACAAAAACTTTCTATGCTTATTCTTCCAGGAATCACAGTTGTTCTTCTAGTTACAAAATCACACTGTAATCTACATTCAACTGATTATCTACCAGGCATTTGTAACCTCTTTGCTTTGTTGTCATATTACGAAATTATTATTATGTTGTCATGCCTAAGAAAAACAAAGGAAATAAGCATTGACTCCCAACAAATAATGCAGCAGAGATTTCTGGTTTTTTTTTTTTCCCCCTAAGGTATTGTGGGTCTGAAGCTAAATGCATTAAAGTAGTTTTAAAATACACTGAAACCTTTGCAGATTAGCTGTTAAGCTATTCTTCCCCAGCTGTCTTTTACCCAAGACATGCATATTAAAGAACTATTTAATATTTACTGATAATGTTTTATTAAACAATTTCTGACTGTACAAGCTGTTGTCTTACCTGACCATTCAATGAGTGACAGGAAAGAGCAGAATTGAAAGAAATTGTTCGAGCTGTTCTTCCAATGCAGATATTAAATAATTTCTTTAAAATGAGGGGATTTTTTTTTAAGTTTGTTAATGCTTTTTTAGTGTGTCTTATGAGGTGCATAAAACATGTCAAGGGAAAATGAGAAAAAATCATTCAGTATTATGTTTGTGCACTATGTATGTGCAGTCTCACTGATACTGATACGTTACCAATACTCTTACAGTAAATCTTTAGAAGAGCTGATCTTATACTGGACAGCATTATTCACAATCAACGAAGAGCTTGTTTTTAAAATCCAGGTCTAGGTTTTGGGTTTAATTTGTAGGGAGCAGGCTTTCATCCTAGTTAAGTGTTGGTCTTAGGATCTGTAAGTTGTACAGTATTCTGGTGGTTTATGAGGACAGAGAGTGAGATTGCCAGTGTTTCCTGCACGAGATTAGTAAAAGGTATATAAAGCCCTGATTATTATTTAAACTCGGTGCAGCTTTGCTATAAATTTCACTGAAAAAATATTTGTGTGTTAAATAATGGCCAAGAACAGTCTATCCTTCCTGTGCTGGTGGAAGGACAGACAAGAGTTGGGATGTAAGACATGGCCTGATAGGTTAAGTAAGACCTATGGCCTGGTACAATTACTGGACTTCAGAAAAAGGTTAAGCTTGATGGAAGAAATTAACAAATGATCTTGGGTCTCAGGGAAATACTTTGCTCCAAAACCTTGCCATGAAATACCCATCAAGAGAAATGTGCAAAATGTATTATTGTTGGAGAGGACAGTTTGCATGTAATGGTAAAAACTGGAAGCAGTGAAACTAAATGTAATGTGAGCTAGCTCAGATGGCCACAGTCTCTGAAGTAGCTACAAAAGGACATCTCAGGGTGTCAGTGGGTTACTGGCCTGAGAACTCTTCTTATTTAAAGGCCCTCTGAGAGTAACCTGTAGCATTGCTTCTAAAGTTGCAAAATCAAGCTCTCAAGGCTGAATAAATGTCAGCATTTTTGAAATCTGTGAATCCTTAATTTGCTCTGCAACACATATAATTTTTAATTACATTATTGTGCACAAAGGGGCTCCTCAGGGTTGTGGTAGATTGCTTAGGGAAGGAGATGAACACCACAATACCGCAGGGTGCTGTGTTGCAGGATGTGTAGAGTATGTAGTGCCTGAGTCAGAAGACTGTGGGAAGAGAGAGGACTGCCTGCCAGCATGGGATAGCAAATGTTCTCCTGGGGAGCTGTATTTCTGTCTCTGCTACTAAATGCTCTACTGAAGGGACAAGACAGATCGGTGGAGATGTTTCTTGTGGGTTACTCGTTGGTTATGCCTCATTTTGAGTGCCCGGGTTGGGATCCTTGGGTATGGCCTGCAGAAATTCTGCATCTGTATTGCTGTCTCTGAAGGTGAAAAGGCAGTGCCCAGAACCTGCAAGTACTTTATTGCACTGAGGGATCTGGGCAAAAACTACACAGGTTATTACAAAGCAGCCCATGTTCTCTTGCACTCCCTAAAGTGGTCGGGTGGTTGGACTAGATATTCATTGCAGGCCCCTTCCAACTGAGCTACTCCTATTGTATCCTATTTGATTTCAAAATAACCACACGAGTGTCTGGTGGCTATCTATTCAGTAATGTGTGCAAAAGAAGACAGAATAAATTTGTTGTTTGAAGAAGATGCAGTGAAAGATGCTGGGAAAGGTAAGGAAAGCACACTGAATGGCCAGGAATCAAGTGAGTACCATGTCCTGTACAGTTGTGAAGAACAGTGTGTTTTACTATGATCTGCAAATAGTAGCATGTGAAGCAGATAGGATTAAGAATTAGGCAATATTATAGAATTATAAAAGATGCTGAGTTAGAGGGGACTGATCAGGATCATTGAGCCCAACTCCTGGCCCTGTGCAGGACACCCTGAGTCACACCATGTGCCTGAGAGCATTGTCCAAATGATTTTGGAACTCTGTCAGGCTTGGTGCTGTGACCATTTTCCTGGGGAGCCTGCTCCAGTGCCCAACCATCCTCTGAGTGCAAAATTTTTCCTCATAGCTAACCTAAACCTCCCCTGACTCAGCTTCATGCTTGTTCTGAATACTAACAGGTGACAATAAAGACCAGTTTTCCTCAGTCTGTGTTTCAGAATGTTCATAAACACATTCAGAATGTTCATTTAAACACAGCTAATGTTAAGACTTTCCTATCTGGGTGAAATAATATGTAGGCTACTTAGTGTATTATTTGAGTTGGAATTATCTTTCATAAGTTAATACTGCTCCACAGATGCCCTGAACCTGAACAGAGTTATATATCCATTTTGATGCTGCCTCCTGCCAAGCATTACGTGGACTGATTTTACTTGGAGATGTAGTTCCAAAACCTGATGGACTTCTTTTACATTTATCCATATACGTATATCAAATGTATTAGGAGACAATTGATCAATATTGGTCCCTCTTTTTCTGTTGTGGCTTTATGCCCATTTCTTCAATGACTGCCTAAGGGGCTACTGAAGAATGTTGCAAAGATCTTCACATAAAGACTTGAAAAATCCAATAGGCATTAAAAAATTTATACTAAAAATAGGAATAATTTTAATACAATGAATCAAAGGTCACTTAATTAAAAAAAATTATTCTGAAATTCTAAGCTAAAACTAAAGTTCTAAACGGACCTAACTTCTAAAGCTCAGCTCTAAAACTAGAGAAGTAACCACTGTGTATAGGTATCAGGAACAGCTGCCAGAACTGGAGAAAAAAATGATCTAGAAATCAAATGAAATCTTCATTAGTTGAAAGTAAAATGACTGCAGAACATATTTAAGATAAAATCCTCTACTGTTTTACATCTGTAAGTTTCCACACCAGGCATATGAAGTCACTGATGGAATTATTACTTGACTGGTTTTGTTTGATGTTGTTTCACTGGACATCAGCATGCTCTGCCTGTGTCATCACAAGCAGCTCGTCAGGTTTGTAAGTGACAAAAATAAGGATCTAACTTCCAGCATAAAATAAGTTACAGACACATAAATATGGGAAAATATCCTTTATAAAATAGAGAAAGTCAGAAAATAGCATGGGAGTAAAAGAGATCATATTTCTAAAAAGTCCTCTCTTTTCCTGGAACTGATTCTTAATAGGATAGTTCGGGCATTGTAGGCTCATGTTTATTCTCCTCCTTTCATTTATATATTTGTAGGCACTGAAGCAGAGGGTCAGTTTCCCCCAACCACTGAGCACATACTCGAAGCAGTAAAGCCTTTCATTAGTAATCTGACTGCCCATGTTTTTTTAACATGCTGAGTGTGTACAGTTGCCAGCTTACAGATTACGTGACCCATATCAGTTAAGATGAGCTTTTACTCGTGCCTGTTGGTAAAGGAATGAAATGCAGAGTGTGGCTGAGTCGTGTGCTATGTCCATGATGAGTAATGGAATGGGCTTGGAGCTGAGCTATGTGTCTAGACAAAAGAGGGGTAGTACCTGCCTTGGGAGGGAATGACCTCATAAGGCAAAACACGAGTTTCAGGAAAGCTTTTGAGTAAGGATAGAAAAATGAAAGTTTATTTTGCTTACTGAAATTCCCATTGAAGTGACTGAGTTGTGCTAAGATTTATTATGTTGTTAATGATTTGCTAGAGTACTTAGAACTCCATTAAAATTATTTTTGTTAATATAGCCTGTATTTATACTAATATCTTTTGAAGTTGAATCAGGAAACGGATACTTCTGAAATGTTTTAAGTGGTTTTGGAACAGAGTCTGCTTTGAAGTCATTAGGGTGGGGTCCTAGGTGCTTTTCCAACCTCTATCCTGCTTCTTGAAGCTGATTCACTATTGCTTGTAAAAAGCAAAAACATGTAACTCCGGCAAATACGAAAACATTTTTATGTGTTTTTGTATACATTAGTAATGACACATAGTTTAGAAGTGAGCCTGGATTTACACAGAAGTTTCAAATACTTGTTGAAATGTGACTCTAGTGATGCTGTTTGTTTCTCACTGTTAGATAAAACCCATCTTGAGGTGTGAAGATATTACTATTACTGTTCTGACTCTGGCAATGTTACTGGTGGGGTAGACTTTGTTAAAATTGTGGAGACATTTAAATACTACTTTTGTTCCTGTTTTGACACCCACACACACTCCTACCCCCATTTATTTTGCAACAGTACACTTTCTATATATCAGGTGAGTAGTGTGGCCAGTTCATTTGCTAATGCATCTTCCTTCGGACATTTACTTAGAAGTACGTGCACTTTAAATTACTGTTTTTGATCAGAGAAACCCTTTTGCTGTATCCCAGACAAAGCCAGAAAGCAGGCTGTGTTTTCATCTCTGGGGGCTCCTTCCCTCCCCCCACTCAGCTGCATGTGATCCTCTCTCGCAGAAGTAATCAGCGCACAGCTTAGGGAACAAGAGTTCATTGCTGCCTGCTACTGACTCGTAACATCTGCAGAAAGGCTTCACGGGACCAGATCCAAAGCGTAAACACACATTTAACAGAAAGGAACTCAAGGATGCGTTATGCTTAAAAGAAGTAATTAAACTTCCTTACCTGCCACCCCAGCAAAATTTTTCCATCTAATGTTTTTCTTTTCCACAAATGTGTTTAAAAAGACTTAACAGCAACAAAGAAATGCTCTGACTCTGTGTAATTGAGCAGTACTGGTTTGATACGTCCCAATACCAAGGTAATTAATTACTCTGCACTGTACACTGAGGCATTACACAGACATACACACACATGCAAAGCCAAAGGACACGCCACAGAGATGAGCGGGGGGTACAGACCTGAAGCTCTGTTTCCAGAAGTGGCCCACCTGGTTCACTGTTTAGCCAGTCATAGTTTCCCCTGTCAGCATGTCCAAAATTTTTCAGGCTGCTGCCCAAGAGCCACCTCATGCTTTCATTAACCTGGTCTTCTGTCTTCGTGCCTCCACCTTGCTTCGTTGCTTGCAACTGTGTCTCTGCCTCCCAGCCTTGACCCAGCCGGGCTGCTCGCAGCTAATGATCCCTCTTAAATGATATCCCCTCTGGAGCAGAAAAGAAAAAAAAGAAGTTAGGCACCCCCTCGTCGTCAGGAAGCCAAGCAAATAGATCTCAGAGCCTCTCTCCACTTCCAACTCAATCTCTCTGGATTTGCTTCGGTGGCCTACATTACCAGCAAAGCTGGCATCAGGTATCTGGGAGCTGGGGCTGATAGAGCTCTGATTGGAGCACTCCCTGCATTAGGATTATTAAAAGGGGAATTTGCATGTGAATCTGAGCCCACATGGCCGTGACTCCGTGTGGATAAATAACGCTCTATATTTAGTTATCTAATAAACACTATTTCCAACAAAATAAAATAAATAAAACCTGTGCTTCTACGTTGAGAGTGAAAGGGTAACTGAGGTTCCCCCCTCAGTTACAGAGCACAAGGAAGAACCACAATCCAGGCAGGTTTTTCTTCCCTGTTGCTGAAACATACAGAAAAGAGAGTGATTTCTGAGTAGAGAGGCAAGGATGCAGGGCTAAATGCTGTACTGAATTATTTAGCAGTGTTAGGATGTAGATGTTAATGATAAATCCAGAGAGAGAGCTCTGCCAGGAAAGCTTTGGTCACTGTGAGAGTGTACGATTGCTTCTGGTAAGAACTAGTTGTCAGTTCAGTTAAATCAGGTTTATGGTTTTCTAGAATACCCGTTAAATGGCAATTGTTTCCAGTGAGAAGACTCTGAGCTGTTTATCCAGCAAACGCAACACGAACTTATTTCACTGATGTGTGGTAACTTCTGAAGGGAGGAATATTTAACCTAAGTTGCAAGTTGAATCAAGGTTTAACTGATGCTGAAAACTTGGAGGTGTGTTTTGCTGCCGTGCTGTGAGCAGAGGGAAAGGCTGTTGCTAAATGTCCCTTTCAACTGTGGTGCATTTTGCATGATTTCTCAAGGCTTATCTGTCCAAACAACAGTTGTCTTTAGGACTGATGATGGAAACTTGGGGTTAGAACCCTAACCTCTTATTTCTTGCTTGGACGTTTTTTCATCAACTCTTCTTTTAGTTCATGGCTCCCAGAAAATTGCAGGCCTAGCTGGCAGCAGCAGGCTGTGCTCCTGCAGCTCCACCAGTGGCAGTCAGCAACGCCAGCCCTCGCCGTTTCTAACGAGAGGACCCTGGAAGAGCCTGTTCCAAAACTGGCTGTGACCCCTGTGTCTGCATCTTTCAGGAGGGATTCACCCTGAAGGTGAATCATGGCTGTGGGAAAGAGAGGTGATAGTTTGATAAATCTATCCCATTTTGTTACTGAAGTTGCCAGGTGAGCAGTGGACAGGGAACAACAATACTGTGTGAGGGGCTGGTCTTGCTGCTGAAGCAGCTGCATTGTTTGTTGGAAACCAAACTCCTGCTTCTGCTGAGGAGGTCCCGTGTGAAGCTAAAAATCTCACCTCAGCAAAGCCTTTGCATGCTTGTGAGAAGACTCTTCCTTTCCTCGATGCCTCAGTTGTCCTTTTGGAAAGCACTTTCAGAGGTGGTGAGTGTGTCCGGCTTCACCAGGCCCAGGGCAATTACACTGTGAGTTACAATGTCCTGAGAAGCCAGGTCCTAAGCACGGTTTAACAAGTCACAGGTCAAGGTAGTAAAATACTTGTAAATACTTCACTTGATGTCTCAACACCTTGTATTAAAAGCAAGAATGACAACCATCTTTCCCAAACCAGTGTTAGGAAAATAAATTCCTTAAGGAGTCTTGAGACTGTGTAGCTTAAATCTATAATCTCATGTGCAAGCAGGAAACATTCATATATCATCTTAATTAGGGTCTTAGTGCAGCCCCTAAGATTATTAATGCTATTTTTAAAAGCTTGCTATAAATTTGCTTTGGGACTGTGCATGAATAATGAGAAGAAGTAAAAAAATATATCTCCTTACAGTATAAACACCCTGTTCAGCATCCTTGGATTCTAGTTGATGAATTTTAGCCAAGAAAAATAAGGTGTGCACTTTTAAGACACACTGACCTGATTTGTCAAGTGCTGCTTTGAATTCTTGACCTCTGGAAAATGTATAAGAATGATTTAACTTTGTAGAGCTGAGGCCAAATGGGAATTTGGGGAAATGCAGTGCCTTTTGTCATGCAGGTAATTAGAATATAAAATAATGATTGTCTCTCAGGCTTTTTATATTGTCAGTGGACCCAGCAGCAAGATTAGTGAGCGTGATTGGGATACCCTCTTTCTGCTGCCAGGGGTCAGGTGCCCATTTTGCTGCACTGCCTTTGTAGAACAGATCTGCTCTTGTGAAGAACTGAAACAGAACCACTCAAGACCGGGTTTGTGATGGCAAATCTGTTGCAGATTTCTGCCAACCCTGCGTGGCACACCTGACGTTTATTTTTCCTTCTCATGAGGAGTTCATAAATTCCACGGTAGCTTGGGCATGCTGTAAGGTGAAAGTTGCTGGGAGGAGGCTCATGCTTAATTCCAAGCCCCTTGGCCAGATGTCAGGCTTGCCACTTTGAAGTGTGGGTCAGGCTCAGAGACCATCAGATGTTGACATGGACAAAATGTCCTACCCTCCTGCTCCACTGGCTTTGTTCTTTGAAATAGTTTGATCTAGAAGTTGCCTGGTCAAAGAATCTGGAGAAAATAGCTGACATGGAATGGTACCACAGACTTTGATTAAAGTTTGGTAAAGGTTTGTGAAACAATGCCAACGTGATGGTTTTAACTGAGACAGTGTTGCTATTATTACTTCCAATGTCCTAGCAGAGAAGCAGGGAGAGACTTTCTGAGGAAGCCACTGCAGAAAATAGGCGCCTCCACTGTCCTCAGCTCGAAGCTCAAACTGTCTGTCATAAATTATTTATCTCTCTGATTTGCTGAGATGTTCGAGGCTAGCAGTGTAATTCCAGGCTATATTGCCTCTAATATTGGCAGGGAACACAATATCCATGGTGCCCCAGATACCTTTCAAGTTTTTTGTGACTTTCTTCCCCCCATTCCTTTAGCTGCTGTCCACAGACGGCAGTGAAACTTCCCTGCTTGAATGACTGTGATGCTGTGAGAGGAGGTATAGGGCTAATCTAGATAATGAAAAACTAGAATTTTAGTGAGTGAGGTGCTACCACTGTTAGCAGTACTGTGTTGGCAGGTGTAGATTCACTGGGAGAAATGGAAGGAGATGAGTACTTTTGCCTATAACCTGTTGGCAGATGCTTCTGTGTCCTTCAGGTGGGAGTTGTGTTGGCTTCTGTCCATTCCCTCCCACTTGGGTAATTAAGAAATTCTGTTTTGTACTTTCTTTGATAAATTTTCATTATATTGAGATTTTAGCTTTACTTTTTTTTTTTT
>VWZT01011813.1:1958885-1982598 GCA_013397055.1 Pachycephala philippinensis
TCAATTATCAATACATTTGTTTTTCAAAAACAAAGCCACTTCTGAAGAGCAATCTCCTCTCCCCAGCAAACTAAACCCACTGTTACCTCAAAGGATAAACACAAGCTGCCTGTAGCTCTGCCATAGCTCTGGAGAGTGGTGTTTGAGGACAGAGAGGACGTACTCACAGCCTGTAGAAACAGAGGCAGGGAGACCCTGCTACAAAATGTGTGCACACTGATGCTGTCCCTTGGAGTAGAGAGCAGGAGGAGGTACTTCTGAGCCATCGATCCCAGATCCCTGTGCTGCAGATGGGTAGCTGAAAGCAAAACCATTAGAGACAGTGCCAGGGACAGACCTCAGGCTGCTGCCAGAGCAGGGTTGCCTCCTCCAGAATGTCCCTCAAAGTTCTGTGAGTGTGATAACGCTTGAAAAGCTCTGTGGTCACAGCAGAGTGCTGGTAGCTGAGCAGTATCCATCTGATGATACCGTCTAGAGCTATGGGGTTTTATTATGTGCTTTGTTTGTAATTTCTGTCAATCGAGGTCTGATTGCCTTCATTTATATTTGGTCATCCTTACACTGAATTCTTGTTTTCTCTTATTTAGGAGAAAAATCTGCCATTCTATTTAAGAGTGCATGTCTGCCAGTACACACTGCATGGCATTTCATTCCTATTTAGCCAAACTATAGAAATTATTTATGGAGGAGGGGGTGGGGGAGGGATTGGTGTTGTGGTCGGATTTTTGGTGATTGGGGTTTCTTTCAGCAATTCTGAAGAACCAGGTGACCACATTATGCTTTTGGTTGCATTTGCTTTTAGAAGTGTTGCCATAAACTTAGTGAGAGATTAAGTATTTTGCTACTTTATAAGGATGGTATTCTAAGAAGAAACAAAATGGATTAGAAATGCTTCAGGCAAAGGGAGTGAGGAAGTGGAAAGGCACCAACTAGAGAGAAATGTCCAGTGCTGCTGGCATATCCAAAGGGGGCAAAAGCTCCATGGCAGCAGGTAGCCAGAAGATGGGTATAGAGAGAGGGAGGAAGGCAGCTGTGAAGGGGTGTCTGTGCATGGCTGTGAAGAAGAAGCAAATGTTGCAAGGAGGGGGAGACCTCATCCCATATTTTGTGAAAGCTTCCTTATTGCAGTAGATCAAAATAAATACAGTCCCCGTAAGTGAAAAATAGTAACTCCTTAAATATAATTGATAAAACCTGCGCTGAGATTTCCTATAGAAAATATTAATTTGGTAGCAATATGTCTCCTCCTTTCAATTTTTTAAAAAATAAAGTTCATCCCATTTTAATACCAGGAACACAATATAATTTAAGTTAAACCATTAAAAATAAGGCTGAACTATTTCTTTCTTGACAATAACAATAATAAAAAAGAAATATTCTATGTCTGTGATATCTTTACTCAACAGATTGTCTAACAGAGCTGTAAAATTTGCCTGCATTTAAATACCAACTATGGTCAACATTATAAATTACAATATTTATAGTATCTGAAATGACAGATGTATCTGTCCTTTTACAAGGCTTTGGGAAGCAGAGCAGATGTGCTTGTTACCCTGATCTTAAAGAATGGCACACAGGTTTTTTGTATCCCTTGTGCACACTTTATTTCTTTTGCTGCTTTTGTCCAGTAATATTTGCCAGTTGTCTGGGTTCTGGCCAGGACAGGGTTAATTTTTTGCAGTATCTGGGAGGGGGCATGGCTGGTCCTGGCCATAGGGAGCGTTTTGGGTGGCATGGCTGCAGGCAGGTCAAGATCCACACTCTCCCTTTTGTACACTNTGGGAGGGGGCATGGCTGGTCCTGGCCATAGGGAGCGTTTTGGGTGGCATGGCTGCAGGCAGGTCAAGATCCACACTCTCCCTTTTGTACACTTCCATCATTACTATTGTTCATTTTCTTATCGCATTGCTGTTTCTGGTAAATACCTCAACCCATGATCTTTGCCTTTTGTAGCTCCAATTCTCCTCTCCAATCCTCTGCAGAGGGGAGAAGGAGAAAAGGGGGAGGGTGACCAAGTGGTGTGTGGTTTGGAGTTTCAGTGGGAGACACTAAATTGGGGAGAGCCATTCCTAAACTATGACACCAATATAAGGAAATAAACTTCTAAGGAGAAATGTGAATATGTAGTTAACCTTCAGGTGAGCTTTTAAAAGTAAACTTTTAAGATTTACTTTATTGTTCATTGTATTCGATATTGCTTATCCTGGTTGTTGACCTTGTGTAGTGCTGGGCAGGCCTTAGACATGGAACTCTCAAGCTATCTGCAGTCTTGTGTTCAATTCTTTGTTCAAACTGATGCAATTTTCTGCTAGAATATTGTGAATCCCTGAATGAAATCTCTTGAGACTGTACTCAAGTACAGCAGTCTCTGTGTCACTACTTGTTGCTAACACAGGAGATTTTATACAAAAGTATGATCATATCTTTATAGCCTGATTTGGTTAGTATCATCTGCTGCTGCCAAAAATCTATTATCTCTAGATTCCAAAAGGAATTACTCTTTCTGACATTGTTGCTTAGAACCAGTGTCAGGAGAGTGCTGTTGGAGAAGCAATTGGTCTTCTAGCTTCTAAAACTAGCCCACTTCTTCATCAGAGTGGAAAAAATGCAGATTAACTTGTAAGTCCTTTGTCACCCCTTTAAAGCCAGGTGCGGCTCCACAGCAGAACTGTAGTTATTGACCCTCTTACAGGTTACTGTCGCTGATTACAGACTTAGAGAGGCCCTGATATCGCCCATCATTAACAATGAATCTGTAACTCTTCATTTGCCATTATTAAAATGCTTGAAACATTTGAAAAGTCAGGATACACTTGTTCAGTGTTGTACTCAGTTGTCAAGGAAAGGCCAAGAGAGACCCTTGGCCTTTGGCCCTTCTGGACAGGAGTGAAAATTATTCGTGTCTGTGGACTTCTGAATCCATATGAACTGTATTATTTAACAGAACATCAACTGAGAGGCTTTGAGTAATTTTGTACTTTTTTGCTTGAAATAAAACACATTTTGTGTACAGTTCCAATTCAGACCTCACATCCTGAACCTTAATGTCCTGATTTGAATCTAAAGATTTCTACTTCGAACTTATGGAGAAGATGCACAGCCTCCTGCAACCTGTAGAATAAAGTCTGCTATAGAAATGAAATGCATTAAGAGAATCTTGTATATAAAAAAGGCCCTGAATCTGTAGATGTGACAAGATCTTTTTTTTTCTCAAGTGCACTTGTTAATGGTTCAGCTGGCCAGCAAAATTGCAGCCAAGCCTAGATTTTAGGGTATGAGCCTTGTTACACAAAGGCAGGTCACCCTTAAATGCATGACAATAAATGTTAATAAATGCTAATAAAGCAGAGCTGATGGCATGCATGGACTGTAGTTGTACCTGAAGGGGCAGAGAAAAGAGAAAACTTCTCCCCATCAGTCAGGTGGGCAGTGATGGACTCCCGGGAAGGTGTCCTCTTCCTTGGGATGTCCTGTTGGTGCAGCAGGTGCCATGTGTCACTGCTGAGTGTGACTCTGTGGGAGCTGCTCAAACTCAAACATTAGGAAAGGCAAGGCACCGTGCAATACCCTCCATAGAAAACCATGGATACAAAGGCTTTAAGTATGGTTTCTTAAAACAAGAGCCTTAGGAGTGGCATGGCAAACCCATCATGAAGGAAATGTGTTGTCTGAGGGATGTGTGAATACTTGGAGGGGAATAATTGCACATTAGAAATACCTGGACAGTTGAGCTGCTGAGAACCATTACTCAGTGTGGGCAGCTTTATAACTAAAAGGCCAGGTTTTCAGCTAGGAAACGTAAGCTGCAGCCCAAGAATGATGTGCTGATGCCAAGGTGTATAGAGGTATGTGATAGTGCCTTCTGCGTAAGGTAAGCTAATGTTGAGGTGAGGGATTGTACAAGAAGGGTCAAAACAGTAGCAAAATGTAAAGAAAATTCTGCTCTGGGGCTTGGTGTTGTTGACTGGATGATCTGTACAGTTCTTCCGTGTGTGTAGTCAGTCATGTCCTTAAGTCAGAAGACTATATTGTCATTTGAGAGAGCACTGAGAAAATATCCACTGCAGTGACCCACTTCTGGATAGGGAGTGGGAAGATGTCCCTCTCTGTGTCCCGTGGTGCATTCCAGTTCAGTCTGCATGGGCTGCATTGATGCTGCTGTGCAAAATGTTGTTCCTTTGGGAAGCTTCAGGGTCACTCAGAGTTGTACAGAGGGTGAAAGCCTGGGGCCAGGCTAATTAAGTGTGGATTTTCTTTTTAAGGAAAAAGTAGATTTTGCTTGGGGCAGTGGTGGACAAAGGGAGTCAGTTGTGAAAAGAACATCTGAGGCAGTTATTTGATTCTGCTACAAGATGGGGAACCTCTCACCCCTTTTCCAGGCACATCCTCACGCTCTCAGTGTTGAGTGACTCAGTGTGTTACGGCAGGAGGAACCAGGTGGCTGCTGTGGGGCAATGGGGCCTCTAGGGGTGAGGAGTTACAACATGCCCAGGTTGTAGGGGAAACACTAGGCCTGTTTGGTTAAAGGCATTTACATTCTGATGTTGCTCTTCAGGGTTTAGGGGTTTTTAAAACTTTGACTCCAAACATTTCTTTTCGCTATGTGCAGGGTGTAGCCTTCTTGGGAGGGATGCTTGTCCAGCCAGACTCGCTTGGTTTGATGGCTCAGGCTCTAAAAGAGACACTCAAAGTGATGTAGTTTGGTGCTTGTGCCCTGCCCCAGGCTCTCTTCCTCATCCTGTTTTTCTTCAGCACTCATTGCAGATCTGTAATGTTGTGTAGAACAACACAGCATACCCTATATACCCCACACTCCCAACAGACCCTCAAGCAAGGTCATCCTTCTTGTCCTACTCTCACCACACCTCTGCCTAAAAAATTGAAAATGTGTGAGAAAAAATTAGCAAACTAGATTAAAATATTTCCTTTAATTTTTTTCTTTTTTTTTAAACTTTCATGCCTGGCTTTGCAAACTAATAATCTTTATTCTCTTGGGCTTGGTGCTGGTCACAAGAGCCTGAATTGTGATATTCAATTATTTAGTGTCCTTTTAAAAGAAAAGGTAATGTATCCAAGAGAGATGTAAGATCTGCTCTGGTGACCATCCCCGCAGCTGGGATTTTAAAATAACATTTTTATCAGGGCCCTTGTGCTTGTGGTGCCATCATTGCAATTCTACCCAGAAACTGATTCCTCTGTTTTCCCAAGGGATGATGAATTGTTTTTGCAGGTAAGCACTGTGAACCAACCAAGGGCCTTGTCACCTTCCTCTCCTCGCATGAGTTACTGCAATACCTTTTCAAAACCATTTTTCACTTTCTCATTATGATTGACATTATTGTTTCCCAAGCTTGAAGATTTGTCTTTTTTGACCTCCTAGACAAAATTACTTATAGGGATAGATTTCAGTATAGCATCTTATTCAGTTTTATTTTGATCTCTTCCTTTCCCTGTAATCTCTGGCACATAGAACCTGATTTGAAGTACAAAGCAGTCTGCTGGGAATATAATGTAACATTAAAAAACATAGTGAATTATTTATAAATGCTATGCAGGAAAGTATTCCACATTATTTTAAGTAATTTTGTTTGACTCTGGTAGGGAATGAACACAATAAGAGATCAGAAGTAGTCATACTAACCACAGCAAACAAAAATATTTCAGGTTGGGCATATTTTCTCAGAGCTGGCAAATCAGAAGTATTGTCTCTCCTCCATGGAAACAGATTTCCCAGCAATTATGGTGTAGATAAAGGTACAAATCTCTTGTAAAAACAGAACAAAAAATCAACCAGATTTACTGCTATGGATTTCTATCAGGAGTTGGAAAATTGCACACGCAGCCTGACTAATGTGTTGGGTTTTGTTTTTCTCTTTTTTTTTTTTTCCTTGGACCTAGCTGACCTGTGCTTACATTTAAATTGTTCTGATTTATTTTCGATTCCGTTGAGTTTTGAAATCTGGATACTAACTGCACTCCTTTAGGATACTGTGTCATGCCTTTGGATAAAGAGTTCAATTTGTGTTTGTTTACAGTGATATTAGATGTTAAGAGGTTTATCCTGATGCTAGCTTCTTTGCCAAAAGCTCCAAAATCAGAAATCACCCTGCATTTCACATAGCTCTGTGGACAGAATCCTGGCCTCGTTCTTATTTCAACTTCTGCCATAGGTTTGCTCAGTGAACCAAAAGGTTTCTTCATCTGGAAAACATGACCAGGAAGTATCTGTCCTGGAGAGAGCATGCTTCCAGCAGGATTATTGAAAACATTGTCCTGTTATTACCTGAGTGCGTGGGGGTATGGATGTGACAGTGGTCTTCTGTGCAACCCTACTGCACATTAACTGTTACATCCAAAGTGTATTTCCCTTTTGTCTTGTACCTGAAGTACCTGTTGGTATCTCTAGTTTGCCTTTCTTTATCCCTCCTATAAACTGTCTTTGCTGTTGTTTGGTTGGTTTGGTTTGGGGTTTTTTTGTTGTTGTTTCTTTTTTTTCTCTCTCTCACCAGATTATTCCACAGATCTACAAGCCTGGGATAAGTAAGAGGCCAGAGCACGTGTTTAGATACTTTGGGCCATTTTGAAGTCAAGGACAAATTTTTTACTTGCTCAGTTGTTCATCCCACCTGTAAAATGGTAGTAGAGACAGTGGACACTCCCTTGGCACCCTGTCAAAAAAATGACAATTAGGAAACAATTCATCTGGCTTGGTATCAGGGGAGCTTTTAACTTTTAGTTTAACACAGACTAACACAGTGTAGCCAGGGATAAACCTACATTGTGAAAAAAATAAATTTAGTGAATCCACTGAAGGGAAGATGATGCTTGAGATTCAATGGTGTGCCTGTTTAATCCCTTTTAAAATTCTCTTTGTTGTTTTTTTAAATATTTGTTGACAGCTGTTTTCTTTGGCAAGTGTTCTTAACACTCTGCTCCTCAAGAGATGAACAAGACCAAGCGTCTTCTAGATAAGTACAAAGGAAGTTCACTGCTTCTACCATGTGGGGACCTCTTGCACCAGTGGCAGCAGAAGCCATGCTAGCCTGACCCCAGCATTAGCGGGAAGGCAACTGGGAATTTAATTTTTACATGTAAGGAGTGAGTGGAATAGTGAATCAGTACTTCTGTATTTACTCTGTTGCTGTTTCACATTACTGAATGCTGTTTAGGAGGAAATGAAAATCTTTTTTAATGGGAGCTAAATGAGACGTGTGGAGCAGCAGAAGGTAGTTTCCTGGAATGAAATTAGATCTGACGGCTGGGATTTAACACACTCTCTTTTGCCAGAAATGTGTAAGATTATTAAAGCATCACAACCTCATTTGGTTGCTTTGTAATCTGCTCTTAACCTTCATGCTGATGAGGCTGTTATGTAACAGCCAGCGAAGGCCAGACCTTATGTTGCTTCAGTGTTTGGGAGCCCATGCCCAGAGATCCCAGTGAGGCCAGGTGGAAAGCTGGCTGCATTTTCACTCTTGAGATTATGTGGAAAGCTTGCCTTTGGGCTGTGGGTAGCATCCTTGACCACAGAGAAGTGTACCCTAAGGTTTACTGTATGATGCTATGTCTTGTCACTGAAACACTCCTGATTTCAGGAAGCTCCATGGCAATTCTCTTGACAGGGATACTGGCAAACTCTTTCTCCTTCAGTACCTAAATTTTGGTTGCATACAGAAGCAGGAGTGACAGCTCTAAAGAAGGTGTTCACTATTTTCATTAAATTAAAGGTTTTTTCTTCAACAGGAGCAATCTTTCATTCAACCTTAATCAAAAGAGGTGATGGGGAGAGCCTTTGCTGAGCTCTCATTTTAGCAGAACGAAACACTGCAGCATCCATGCACCTGTTCCCTGGGAACACCTGATGAGTGCTATCTAAACTGGCTGTGGTCAGGGAATGCCGAGCTTAAAAACCCA
Source organism: Pachycephala philippinensis (assembly GCA_013397055.1). Lineage (NCBI taxonomy): Eukaryota > Metazoa > Chordata > Aves > Passeriformes > Pachycephala > Pachycephala philippinensis. The sequence continues at coordinate 1,966,800 of VWZT01011813.1, forward strand.
ACAAAAGTCTGGCTGTGAATGAGAGCTCTGAGCAGCCCATCTCTAATGAAATCAGAGACAAAAGTATTCTCCTTATTTAAATGGAGGAAGAATTGTTTCACCTGTCTAGATGCTTCAAAATTCTGCATGGCATCTACTTGCACCTCCAACTGTCTCAGTAGCTTCACCCTTCTCCACCCCACAAACCCAAACTCTGGCTAGAAGTGCTGTAGGACTCATTTGTCAGTGTTTAGATCTCAGTTCCCATCAACAACACCTAGCAGTTCAGTGTGACTAAATTCCCAAGGTCATCCCTGAAAACTGCAGTTCCTGCTAGTATGCACCAAGTATTTCAGGCCCTTTCTCTGCTGTTCCTTTGCTTCATCAGGAACTGTACAATAACTTTCACGAGACAAAACCAAAGTGTAATTTATTTTGCATTTGCATCTTTATTCTACAACACAGGCAACATAAATAGTTTATACTTTTTGTTTTAAAATATTTCCATTTCAGAATTCAGTCAGAATAAAATATACACAAAATACAATTTGCAAGCCAGCTGACAGTGACTGCCCAACCACTGGACACCCAAGGACCATACAAAGCTAGCAGCACAACAGGACACGGTGGACATGGGGAAGTGTTCTTCTGAAGAAGAGCAGAAAGGTAGAGGGAGGAAACATGGATGAGACCAAGGAACTGCAGATAGGTATGAACTCAGCAGAAGGTAAACCCAACATAAGCACTTGTTTGACAAGGTAATTTATAGTCTCTCTTATGAAGTATTATTGGCTCCTCCTGAATATACAGCTAGAGAGATTAAGTCCTGGGAATCATGTTTTGTGGTAAAATGCTTCCTCTGGCAGCCATCATCATGGAAATAAAATTTGACATTTTTTTAAATTTTCAAACAGGAAAGACTTAGATCTTTGGTGAAATGGAGTGTCCACTCCCTTTGGCTTGCTTTCAGTTCTGGTTGAAGGGCCATAGAAGTATGTATGCAGTCTCACAAAAAATGACAAAAAGAGGGGAGGGGAAAAGAGGCAGAGATGAGAAAGTGAGGGGAACTGAAAGAAGGTTCTTGCTGTTGTCATTGCACACCTTCAATCTCTTGCTCCCATCTGCTCTAGCAAACAGCGTGCGCTACAGGGCTCTGGCACCACCATGCTCTGCCCTTCCTGGCTGTTCTCCCTTTGGCATCGAGTCCTGTCTTCCTCTGCAGAGTGGGGGGCTCAGGTGTCACAGCCTGGTTGTGGAGGAGATATTTGTCCCTTGCTTGAACCTGTGTACCTGTGCCTGTCTGCAAGCTCAGCTGTCTTGCTTCAGCTTGCTGCTTGTGGAAGTGTGGCACTTCACCACAGCCCAGATGGACCAAATGCATGGACAGGAAACAGGGCCCTGATGCTCCATGGGAGTCAGATGGAATTTATGGAGGTACATAAACTACCTTTTGAAAAGTGGCATGTTTGGGTAAAAGGATTGAAATGGATCCTGTTGCCATGTTTCTTAACCAAAAATGCTTTCCATAAACTCAGCCCCCTGATTCAATGTGGCAGTGTAGGCTATGCACACCTCAACTTGTGACTTTGCCAAAAATTGGAATTTGAGGGATCTGGTTCCACAGGCGAGCTCATTATTGCATTAATCCAGGATCATACAATGTAGCTCCACTAATACCTGCAGAATTAGGGCATTTCTTCCCTCTGCTTTTAGTTTTCAGCTTGGAGACCTCAGAGCACTAAGTGAAAAGACTGATGTGTGTTAGACTTAGGCCATGTATGTTTTTATTTTTTCTTTTTAAATAGCCAGCACAGCACATTTGGCCAAAATTGTTTGTTTAGTATTGTATTAGTTTGTGTCGCATATAAGGTGTCATTATTAAGTGTCATTAGTTAGTGTCACATATGTTCTGAGGGAAATTAGTGGAAACAACGGAAAGAGGATCTACAACTTCTTCCTTGTGGTTGTACAACTTCCTGGAGTCCCAAGTGTGTTGCTGGTGAGGGCTGCTGAGAGCCCCTTTGGTGATATCCCTATAGAAGCTCCACTCAAATTAGGGAGGCTCAGTGAAGAGGGATCACTAGCTGCCACGTGCTTTTATCTACATTGCATAAAATCCAACATTTGTGCTTCTGTGCTATGGTAAATTGGTCCTTTACACTAAAAGAAGAGAAACTTCTTTTGGTAAATTGATGGTATCATCTCAGTGCTTTAACAATTGTGGGATGATCAGCAACTGAAAAAAACCTAATTATTTCATGTCATATGATTAGCCTTGTACACAGGTCTTCCCATAAATTACTATGACTGGAGTAATGAGTAAATAGCCTGCTTAGACATCTTAGACATATCTTAGTATAAAACTGGGGGTAAAAAAAGGAAGCACTTCACTTTTTTTGTGAATTTAAAAACAATTTTGCACTGAGAAATGGCATTTCCAGAATGGATTGCTGAAGGTGACAATAGCCAAGTCATATACTCAGTTTCTCAAGAGGCTTCTACACAGATGAGCTAGGTAAAAAATAAATCACTTTGGCGCACTGGATCTGTGCAAAAGGGAGGGTTCTAGTTTTGCAGTACTGGGATGCGTGGGACTGTGTGCTGGTTCCTGTGGATTTTTCAAGCAGGAGGTGTATGGAGGACAGCAGTGGAGGGGGTAACACAAAGAACTGTACAGGACTCCCCCTTTCCTGAGAATTTGTGAACCTGTATGTAGGAATTGAAGGATTCAAAGACTGAATCCTGAATATTAAAGATACCTAGCTACTTCACTTCCATTGATTTCAGCAGCTTCAGCACTCTGAGTGTGGGCCCAAGCTGTGAAGAAAGGTACAAAGCGCAGGCAGCACATGGAGCTGGACTCTACCTCCCACCTTGTTTGCCACATGGTTTCATGCCAGTGCTGTGCTGGGCTCTGCAGTGTTGATACCAACACTGAGATCCTGCTGCATGAAGTACAGGTGAAGACTGCACGTGGTACTTAGAGGTGGGGGTTTTATCTTTGGCGAGTGAGGATTTGTCAGTGAATTTTACAGTAAGGTTTAGGTTTTAAACAAAAATTGAAGGTCAAACTGAAAGGGAAAGCACCTTACAAGTCACAGGTCTAAACCGTGCTTGGCCTTGACATGAGCAAGCCACAGTGCAGAGCACAGAAATTTTTCATCTGTGATGAGGCAAAAGCTGTGTTGCCTGTGCTGGGAGTTGTACAAGGAAGGTATTGCCCAGGCCAATGCAAATCTTTTTCTAATAATTCTTTCTAGATGCTAAATTAAGTCAGTTATTCTCAAATGAGTGTTTATCCCTAGGAAAGTATTAAATCTGTATCTTGACATCTTAAAGACATGAAAGCATTTTAACCAAGAGACAGTAGTGGTAATTCAATGGCTGCTGAATGCTCAGAAAAGGTACCAGAATAACTGTGTTAACCATTGCTGGTGTGACACAAATACATAACACAGCAGATAAGCATACTACTAATGTGGATAGCTCTCTGAAAATTTGCTGAATGCTCAGAATATGGCAGTGATTGGAGCTACAGGTATCTGTACAAACACACGTCAGTCATCTCTTATGATTGCATATGTTCACTGTGCAGAAGGAAGTGCAAACATATGCAATGACCTGAGACCATATAAATTGGGGTCAAACCCTGCTCCTGTTCTGTATAGGAAAAGGATCACTTTCCTGATGACTGCTCTGCTTTTCTCAGCAGTAAGTATTTGCACAGTGATGAGCTATTTCATGTGCTTAAAGGTAGTTGATGCTGGACAGCAGCAACTTTCTCTGTTAGCAACTGCCTACAAGATTTTAAAATGAGATGTCCTCGCCTCTGCTTGCTGAGGTGGCCCTGAGGAGGGCAGTGTGAATTAGGCAAAGGCAGCAGAGGTGCAGCTCTGGTACCTGAGAAGGATGTCAAGCTACCACACTTTCTTTTTTAAAGCATTTCAGTTTATTTAAAATTTACTGGGCAATCATTTTTAAAAACAACTGGCCAGTTCAATGAAAATAATCAAACCTGACTCCTATAGAAATTTATGTGACAAAAAAAGTAAGGGCAAGAAAAGAGAAGAATGTGGTCATTAACCAAGGCAAAGAGAAAGAGCAAGCTCAGGCTGTAATGCGGAGGCACTGATTTTCTCAAGGTTCAGATGTTTGGTTCAGCAGTAAAGCTGCCAGTATGCTGCCATGCATGAGGTTATAGAGCTATCAGTAAGGATTTGAATGGGATACACATGTGAATACACAGGTGGATACAAGGACTACTACTGCTACTGACTGAGGTGCTTCCCCACTCACAAGTAGAAAGCAGAAAAGCCACTGTAGCATGGACATGGACCTGGATGTGATTGGTGTGTGCAGTGTTGGGAATTCCCTTTCTGAAGCTTAGGACAGGCTGCTGCTAGTCCCTTTTTCCTGGGACTGCTCTGGCAGACTCCTCCTTTGGACTTTCAGACCTCACAAAGCTTGCCTTATGAGGTCTGAAAGTATCATGCTGGCAGTCATGAGCCATGAAACAGGCCACACAGGACCTATGAAATGGTGACTTCACACACTTATTATTCTACTTCTTTGGGGCTTGCTGATGTCTATAAACCAGCAGAAAAATTGCTGAGAGTCTGATGAACCAATTAATTTTTTTTGTTTGTGTACAATTTTTTTTGAGGGTACATCAGAAAGCTTTAGCTTCTACATCTCATGGTAATGGTCACTGAAGTGGGCTGCTCCCCTCACCTGGTTAGCGTTTTACACACAAGGAAAAGGAAGAGCAGCACATGCTGAACTTTGCTATGTAAAGCCTGCTGCTTCAAACATTCCTTCTCCCCTCCTTCTACGGAAGTTAATTCTAAATTACATTTTTGGAATTACTCGAAGTTACTTATGACCTTTTAGGGAGGGGTGTTAATGAGCAGAAGCACTGAGGGTGACAATGGGCACTTAGTACATAATTTGAAGGACAAAGTTCAAAACAGGGCAACAGCAACACAGCAAATTTACTCGTCCTCATTTTCCAATGCAGTATTTGTAGTATAAGTAGTTGAAATGAAATTATATTTTAGGTCAGGATGGTGGCTAATCAGGTAACACTAGGTTATTCTGTGTTCATGGGCTTGAGGGAGGTGGTGGTAATAGTATTGTCACTCCTAAAGCTTTTTCTTCTGATTTATGGAAGAATTTTGTATTGCAACCACAACACAACCATGGTGTTTCCTAGATACTAGGGCTTCTTCTGTAGTCCTGAGTGATTTCACTAGTACTGATATCAATTTTATTTCCCCTACATAATTTGGGGATTTGCTTTAGTTTTACATCAGTACAGCAAGGATCTGCATCCATTCAATGCAATATCATTCAATAATGAAAACCATCAGAGCTGGCTGCTTTGAATATAGTTTATTATTCTGATTTCTCTTGCTGCCTAATGAATGTACTGCTTTAAAAGCAGTTCTGTATAGATGCCAAATAAAAGCTTTAACAAAAAATGTAACCACACTTCTACTCTACCTAAAGATGTGTAAGAAACACATGGCAACAGAAAGCAAACTGCTACTGCTCTCCCAGATACCAAAGGCTAATCTAACCTGTCCCTGAGGAAGTATTCCTGTTGGGGGAAAATTGACAATTGAAAACATTGTTAAATTAGTAATTTGTAAAGTCAGTTTAGGTGGTAGAAAAGAGTTGTTTTTACAGATTTTTTATGTCCTTTAAGCAATTTAGCAAAGGGAACTTTTGAAAGAAAGGGAAACAGCATGACTGGCACTACAGAAAGCTACAGGACAAATACTCCCTGCACAAGACTAGCATGTGACAAATGGGAAGTAGGCAATGGAGGGAAAAGGTAGGAGGATAGTGTCAGACTCTTTGTAAACAAAGCAGTTTGGGAGATGGCTGTTCAGTGGAGCTTCTTGGCTCCCTCTGTTTTTCCAGGTTTAAGATGGTAAAAGCAGTTAGTTGTGCAAAATCCAGGCCTTATATAAAGAGATGACATTTTTAGGATGCTTTGGAGCAGGGACTGAAGCTGTATATTTAGTTGGCGTGCACATTTTAAAAGCCTTGGGAGAACAGCATTCAGGGGTCACCTAAAATTAAAATCAACTCATTTTCAACAAGTTATCAACAAATAGTATAGCATGGGAGTACGAGATGAAATGTCCCAGGGGCTGTGACATAACTTGTGCAGCAAGGTAACCCTTTGCTCTGTCTAGTGTGAAAAGCATCACATATGCATTTGACAACACAATAGTCAATCCTCCCCCTTCTCCTCCCTCTTACTAATAACAGCAAATTGCAGTAGTCCCAATAGGAGTGCTGCACGGAGCAGGGATGTACCTTCATGAGCATCTGTCCTTTCCTATTTACAACAGCAGACAAGAAATGGGAGAGAAACAGGAAATATACCTCCCTTTCAGACCATTTTCCATCTTGCTTCAGCTCAAAGTGGAGTGATAGGCTACATTTAAAAAAGGTGATAAGGCTGTTCCTGGCTACAGCAGCTCTACATAAGCAAACAGAAATTTCCAGTAGAATAACAGCTGCAGTGGTGCTTAAACTGGAACATTTTATCTCTACTCTGCTTAGTTGAATGCTGGATACTGGCACATGCTGGTATTTTGCTGTGGTGTGTCTTCCCCACAGCTTCACAGGAAACAGCAAAACAAACTTCCTTTTCACCCTTAGAGGGAATTAGACATGTGGCAAAATGCTCAGCTGTAGGCATAGGTGAAGAGGCAGCCAGGGTAGTGTTGCAGAGAGGGCAGTTTGACAGTGCCATTTCTCTTCGAGCAATACTCCATAAAAGCAATGAAAGGATCAATAGTCTGCACTAGGTTTGCCCATTTTAGACCTGGGATTCTTTAGCTACTCCAAATGTGACTTCAAAGGCTCTTCTTCGAGCAAAATAATTTCCACTTTCTCCAGTGAGTGACACGTTTAGTTACTACAATAATCTTTAGTTGGCTATCCTCTCTCATGCCAATTTTTGAAGGGAAGATGTCACCCCAAAAAGTGTCACCTTCTTATTTGTCCTATAGCCCCACCTTTTCACTGACTTGTATTTATTTATTTATTTTCTAAGTTAAATAGGCTTACTGACCTGGTTTGACATCCACATGACAGTTGCACTCACAGCTAATTGCAAGTGTGGAAGTTCTGCTGCACTTTCTGTGGCTCCCACTGCTGCAAATTTGAATTAAAATGAAGGCTACTGAACTGTATCACCTCTTCTGGTAGGAGACTGATTTACAGACAGGTTCTGGGTTCTGGGGCCATGCCAGATCCTCTGGAAGGACTCATGCTTTGCCTCCTTTGCTAGTGTGAGTGAGGGACACACAATCTCAGGTGGATGGACAATATTGACAAGCTCATTGTTTCTTAATTTATCACCAACAAATAGGCAATTAATGAACCCCAAGTACTTCTTTGCTGTATACCTTGAATGTCTTCTGCCCTTTGCAACAGAGCACAGCTTGGTTTAAATGATGATATCGTAAACTCGGCCCACTCTTCCCAGCCATTCCCGTACTGCCTGGCGGACACGGATATCTGTCACGTGGCAAGTCAGCTGGCTGATACAGGGAAACACTGCTGGCTGCAGGGCTGTGAAAGTTTGGTCTGGCAGAGCCTGAATCTGGTTGAGAACTGTCAGCACCATGTTGGTCCATGCCTACGAGGAAATTGGATTAAAAAAACCTCTTTAGAAGACCTTTCTAAATAGGTGAGCCCTTTCTAATAGGTGAGTGGTTGAGGCAGAAAATAAGGTATCTGGTGGTTGCAGCCTCATGAAGAAGACTGAGTAATACCAGCACATTAATTTAATGTTCACTGTGTCTTCCTAATTCACATTCAGTAATAAGTCATTGTTTGACTTTGTATTGCAGGTATCATGCTCACCCTTCCTTTTTTTTTGTCCCACAGTGAACAAACTCTGTCAATTTCGATGCTTTCACTGATTTGTTCACTTGGACATGCAAGCAGCAAGCTTCTGTTTAGCAAAAGAACCCATTATTTTTCTCTGGTATTAATAAAAGACCCCATTCTTAAGTACTAAAGCAATGTGACAAGCAGCATGTCATTTTCAAAAGCCTTCAGTGGGCTATAGCCCATAGCAGTAAGCAATGAGTTCACTGTCAGTTGTCAGTTCTCAGGATTAAGGGCAGCTTTGGCCCCAGTCATAGAAGCACTCTTGAAAGCTGAACTAGTATATGCCTGATGACACTTCCCTCAAGACTGACTTTCTTTTAACAGGACAGATCCAGGTTTTTATTAATTCCAGCTCCTGAAAGATTCAGTCCTCATCATGAGAACCTCATTATATAATACAATATTTAACAAAAAGATTATAATAACATAAATTTAAAAATAATCTTTTTATTTATTGCTATTATTATTAGCATTCAACAAGAATGTCCTACCTGTATCTGGGCCTCTGCATCCCTAATAGATATATTCAGGGAGCTGACTGTGGACCCTGAGCGGGGTCTCTTCTCTTGTCTCAGGATCTCTGGACCAGCACTGAATGAATGCCTCATTTGACCTTGATCTAGAAGATGTTGTGGCCGCTGGAGTATGGGTGAGTCTGGCCCTCTTGAACCCAGGAGTTCCCCTTTCTTTTCCACTTTGACCTCTTTGGTGAAGGGTGTCATGGCCTGTTGCTGCTTTCTCTTCTTGTATTCTGTCATAAACTTGGAGATGGTTTTGTCAGTGGCTATGGTGTAGATTTTGTTGCCAGCACTTTCCCACCATTCTTTTTTCTTGGTTTGCTCTTTTTTCTCTGGTTTAGGACTCAGGGGTGGGGGTAGCAGCAATATTTCTCCACTCCCTCCTCGAGGTGTCAAGCTGTCTCCCAGTTGGTCCCTGATTTGACTTCGGTCATCTTCCGATGGTGTGTCCTTTCCAGATAGCCCTCCAGTTGATGGGGTGGAGGTTTCTGAGTGAAAAGAGGGTAAAATGAAGAAAGAGTCACCTTTGAACACTGGAGGCTCCTCTACAGTATTCTCCAGGTCCAGATGCATCTGGATGTAGTTGTTGCACAGTTCCATGCAGAGCTTGTGAAGCCTCTTGATCAGCCATCCCCAGTCTGCATTGCTGACAGGCTGCACACTCAGAGATGGGATTCGAGCCCTCCACTGCCGCTTCTCCTTCCCTCGCGGGGGACTGACCTGGGCAGTTTCTTCAAAAATGTCTTCATCTTCTGATGAACACTGCTGAGATGAGTCTGTGCTTCTCTCATCATCTTCAAAGAGGATCTTTTTCACCTGCTCTGCAGTGATGTTCTCCTGGTTTGTCAGGATTGCACAAACCAAGGCATGGAAGTAGATGTTGAAGCTCATGGCTGACTGGCGATACAAGTTGGCAGCTCCACTAATGCCAGACACTTTTTTCAACAAGCACTTCAGCCCAGGTCTGGTGTCAAACTCTCTGGCTGTTCTGTAGGAGTCCAGAAGTAAGTCAAAGATGACAGCCAGGTTTTGCATGGAGATGTACCTGAGAAAACCAGCCAACTTGTTTTCTGGTACTTGTATTGCCATTTTCTCCTCCAAGTTAGAAGGGCCTTTCACAAATTCTTCCAGTAAGATGTCATATAAATTCTGGAGCAGTACTTGGTGGGACAGTAAGCTCACCACTATCGTCCTGAATGGAATACTTGGTAAACCAAGCATGGGAAGGAAAAAAATCATAGAATATTAAAATGGTGCATTGCGCTCGTACTAGGAGTAAAAGCACACTCAAATATTTCAGCCTGCTATAGCTGAGGAATTTATTAACAAACAAGTTATTCCTCCTTCACCATGTCAGACAACCTTTACTTTGCCATGACAAATTGAGGCCAAAACTAGTTTACTACTCAGTTTCCATTTCCACTAATGCCCAGGAGTACTTCTTAAAAATAAACCATGAAGAGGTATCCAACCACTACAGAAACATGTACAGAAACAGCAGCAGGGCAATGCAGCATGCAAAGAAGCTGAAGTCTGGCTGAAGGCACATTTCACTTTTGCTCTTAAGACTTCAACTTAAACACTGAGAGCCTAGCATGGAAATATCTATTCTTAACCCTGTTCCTCACATATGATACTGGGTGATTCTTAGCTGTGCTCCTGTTAGAGAGATGCTGGGAGTTGTCTCAGCCCTCACTAATTTTTAATTTGCACAGGGGACACAGGAATGGCAAATTCCTGTGACCAAAGTTTTCAGGTCTTTCACCAGTAAATAACACCGAGAGGCTTACAGGCAAGCAAGGCTTGGAAGAAAGACAGGATTGTTGTTTGGTATCTCATGGATTTCAAATCATAAACTGTGAAACCTATCTTAAGGCCTTTTAAAAAAGTCTTTATGTAAGATTACACGGCAATGTTTTAAATGGAGCTGATGCACATAAAAATATTTGGTTTGATGTGATGGGTCAAGCTTTAATTAGCACAGCTATCAAGTAAGGAAGAGATTTTTCAGTTTGCTTGCAATACTGAAGTTTTAGGTCTAAGTCAAAGCAAATCTTCATGTAACATGAGAAGTTCAGTTGTAAACCTTTAATTTTCTTGTTGCAAAAATTACTACACTTCCATTAAACAACTTCCAAAACTCTTTGGGAATACCAAGACAAAAAGCCTTTTTTTTTTTTTTTTGAGAAATCCTATCAAAACCCAATTTTGAAAATGCAACATTTAAAAAAAGTTCAGCCAAAACTGTTCTTCTTCAGTTAAGTTCCCTGTGTCAGTTTGCCTACCATGACACAGCTGTCAGTCCTGATACATCAGTAAAATTTAGTAGTCTTGTTATTTGACAGTGATAAAATGTTCATGATTAGCACATACAGCTGAGCTCTTTATGGGGAAATAGTTTTCTGCTGTAAAAATCATTAGAGGCTCTGACTCAGAAAAGCTCTTAAGAGCACATATAAAGTTAAATGAGAGCTTGTAGTGATTTCAAGCAACTAATCCTGTTCCAAAAGCAGGGTCAGGAATGAAGGAGATCTGCTTTCCTTGTAATAGCCAAAAAAGCAATTTACAAGGACAGTGTAAAGTACTGCTCAATCCCAAAAGAAACTGGTAGAGAACTACAGGTGAAAACAATGCCAAAGCTGGTTAAGGATAGTATTTTCTTATTCTGCCCAAAATTTCAAAATGAAATATATGATTGCTTTTTAGGAAGAAGAAAAGCTCCCTTACCCCAGCTTCCTGTGAAACGATGCAGCATTAAGGAAACAAAACCAAAAGGGAGAAGAGAAACCCTGCTAAGGTTAAAGTAAAACTTTGGAAAGGCCACAGTTACTATCATGCATGATTGCCATATTACTGCACTGCTGTAGCAAATAATATGAAAACAGTGGCACAGTCAACTTGTGAGCTGTGTTTTGGTGAAAAAATGAGCACTGCTGGGATAACACTTGGCTAAGGGCATATACACCTTTTGCAGTTGTTTGGACAAAGCACAGTGTGAGAGCATTCAGAGTTTGTATTAATTGCAAGCTTAGGTATTTGTTTAAAGACAAGCAAGACTCTTGCTACCTTTACAAACAGAGCCTGTTAGAGTGTACGGCCTTATGTGCTGCGAGAGGTGAATATTCCAGTCTTTTGCTTTGCATTCATAATAACAAGAAGAATGACCTGCTAACCTTTGGATAAAGCAGATTTTCCCCTTTAAAGGAAGGGTTTAGCCTGTGATCTCAAGCTTTCTTTGTCTCTGTGCAGGGCCCTGTTCTCTGATGGTGAGGCAACAGAACACCTGCTCTTGGGGGAAAACTTCTGTACAGCAGTGTAAGAATAGAGACATCTTGGTCTTTCTTCCTGTCTGTCCAAAGAAGGACCACCCCATTCTCGCTCCTTGTTGCAAGCAATAGTTTAGATTTGAATGGTATAAAAGCATGTTTGGTATCTCATAAAAGACAATTTCATGCCATTACATACCTTGCAATACAAACACAAACCCTGAATGCAGAATTCTGATTCTTGGCCCAAATGATGGTACAGCAGTTGTTTAAACAACCAAGTGCAAGCAAAAATAAATATTCTTTCACAGGATCAGACTGTCGTGCAAATAGATGAGTTTCTCAGGTGGTAACATAACAGAAAGACTTCCACAAAAATAATGTGCCAAGCAAAAACAACATTCCCTAGCTCAATGTTGACAGCTTTGCAGTTTTGGATGTGGTCTCTTCAGTTTATAATGCCCCAATTTATCCATTAACTTCTTCTACCTTCTTAACCAAGTAATACCAAATTTAAAAGACCCTTAGTGAAGCAGACATTGCATTTGCTAGATATTGTTAAAACCACAACAGTGTCACAAAACCTAATTTGATCAGCGTATTCATTTTTGTTGGTGAGCCCTATGGAAAGGTATGATTTACTAGGCTCAGTTCACATCTCTTCCTGTCCAGCAGTATTTTTACCTTTCTTTTATTGACACAATGTCTTTCTTGGAAGATATTTTACCTTCTCTGGTTATGTCCATTTGGTTTCTTATCTGGTGGCAGGTCAATGACGAGCACACACGACTGGGCGTGTTCAAACCCTTCCTTGTTGCTGGGGGTTTTTGGGGAACACTGAGTCTCCAGCATGAAGACCTAGAAAACAACAAGTTACATAAAACAACCAGTTTAGCACTTGCAGTGGGTCTGGGACAAGGCCTGGAAATAGGATTCCCTGCAGTGTGAAATACCTGTCATATCGAATTATTTTATTGTGATAGAGAGAATGCAAGGTATCCCCCCAGGCAGACCTTTCCTGGGGCATGCTACTTTGATAAAACAGCCTCAGAGCAATGGGCTACTTCCACACATCCAGTGGGGGGCAGGGCAAACGACTTTTTTTCTAAACGTGTATAACACCAGATGCCAAACCAAGCTTTCTGCTGTCTGTATGCTTTTATCCAAAATATCATGTACAGTGGAGACAAGGACCTGTTTGCATAATTAGCCAGTTGCACCTAGAAAGGTTGGTTGTTGGAAGGATTATTTTCAGCCATGAAGATATGACAGACACCTAATAAGCAATTCTTTGGGGGTGTGTTGTGGTTTAACCACAGCCAGAAACTAAATACCAAGCAGCCATTCACTTACCTCACCCCACACCCCATCCCTCCCAACGATGGAGAAGGGAATCAGGGAAAAAAAGGTAAACTCCATGGGCTGATATAAGAACAGTTTAATAATTTAAATAAAATACAATAATACCAACCACCACCACCGCAAAAAGGGAGGCAACCAAAACAAGAGAGAGAAATAAAACTTGCACAATACAGTCGCTCATCACCCAATGACCAATGCCCAGCCTGCTCCTGAGCAGCCCCTGCCAGACCACTCCCCTCATTTATATACTAAGCATGACACTGTGGTATGGGATATCCCTCTGGCCAGTCTCCATCAGCTCTCCTGGCCATGCTCCCCCTGCCCCAAGCTTCTCGTGCACCTCCTCACTGGCAGAGCATGGAAAACTGAATGGTCCTTGACTTAGTGTAAGCACTATTAAGCAACAACTAGAACATCAGTGTGTTATCAACATTCTTCTCATACTAAATTCAATCCACAGCACTGTACCAGCTACTACGAAGAAAATCAACTCCATCCCAACCAAAATCAGGACAATGGAAAACAAGGAAACATCTCTCAATTGCTGTAGCTTTGTTTTGTAGCTTCATAATTGTAGCAAATTCTCACTGAGGAGGACTCAGGGAGTGCCACTGAGAGTGTCTACATGAAAAGTATTAATGTTACATTCCCTGCTTTCTTGAGTTCTGCATCTTTAAAACTTAATTTAAAACACATTTTCTATTCAAACAATGTCTGCCACTACCACATTATTTGTGATCACCAGTCCTAGTCTGAGTGTCTCAGAATTTCAAGCAGCATCAGAGTATGATTTATCAAGTCAGAAATTGACACCAAACATCTGCTGGCTGTTTTAATCTAGCTGCTTTCCCATGCTGAAACTGTCATATGGTATTTATAGTTTCATGGTACCCTGCAGGTCATTAAGCTCAGTCTGCTGTATTTCAAAGAACTTGTTTCATATAACCCCTTTCATAGAATGAATAACTTTCATTGTAGTCAAAAGGACCCTAAGAAGGTTGTCTCCAAGTTTACTCTGCTGATCCTGAATAGGAGTTAGTGAATCATCTGCTAAATGTCAGCATTATCCTCTAGTTCTCAGTAACCCTTTTTCTTCTCTGCAATTTATACCCAGGTATTTATAGACAAAAATGCTTTGATAGGTTAATCAAATTGTTTTCATATTTTCATATCACCATCTCTGTTCTAGTGCATTTTTTGTCCTTTGAATTTATCATTCTTTAACAGAGTATTCAGAAGTCTACGAAACATTCTAGATGAGGATTCACAGTGACAGTACTATTTCCCTTTCTCTATCAGAAACATGATGTATGCTAACCTTGCAATTTTTAAAATTATATTACACACTAGTCAGTTCTCCTCAGGTACCCACGGGCTTTTTCCCACCCTAGGCATTCCAAATTCCTATTTACAGGGGGACAGTTTTGAGGTTTTTTGGGGAGTTTTTTTTTGTGGTTTTTTTGGTTTGGTTGATTGGGTTTTTTTTGTTGTTTGTTTGGCTGGGGTTTTTTTGTTTTGACTTTTTTGTTTTGTTTCTCTTTTGATTTCTTGGTTTTTTGGTTTGGTTTTTTTGGGGGGTTTGGTTTTTGTGTGGGTTTTTTTTGGAGTTTTTGTTTGTTTGTTTGTTTGTTTGTTTTGGTGGTTTGTTGGGTTTTTTTGTTTTGGTGGGGTTTTTTTTAATTCTTCTGAATACTACTATTAGACAATTGATGTTAGCCTGGTGATAAGAAAGTCTTTGCCCGTAGGGTTTGTGAGGAAGATGGAAGAAAAAAATACAGCTTCAGAAAGAAAAATTTAAAGGTTTCTGACTTCCCCTGAAACATCTGTCAGTACCTGTTGTGCCATGGCTCTGATTCTCCAGTACTCAGCTTCAGCACTTGGCGAGAGGGAGGGGGCTGCCACCTTCACTTCACAGGCATCTCCACTAAAGCTTTCCGAACCACTGTGGAAATAGCCCAACAGGTTCTATAGAGAGACACAACATCAGACTTTCACTGTGTGTTAAACAAGTGACTGTAGCCATGTCCAGCGTGTTTGTGTGAAATACAAGAGTCAGTGACCTGTCCCATTCCCATCAGCTAGTCACCTGCCATCTAGCAATTAATATATCCAATGTAAAGGCAGTACAGCTTCTTATGGATGCTGGTCTGCAAAGACTTCACAGGATTTTTTTGTTTACAAAACAGACAGCGAGTTGAAAACTAGTCTCTATGGAACATACAGCTACAGCAAAGCAACGTTGTCTTCTACCTAGTTTTTGTCAATCCCAGAGGAAAAAATGGATCAAAATGGAAGTTTTCACCTATTGAACTCTTCTGATTTCATACTGGCAAGGCAATTTAAACTAAGTCTGAACTGTAAGCTACTAGTGTTATCTGTATATGTTTAGAAAAACTGATTTCAATCTCCATTGTCGATCCAACATGTTTAATTGTGAATTGACAAATTAACGACCTGTCAAAAGTTAGTGTATCCACTGTGTGATTACATTTGGACTGACAGCAAAATGGCAGCTTTACCTTTACTGGCTCCAGAGTGGCAGAGAATGCATCCTGCAAGGCACAACATGCAAGCCTCCACATCTCTTCAGTAAAAACAGGCCCTGCTGTCACCAACACATACCTGCAAGCACACAGGAAAATGTTACCATGTTCAAGAAGAAACTAGACAATTCCTACTTATAAAGGGAGAAGGTTGAAAATCCCCATCTTTGGAAATGTACAAGGCCTGGATGGGGATTTTGAGCAACTTGGTCTA
>VWZT01011815.1:8331-54053 GCA_013397055.1 Pachycephala philippinensis
TTAAAAGCTAAAAACCCCCGCCCCCCCCCCGGCACTAAGGGAATGGCTTGGGTGACTTTGCCCTAGTCATCTCGAAACTCCCGACACCACGGTCTCTTCAGTTCCTCCTTCCACCACCCTACTCCCGACCAGGGGGCAAAACGGTTTAAATGAAGCTGGCGGTGCCTCACGGACTCATTGACCATCCCTGCAAAGCAGCGCCTTCTCCTTTCTCAAGGGTGACTGAAACAGTTTTGTAAAAAGTAGCCTTAGGAATTGAGCCCAGAGAAAGGAGCAGACGCTGGTGTGCGTGGAGGAGACGTAAAGGGAGGGTGTCCCCCCGAACGGGACGGATGTTGGGGGGAAGCAAGGAGAAGCAGAGCCAGGTTCCCCCAGACCGGGAGTTCATGAGGAAAGAGGCGTGCACAGGCGTTTAATCTCTGTCTTCTCACAAGGACTAATTTACTTGCTCCACCTGAGAGAATGAACAGCTCCAGAAATGCCCTTGGCGTGTGTTTGATAAAGTGATTACATATTTGCCCAGAAGTTCATTTAACCGGAGGTCAATGGCATTTGAGGCATGCTGCAGCGCTGCCTTCCCCTGTGCCATCGCTTTCCTGCGAGCCACGGGCACTCCCACCTCGCTGTACCTGTAGCCCTCTCGGTACCGCACATTCCTTCGCCTGTGTCTTTTTGGTGGTTATTTTGAGGAGCAAGGGAGGTGCTGCTGCCGGCTGGGAGGTGCCACTGAGGATCAGCCGTGAGCAAACAACTATGGCATAAAGTTACAGAAAAAGTTTGAAACGGAGAGAAGGTGAGAAAATGTGTGCCGCAGTAGTGTGTGCTGAGAAGCTCCTTTGTTGTCCACATGACAGTGAAAACTGGAGGAGTTAGTGCTCCATCAGGATTTAAGAAGCTGAGGACACTTGTGTCTCCTCTCCCTCCGTGCCCCGCAATACCTGCAGGACCTAAGTGCATCTTGTCTTCCCTCACTGCAGCTGACTGGATTACAGATATAGCTCTGAAGCATTAATATGAACTTCTCTGGGCAGTCTGAAGTGAGGCTGCTGCAGCTAATTTTTATCACTGATTTGTTTATGGAGTTTAAGGGCTTTCTGGGGCGCAGGCCAGGTAATGGCTGAGCTGTGCTGTGACCTAATGAGTAATGTATATAGTGCTTGCAACAGTCCCCCTCCCTCTGTGCAGTGCCTGCAGCAACAGCACCTGAGCACGGTGCTGCTGCACGAGCCTTTAAACCCCTCAGCTTTCTTCCTGGCTAGGAGTGAAGATGAAGCTGTTTCAGTGGGGACTCTAAGCACCCTCCTTCACTCCTTTTGACATCACAGCTATCTTGCATTTCTTTGCGCCATGCTGATGTGCCTCAGTAGCTGTTTCTGCGATTGAATTCGTAATTTGTAAAACCAGAGTATATTTCAATAGTCATCCCTGTGTATTCTGACACTGCACTCAGTATTTTGTCCTGCCTTTCTCTTGCTATTTCAGCAGAGTAACCAAACCAAGAGTTGGCTCTGGCATTGCCCAGAAAGGCTGCTCCCTTCAGCGGGGACCCACTCTATGTGAATGGCTTGTGTAAATAGGCAGCTTAAAACAATTCTCTGTGATTCTATTGCCCACTTTGAAGCTCATTCTTCAGCAGCAGAGTCTAAAATGGTATTTTTATTACTAAAGGAAGGAAAATCCAAAAGTTCTTTTTACCCTTTAAAGTATAGAAGGGCAACACTTGATTTTCCTTTCTTTCCAGACAATAGGCATTTGCCATTTCCTGACTTCTTAGAGAGTTATATATGGCAAGAAGCAGTCTGTGGTGGGGCAGGGCAAGACCCTTGTGCAGCTCCTCTCTGGACTCTTTCTCTGATTCACAGAGCAAAGCCAGCATGTATTTCCAGGGTCAAAATGTACGCTTTACATTTTGAGGGAGGTTCTGAGATTTGTTTGTGACTTCCAGCCCAGGAAAGCTGAATTTGCAAAGGCATGGCAAGGTGTAAAGCACAAGAAACACATTTCACAGTGCAGCAGGGCTCTGAGTATTGCCCAATGCATTGTGCATTCCTGGAAAGGGTCTTACCATTGAGTATTTCCTAGAGGTTATGGCAGGGAAGACATGGCTCAATACACCCAACATCAGAGTGCCAGAGCCTGCCTGTTATATAGTGTCCTGCCTAAAACTGCTTGCTCAGTGAAATGAGGCATTTACCAGCTCAGCACTAAACTGTAGTCTCTCCTGCATTCCTGTGCAGGGAGGAAGGGAGCGGAAAATCCCTCCTCAGGCTTCTGCACCCTGTGTGGGAGGCAGGGTTGGCACCCGGGTGGGTGGCACAAGGAGGAAGGTCTGTGAAGAGAAGGGATCAGGCAATGCTTCATTTTAACACTTGCCCCTTCTGCTGCATTGATCACTGTGTCTGAGCTGTGGAAAGAGAGATTCGGTGAAGGGTCGGGGTGGTGTAGCTGCAGTAGCTGTGCAGGTGCGGGGGCACAGCTGTCAAGCTCCGTAGGAGAGGTGCTATTTTAACAAATTTAATAGCCACACTGGGTTGTTCTGTCTTCTTGTCTTCCGCCCCTGAAGGACTTCAGTCTTCACTTGTATAATTCACCTACTAAGCTAAAGTTCCTTCTTATAGGTGTGGTTTGTGGAGCTGGCCAGGGTGCCTTAAATCCAGTAGAATTTGATACATGAAAGGGAAATAAGGCAACAGGTGATACTGCCATAGGAGGAGCTGTAAGGCAGAAGGTTCACGAGGAGATGGAGGTGATGGTGAGGAAGGACTTGAGACACTAGAAATCATTCTGTCTCCTCATCTGCAGGGATGGACCGCTTCTGCCTGCAGGGTTTAATTTCCTGTGAGCTTTCTGTCACAGTTTGGGGGTGGGTGTGGGGAGCAAAGCAGGTAGAGGCAGCAGGGGTGGGGGTAGCCCTGATGTTGGGCTTGTCAGCCCTGGGTGGCTTCTCGGGTGTTCAGAGCAGCAGGATGGAGCTTCTCACCAGCACTCAGGAGCAGAGAGAATTTCCCTATGTGAGAGACAAGGCAGCCTCTTTGTACAATACATATTTGCAGGTGTGGAAGGAAGCTAAAATTATCCTGACAGCTATTGTTTGTACATATAATTTTCCTTTGGTTATGTTAAATTTGGGCTTCTTAAATAAGCACTTTGGAAAATCAGCAGCCCCTCTCATGCTGTATGAAGCACATTACATTCAAGTGACTCTCAAGACACAAAAGGTGTTTGTTTTTATCAAAGCATCCTGGATAAGAGCAGTCCCTTGGCATGCTCTGTAACCAAGCTGGTTGTGCTTTACTTGTATTCTCTATGTGTTCAGTGACAAAACTGAAAAATTGAGGTAGCCTGTGCTAATGTCAAACAGGACCCCCCTGCATGATGCTGTATTGGGACGTGAAGGAAAAAAAATCTGCATTAGTGACTTTTGCTGTCTGTCTGCAGGGTATTTTTCCCTAACTTGTTTAATGTGTGTGGGTGAGCTAGTAATGATAGTGGTGGAAGGTACGTAGTGGGAAAAGAAGCATCTTCTTAGTGTTATTTAGAATTTTATTGGTTTTGAATGATTCCCAGTTAACACAATTGCGAGGTCCATGGAGAAGTGGCTTTGGCAACCTCCCTGGGTTTGCATAAATTTCCCACAGAGAGGCAGCCCCCTTCATAGTGAATTTTAGCATATGGACAGTAGACTATAGTCATCTGCCGTGGCTCCCTTGGGACTAATATACATCTTTAAAGCAATGTAAGAATAAGCACGATGCAGTTTGTCTTGTAGTAATATGTATTATATTCCAAACAATATTTCTGTAAGAATTTTAAAGATTCTCCCCTTCCTACCCTTTTAAAATTTTCTCTGGGTGAAGCAAAGCAATCCTATCTGTGTGAATTACATGTTGAAATAGTGTAAAATTAGGTGTGGGTTTCTTGTTGGCTGTAGTTTTCGATCTTATCTTTGTTTTCATGTTTCTCTCAGTAAAGTAGTGACAACAGGAGATTTCTGAGGGATAACAAAATACAGTATGTATCCAAAAAGTGTGTCTCCTGCAAGTACAGAGGAAAAATGAGGCACAGGGCACTTAATAAGCGTGTATGTGACATAACTACTTACTGCAGTCAGGTCAGGGCTGTAAATCTCAGTGACTGCAATTTGTATGCATAGTTATTCTTTATACTTCCAGTATATGAATGGACAAAACACTTTATCTTTTTTTGAGGGGAGCAGGGGGAAGGTTGGGATTTTCTTTTGTGCCAGCAAATATGCAGTTAGGGAAATGCTTTGTATTTAGAAGCTGTACATTTCATGACTCGTGTAGCTGCCCTTGGCACACATCAGTTTGAAAGTGAAATTGAAAGGGAAAGGAGCAGGTAATCTTATTCTAAGAGTTCCAGGTCTAAGCAATTCCTGAGAATCTCAGTTTTGATTGTTTCAGCTGCCTGCAGCTGATGGGGAAGGTTGAGTGGCAACACTTGATGTGTCTTTCATTGATTAGATTAGATTACAGGCTAATTTAGCAGTCCAGACAGCCTGTATCACCTTTCACAGATAAAAATCAGTACATCCTCTTTGCAGTAATTCTTGTATGAGTCCTCTTTCTCCGTTACACTAAAGAAAACAAGGCAGTTGTGGGCAACACATTGGTGGATTTATTTGGACCAAGTGCAGGGTGCCCTGTCAACCCACCCACCCTGGAAACCATATACTAAGCCCTGTAGAAGCAACTTACTACTGTCTCCTTAAGAGTGCTTACAAGATTAAATATGTCTAGAGACCTGAGATTCAATTGCACATACAGATTATCCATGTAAAGTATCATTAGAAAAGAAAAAAAGCATCTTTTAAATCCCCAGTAGTAATTTTTTTTCTGAAAATTAAATTGATATCTTGGTATAACTCTTTGAAGAATCTTTAAACCATGAGAGTAAAACTGAAAGCTGAAGGCTTCTGCTATGATTAATAAAACAGTGTTTGTGTCTTAATTTTGCTAGGGCAGGTGCCTTTCCACTGACGGCCAGTTCCACCCTCCCAGGAAGGCATTTTCACACGGGTGATGCCAAGGGCATTGGCCTCTTCCCACCGCTGCTGCCCACTGGGTTTGGGTCAGAAACACTCACTGCATGTCTGTCCTGAGGGAGCTGATGAGGAGTGTTGAAAATTCAAACCAGTTTGGATTTGGGACAGCCCAGCTCAGGTGCTGATCCCAATAGATTGATGGTTTTAGGTATAAACTGGAAATGATTTTTAACTTTTTTCTAGTCTCTTAATCTCACTGTTTTTATAATACGTGGTGTGGAACTTGCCCTCCTAGTCGTGTATCTGTAAATTTGGCTGTAAGTATAGCATCTCTTTGTGTTCATTCAGAGTTCATAAGTATTGGAGAGTTTGCTCTATCTATTTGTAACCTGTACCAGTAGTCACTCTGTTTCCACGCTTTAAGAACACATTATTTCCATTCCATTTTTCTAATTTAGATTTCTGATCATAGGATTATTTTGTCCTTTATTCTGCAAGATTATGTTGCCATGGCTACTTGTTAGAATTGATACAGCTACTTCAGTAGAAGGGAAATTGGAGGAAACAGTAGTTCAAGAGAGCAATAGCATAAGTGAACAAAATGTGATGGGAACAAAGCTGTCCCAGTACAGCATGGAAGACTCTGGCTTTCCAAGTCTGAAACAATTCTTCAAGCATCTCAGAAAAATAGTTGGTGAAGAAGGGGTGGTAGCAGTATTTCTAGAATGTGCAAAAGATCTTTTAGCTACTTATCATATAGAATTTGTGAGTAGCCCATAGAGCACAGCTTTGCTGGCCTTGACGTGGTGGGTGGAGGTGAGCCAGCGTCTTCTTTTAGCCCCTGCCAGCCCCACGTTGGTGTCACTACAGCAGCTGTAGCTGGTGTGAAGTGGGCTTCACTCTGCTCACCTCTTCAAACCTTAAACTGTCGAGCAGAGAAAAGCCCTTCTGCCAGCATAAAGCATGCCTGTGCTAAGGGTCTTTGCCAGGACATCTGTCCTTGGAGCAGTCAGGGAGAGCACTGTACTGTTATGGCAGATTGGGAAAGAGTTAGGACTCGGAATAGGAGAAATAAATTGTCTTGTTTTGGCAGAGGAACAAAGTTTGTTGTAGAGATGGGAAGGAACATCAGGGGAGTGGCAGCATTTGGTACATGCCTTGAGGAGTGTCACTGCAAGCAAGGAGGCAGTTTGAAGATGTTCAAGGTGAGACATGGCTGACTGGGGCTAGAAAAGTCTGTGAGGAACTACAAAGTATGTAGAAAACATGGAGTGCTTCTTGTCATTCGTGCTACATGTTGGAAGGTGTGTTGTGAGCCTCCTTCATGCTCTTAAATAAATGTGTCAGCTGCTATTTTGCAGGACCAGGAAAGCTGCTCTATCAGACTGTATCTCTGTACTTTAAAAGATGATTAATAGCTCAGCCTTCTTTACCTTGCACTTCTGGGAGAGAGGATTATTTGAAATTATGACATCCAGCATCTTGCAACATCTTGGAGTCCAGCAACACTGAGTAATGAACTAGGACACAAAAGTTTGCTTGCAGGGGAAGTTGGGAAAAGACAGAATTGGTTTGTTCATCATACAATTAGCAATCAAAACATATTTTTTTCCAGAACATAAGTTAACAAACTTGCTTAAAAAAGGTTTAATCAGCTGTGACTAGTTGATCAGATTGCTTCAACACTAGATATCGCCTTGCTGTTAGGTTAAGTTTGTTCCTTCACTTACATTCAATTAAGGGACATAATTTCCACGTAACTCTTTGGCAGATACGGATTTCCAACTGCTGCTACTGTACACTTCTGTTACAGTCTGGCTTTAATTTTGTCTGTCTAGAACTTGAACTACTGAACTGGTTACAGCTTTGTTGCACATATGCCTAGGGCACAACAAAGTAGGTCACTGCCAAAGCGCACATCTGTATTGTACTGTTGGGTAAAATGGAGTTTTTAATTGTAAGGAAATGAGACAGAAAAGTAGATGTGGGAAAACTGTCTCTGATTAGAAATTATTAACATACAGCACACTCCTAAAAATGATATGTGGGTTTTTGCTGAACTGTTGGAAGCTGTGCTTGTTGGCACAGCTCTAGAAGTCACCAGAACTAAAGCTGTGGCTGTTTATTCCTCTCTGCTCTGCAATATTTCCTTCTGAGGGTGACGTGTATTTGAGCAGTGAGGCAGCTTCAAGGCAGCACACAGGTGAGTAACATGTGTGTGTGCATCTCTGTGAATGGCTTCTGTTCACTTTATTGGCAGACTAAAAAAGGGTAAATTCCTGGTATGGTGTAAGTACCTGAGAAACAGAATTTTTTTCCAAGTATCAGAAAGCTAGAAATATAGCATAACATAAAAATAAAATGTAAAAAGCCAGGATCAGAATATAAATTCTTTTCTGGCAAAGGAGACACAACTTACCTGATTTGCTTCAACAGATAACATGACCTCTAGGGAATATTTATGAGCCTCATGTGCCCTTTCAGGGAAATGGGACCATTAGTTAAGCTTTATGTTCCATTTGCCATAGGCATATACAGCTGGTGCAGTTCCTATTTTGGCTTTTAACATAATGAAGAAGTTATGAGAGAGCATGGAAAGCTACACCATGGAAATAACGTATCTCCACTTTAGTCTGAATTACTCCAAGAACAGCTATTTCCAGGATGATTTACTATACTGACATGTTTAAACTGCCATTGGCTCTGATTCTCCAAGGGGTGCAAGAGACAGCTGTGTGAAGATGCTGGAGAGGTTTAGAGTTATCCAGCATGTATCTTAGGAAGCTGCTTTAAGCTAATAGTTTTAACTGAGACAGTGAAAGTTTAATCTGTTTATCCTGGGCTTTGGGCTTTAGTCCCCGTGAAACAGCCTGGAAAGACAAAGCTAACAGAGGGACTGGCAGGATTGTCGTGGCAGATGTGATTTCCCTTATAGCAGGCAGCTTCCCTTTGGTCTTACTCTTCCCAGGTAGAAGCCAGAATGATCCTGCTCTTGCTGACGTGAAGCCAAAGGAGGTATTTAATTATTGGATGTTCAGAAGTATTTTCCAGGAATAAGGTGAGCAGGATTTGCCTTCAGTACTTGCTGCTTGATTTCTTCGTGAGTTTTTTGTTTGATTTATTTTATCTGGTTTGGAAGATTATTATTTGGTTGGTTTGTTTGTTTGTGTGGGTTTTTTGGGTTTTTGTTTATTTGGTTGGGGTTTTTTTTGTGGAGGATGCTGTGAATAGAAAAAATGGTTTCCAAATTAAATTGTTTTCCAAAGAACTCATTATTCCTGGTAACTCCCTGTCCCTTTTAACCTACTTGTCCTGTCTCATGCAGTGATAGACTTTCCTGGTACTCAGCCTCCTCCCCCATCAATGATGAGTGGCTGGGATGGAGAAGTGTCTGCAGAGACCCAGCAGGATTTCTACCACATAAATATGTACCTGGGCAGAGAGACACAGACCATAAGATGTATTTATAGACATACTTCTGTAATGAACAGTCCCAGCAACAGGTATTCCTTGTTTGGTGCATGACCTTCATACGTGTGTAGGGCCAGCATGGCAACTTCAGGCTGCTGGGGCTTTGCCAGGTCTGGAGAGGCTGAGCTGATGCCTGTTGTCCATTGGGTCTCTCTGCTTTTAGCATGTCGTGGTGGGCTGTTCCAGCTCAACACTGGAGAGGTTGTGGAGTCTCCCTCACTGGAGATATTTAGGAACAGCCTGGATGTAACCCTGTGCAAAGTGCTCTAGGAAGATCCTGCTTAAGGAGGAGGGTTGGACCAGATGACCCCACCAGTGATCCCTTCCAGCCTTAACTGTTCTGTGATTCTGTGATTCTGACTCTGCATCTCACCGCTGGGAAGACTTTTGCAGAGCTGGGGATGTGGCTGTTTGTGAGCTCTGTCATATTAAAGTCAGGAGGATGTGCTTACTGCAAGAGAAGGGGAGCAAGCTTCAAGCTGGAATGACTTCAATGATGATGACAACAGGCTCTTCATTAAGAGCCCCAGGTGTTATTACTGTGTTTTGCCCAAATTAAACTCATCTAGATTTTAGAAGCTGAGGTAAATAGCCAGTCAAACTGTTAACATAGCCCGAATTTTTGAAGTCCTGAGCACAGTGGTGAGGAGTGACACAAGCAATACTTAAACCTGATGGAAGACCTAACGGTGCTGCCGATGCCTCAGCTAATAAGCTTGAAGCCACTGTTGCTCTCATGGCTTTTGTTACCCTTTTCTTTGCAGGAGTAGTGGTTGGGTTGCAGGCTCATGCTTTTGGAATGTTTTTTAAGACGCAGCTCTCATCTAGCTCTGGGGAGGAAATCTCTATTCCTGCCTTGAAAGAGGTAAAAAACCTCACGGTAACTTCAGTCTTCTTTATGTTTGTGGAATGCTGGAGAAGTGTCAGGCCAAAAAAGGCCATAAAAGCAAATAACATTTTAATACAGGAAGAATGCAAGTGAAAGCAACTAGTTTTAAGAAGCTCCCTGTCATTCAGCAAACGGCTGTCTGTATAAATAAACCAGACCTAGGTGATGTATGAGAACAGGTCATAAAGAAAGCATTGCAGTAACAAACCAGAGGAATTTCCACTTAACGCATTAAAATCAACCCTGAAAGTCTCCATTAAGGAGAGCAATAAATTGAAGTTCTAAGAGATGGCATATAAAATATCCCTGAAACTAAAAATGATCCTCTGTCAGTTTTATGTTTCCCTTTCACTCTGTTATATCTATTTTAATAAACATGTGGGATAGACTATCAAAGAGCAGCACTTTGTTTATGCAGTCTTGAGGAAATAAATAGTGAGTCTGAGGATATTATAAATTACACCTAATAAAAATAAACTAAAATTGATTCTGGGCTTTGCCTGTGTAAGGACTTCATTGCTAGGATCATTCTGTGTTGATCTTGTTTTATATATGTATTGAAATTTTCTGCTAGGCATACCGAGAAATGTTAGTATTTAATGCTCGAGTTTTCGTTCAGTTACTGCCAGAGATTTTTGTCTATGTGCATAAATACTATTAAGACCTTAGAGAGGTTTCAGGATTCACTCTCTTAACAAAAGACTGAGGAACAAATACCTTCTGGTTTTTGAAGGAGGAAAGGAAGGGCTAACTTGAAAACACACAGTTTTCTGTGGGAATTTTTATGATGTTTTACTTTGAAATGGCATTTTATATCTAAAAGTTAAGCAATTTTCTTTCAAAAGGCTGATTTGAACTTGCATTTAAAACCTTTTATAAGTAGAATTTTCTGTGTGGAATAGCAGCGAATTACCCAATCTACCCTCTCCTCATAGAAAATCTTTGCAGTCACATCACATTTATCATAGGAAACTTTCATAGCCAAAAAGTTTTGACCAACTCAATGTAGTAGTTCGTTCCCATTTTGTTAAAATACATAGTTAGTTTGAGTAAGTGCAGGTATTTATTCAGTTCTTTGGAAAATTTAGATATACTGTTCTCCTTAATCACTTTGTTATGTCACTTTTCTTTCAATGTGCACACTGTATGAAGTGGATAAGGATGTATATTTGGTATGAGCCGAGACAGATACGCTTCCAGTAGAGAAGTCACAAGTGATACGTTATATGAATTCCTGTAAGACATTTACATTTGATCTTTTCAGTTAGTCATACTTCTGGGGGAATGCTTCCTTGTTTCTCTGAAACTCACAGTGGAAACCTTGAATACAGGAGGAAATGAGGAAGAGACTCCTCAAATCTCTAAAAGTTGCATAAAATAGCTCTTCTAGGTGTAATTTTAATATCTTCTCAATGCAGCTGTAAATTAAGTTGGCCTCACTACCTTTTTAGCTTTTGCTGTATTAAAGACTTCATGTAGAGCTCTGTATGTGAAGGAATCAAGAAGTGTTCAGGAAACCATAAAGGCTGGAAAATTATTCCTATGGGGGGGGAATAAGCGATATATTATTTAGTTTCTTTATTTTCTCTCTGCTTTCTTTCTGTTCACTATTGCATTGGCTGATGTTGGTTTAGGAATGCCTTAAAGTGTAGCTGTTAAATTCCAGAGCTGCCCTAGCCCTGGTGTGGGCACGGCTATAAATGTCTGTCAGCAGTATTACAGAGACACAAGGTGCAAGTGGGCACACACTTGCATGCATGTTGTACATGCATCTTGTCATATCTAAGACAGAACTTGTTTGTTGTCAGTGCAATGTAGATTAAGTTAATTGTTCTTTGAAAACAGAAATAAATAGAGTCTTGATTATACCTGCAACTGAAGGAGTCTCGGCGTTGATTCATTTGCTGAAATGCTTTACAGGAGGCTGCACCTGCAATTTTGGTTTTTCTAGGGTCTGTGTTCCCCACCCAGACCCTGCTGTCCCTGTCCAGCTGTGTGTGGCCAAGCCTCTGGTGGTGAGCTGGTGGTGGCCAGGCTGGTGGGGACAATCTGCCCTCTGCTAGAGAGTGCCAGGAAGGGGAGTGAACATGGAGCAGGAGGTGGGAGAGTGAAAGCCACCTCCTCTTCAAGATGGCATGAATTTTCCCGTTAATTTCCATGGGATTAGGATATTTTTTAGTAAGCAATAATGGCATAAATCACTGATGGGGGAAAAAAGGTGCTGATACAGCTTTATCCTTTCCCAAACACCTGCTGTATTAATTCCCCTTTAAAACAGTATGGGCAGACCTTTGGTCCTGACTGGGTGGCTCACTTGGCTGGCTTTCTGCGCGGCTGAAAAGCTTTCCATGGAGTCTCTGTTACCGTGGTGCTTTACTGTGCTTAGCAAACCTGGCTCCAGACTCTGCCTCCCCAACCCTGTTGGCTTGTCCCTCCTCCCTTCCTGCTCCCTCAAAGACCCATGAGCCAAAAGCTTTGTAAAATAGATGTGGCAGCAGTTCAGTCTCCGGGTTCAGTCATTTTTGTGCAATAATAATTGATTAAACAATTGTTGTTTCTTTATCTACGGTTCTGCGCTAATCACGGAGGTTGAGTAACTCTGCACTGTCACATCTGTGCGCAAGTTGTGGGTACTTGTATCAAATTAGAAAGTATCAAAATGTTTCTTCTACAAACCTCCCTGGTTTCTCTTAAATTCCGGGGTGACAGATACTGTATCAACAGCTTTTCAAAGGTTGTTTCAGGTCTTTTTTTCTTGTTCAGAGCTAAGCTCTGACCTCTTCAAGAGCAGAAACACACTAAAAATAATGTTTCACTGGAGCAGAAAGCAGTCACTGTTTGTTGAGACAACAAAAATATAGTTTCAGGTGGAGGCTGGTTTATGAAGTTATGTTTTTCCCAAAAAGCTACATCCAGCAGAAATTCGACCCCTCTCCGTTTTAACAGGAAGTTTGTAAGTGCTCTCACACCCTCTCTATAGAACTGTCCATGCACAGATGCTTTTCTAGGAGAAATTTGAGTTTGTTACTGCCTTGGTGCCATTGCAGTATATAGTGCCAGACTGTGACAGTCATCAGAGGTATTCTGGGTTTGCAGAGTACCCCAAGCCCAAAGACTCTGCATGGTTTGCCCCTGACCCAATAACACAATGCTTCTCTCCCCGCTGGGTTTTCTGGATATCATTTGCCCTCCTCTCTGACTTCTGACTACATCATTTAGGATGCGAGGCAACACCAGAAAGAATTTGATGTTTATCAGCCTGATTATGCAGGAAAACCTGCAGTTGTAGCTGAACAAGTAATTGCATAATCAAAACCTTGGCTTGCTGACTTTGTCCTGGCTGGCTGCTTTGTGTATCTGAGCGCTGGCAGATCCCTGCTGGGGATGAGCTCTGCTTCCGGGCAGGCTCCATCAGCTGCTGATGGCTACCTGGCTAACAGCCAGCCCTGATGGTTTTCCTTGTCTCTAAAGAGGTGCAAGTTTGTGACCACAGTTTAAGAGTGATTGAAAAGTGACAGAATTCGTATCCTCACAAGAAGGTTGAAGTCTGCTGTATTTTGTGTCTGAGGACTCAGGGGAATTTGGGTTAGCCCCGAAGCCCTGAGGTCTCCAGACCTGGAATGCAACACAATTACCTTGTGGGGGTTTTTTTCTTTTAAATATAGGCATCATTAGAAAACATGGAGAGTTGAAGCTAAGCTGTAATGTTAAACCTGTAATCATAGCTTTGGAGAGTGCTGCAAAGAAATCTCTTACAGTATTACAGTACATGAAGAGTACCCAGTTAAAGTATAATAACTGATTCTGAGAAGTCAAGTGAGACACAGCTCTGCAATAATAATGCCATGTGTTTAGAATGTTATTTCCGTTATAAATTATAGAATAACAAAAAGTAAATCTGATTCAACAGCACTTCAGCTGCAGTGCCCCTGGCATTGACTCCTTTGGGGATGAGCTCTGGTGGAAGGACCCCTGTGGTACAGCTTGAGCCCTCTGAATAGTCCTGCTGAAGGACACTTGTGTATGAGGCACAGTGGCCAAGGAGGCTGGAGAAGAGAGGGTTTGTTTGTCTGCTTGCTCTGGGGATGGGAGTGGTTTACAGAGTCACAGAACTGCTCAGGTTAGAAAAGACCCTTAAGATCATCAAGTCCAACTGTTAACGCAGCAATGCCATATTCACCACTAAACCATGTCCCTACATGCCACATCCACACATCTTTAAATATGCCCAGGGATGGTGACTCCACTACTTGCCTGGCAGCCTGTTCCAATGCTTGATAACCCCCTTTCTGTGAAGAAATTTTTCGTACAATCCAATCTAAACCTCTCCTGGCATAACTTCAAGCCGTCTCTTCTTGTCCTGTCACTTGTTACTTGGGATAAGAGATTGGCCCCCATCTTGCTGCAAACTCCTTTTAGGGAGTTGTAGAGAGAAATAAGGTCTCCCCTCAGCCTCCTTTTCTCCAGGCTAAACACCCCCAGCTCCCTCAGCCGCTCATCATAAGAGTCCTGCTCCAGACCCTTTAGCAGCTGCTTTGCCTTTCTTTGGACATGCTTCTGTCCCAGAGCCACCTTCCACCATGTCCCTGTTTAGTACAGTAGGTAGTGAAGGGGATGGAGCCTGGGAGGCACTGTCAGCCCCCCTCAGACCAGCTTTCCTTCCAGCTGCCTTGTGCTGTGGCTGGATCCATGGTTTCTATGCACAGGTACTTCCTGAAAGTAAAGGAGTCCCTGCAGAGCAAAAGTGAACATACTCCACATACTCCACTTTGTAGGCTGAAGCAGGGTGGGCAGGCAGCACAGCTGGGCAGAATGCCGTGACCTGCTCTGCAGTGTATGTGTAGGCTGAGGTTTAGTGTGTACAGGTTCCTCTGTCCATGTCCTGAACCTGTAACTACACAGATGAGGATGACCTTTGCATATATAATGTCTTCCATGCTGATTTCATTAAAGCTAAATTTGGGTAAGGCTATGCAAGAAGAAGAGCCATGACTTTCTTTCTCCTGTGGGCACGCGAGTGCTGATTGTACTATATAAAGCTGCTGGCTGTTGAGCCTGTCCCCGTTCAAGGTGAGGAGAAAAAGTGTTCATGTTTTTATTATCGTTCCTCGCTCCCTCCCTATCCTGCACCAAAGCAAACAAGCAAATGGTAGCGAGTGCCAAGGAGAGAAGCAGCGTTTTGCAGATCATAGCTTTTTCTGCTAGGAAACATGTAGCCATGTTTAACTTCTTTCTAAAGAGTGGCGATGTTGAATATACAAATTAAACTCCGATTTACACAGTTGAGATTTCCATGAGCACTTCACACAAGTATTCTCAAACTGCAATGTTTTGAAATGACATTTGGTAGGAACAGTCTTTGGGGAAATGGGACAACCCTTGTGCTTGTACCCTTCTCCCTTTGACGCCAGCCTGTGTCAGCCAGTGCTGCGGCCAGCTCTGAACAGATCGCCCTTTGTGTCCCCAGCACAAACATCCCTCTTCTTTCTCATGGAATGGGCAAAATGGGTTCTGACCAGCACAACCAGCTGCTTGCAGCTTGTAGGGCAGCAGAAGAGAGACAAGTGGCTCCTCTGTGTCCCTGTTAAAATGCTGCTACAGAGCAAACTGTCGAGCAGGCAGTGAAACCGCTCAAATCTTTACACGCCAAAGTTTAATATCGGCCACAAGGTACTTCAGCTGTGTCACAAGACTCCCCAGCTTGCTCTGCAGAAGTTTTCTGCTCTGGTTGGAGACTCAGAGCTGCTTTGCTGCCCTGGTGCTCTGAGTGGTGCAGAGGTGCATTACAGCCCAGCAAAGCTGCTACTGGTTGTTTCTTTTCTTGCCAACTTAAATCTTCAAGTGTTTAGTGAGAATGCCTCTTGTGGGAACAATTTAAAACTTACAAAATCCAGTAACAATCTCTGCCATTGTTACTTCAGAAGGTGTGCCCTCGTGAAATTTCGGAGGAGATCTGGAATGAGGTAAAGAGTCTAATTCTGCCCTTTTAATTTATATGATGCCTTACACTGTTACTATTCAAGTGCTTGGTATTTTTACTATTCTTAAGTAAACTCAGACTTGAGTTACTTCCCCTGGCCCAAGACTCATTCACCATTCTTCCTGAGTGTGGTGTAGCTTGCAGCACCTTTTACCACCAGCAGCAGAGAGGTGGGGTGTCTGAGACTGTAGTTTCAGCTTTGCCAGTGTCATTTGCATGGCTTCTTTGGCTTTGTCTCAATAATGCATGAGAGGAAGAGAAGGAAGAGGAAGATGCTTAAAAGCCATTGGTATCCTGAGCACTGCTCAAGTGCTGCACAGGTTGGCATTCCCACTGCCTGGCCTTGCCACTCAGCCGGGCACTTTGTAAGCTGCTGAGGTTAATGGGGCTGAGCCTCTTTAGCAAAGTGTGGAGTGCTCCTATCACCAGGGCCAATGCTTTTCACACCCTACCTGTCATGTAGGGAGCGTGGTCTGATTTCTATGTTCACTGGTTGTGCTTCAGTTCCTTCTAATGCAGTGAATGATGTAGAGCCAGGCTTGGCATGTGGGCAGCCACGAAGCTGCATCCTACAGAAAATGTGTACATCACCTCCAAATGTCTGTGTTTTTATTTGCAGCAGTGGTGATGGACTGTGAGAGGTGGGCCCAGCATCTGGCTCCCAGGGTAGGCAGTATTATAAATGTCCAGTAACACTGATTAAAAACTAAGTGCTGAAGAAGCTTTGTGCTGGAGCCAAAGTCCATTCTTTGTTCCTCTAGCTCCCTTATGCTGATCCTTCTCTCCTTCTCTGTGGTTTTGGGCTGGGCTGGGCTTCAGCAAATAAAGCCAAGTGAAACCTGTCTTTTTAGGTCTGGTGTGGCATGTTTGCTTTTGGGTCACAGTTTTTGTTGTTCATGCTGTAGAGGTAACAACAGATCTTGATGCCTTGGTGTGTGGGGTCCTGGCATGGTCTTCCCTCTGGGGCAGAGGATCACTGAGCCAGCACAGCAGGAGGCTGGATTGGGGCTGGGATGCTATCCTCATCCACTGATGTTTTTCTGTCCTGTGGGGCAGGAGGGAAAATGCCCCACTGATACCATCCCTCTACCACAACTGCCCAAGAAGTCTGTTTCCTGGGTGGTTTCAGACCTTGTTGGGCAGCCAGACTGCAGCCCAGGCTTCTGGGTAGACTTTAATTTGAGGGGTAATGTATGGAATACAGCCTTTGCTTTTAAAGGAATGTTATGTAATTGCTTTAGGCTTTTGGTTGAAAGGATAAATCATTCTCCCTTTTCCTCTTTTTTATTATTCCTTTTATTTATAAAATAAATATTTTATAAATAAATTCCTTGTATCTTTGAGTGTTTCCTTTATACTGTGATTTGTTACTGATTGTGTAGTGACCTTTACCAGCCCCAAAATCTTAATTCTGAGCATTAGAGGTAATAGGCAGAGAAAGGTGTTTGTGATTTTGGTTTTGTTTTCCCCTTTCTTAGGTGTGTTCAGACCTTTAGAGAGGATTCTTCTTACATTAGGCATTTAGGCTGTGCTAAGCATCTCATCTCTCAGGATCAGCAGCAGAGAGAAACAGACTGAGTGATTTTTGGGAAATGCCACTCTCCTTCCTCACTTACTACAGGGACTGGCTGCCAGTTACACATCTTGGGTGATTAAAGCTATGTGACGTATATTCCCTCCCTTATGGTGTTTTTCAAGTTTTTCCTTTGCAACCCAAGGACAGTTCTGTATCTCTCAGTTCTCATTCAGTTACATGGTTCTCCAGAACTGGAATTTTGCGTAAGGCAGGGTATAATCCAAAGAGCAGAAAGTGGTATATATCTTTATAACAATAATAATATGAGAAAACCATATATACTGTTTGAGAATATTAGCATGTAATTGTGTTGTGTGTTGGCCTTGGCAAGAGGTCAGCTTGCATGAGCAAAGCCCATCCTGTGCTGCAGTGCACCTCTCTGTGGTTGCACAGAATTGAGTGTGTGATGCCGTGCCAGAAGCAGATTATTTTAAACTTACATGGGTTAAATGTACGCTCCAGAAAAGATGTCATCTCAAATGCTTCCTTTCTCCGTGATGGAGCTTACAGAGCAGACTGGAAAGCAGTTGTGTCTGCAGAAGGGAGAAGTGCTGGGGCTGGAGGAAGAACCCAGCAAGATGGTTTTGTCACTGAAGCCAATGTGTTGTGAAACTGCAGCTCAGCTGATCAGAACTTTCCTGCCATCCTCCTGGCCTTGGCAGCTCATTCCTGCTCCTCCAGCTGAGCTCTGCCAACTGCTTCCCTGTGGCTGTGCTGCGTGTTGTGTGTTCTAGGTCCCCAGGTCAGCTCTCTGTGTGGCAGCAAGGCCATGAGAAGCTTCAGTCGTTGGAGGTCCCTTTTGTGGAACAGCTCATACTTGAGATCCGTGTAAAGCCATTGTGAAACTGCACCCATCATGCTGAGGCTTGTCTTGTTACTGTCAACATCCAGTGGATGAAATCTGGCCCCAGTGAAACCAACTTCAAACACTTGTTGATGGAGCAGGGCCAGATCTCTCTTAGTGTTGCAAGTTGTGCCATAGCTGAGAAAAAAGCGACCTATTCTTTTTTTTTTTTCTGAAGCGCTAGACTTCTGAGTGATAATCTTGAATTTTCAGTGTTAATTGTGTCACCTTACAAGTTAAAGCGTGCTTCTCACCTGCTTTGTATTCTGCATATCCCAGCCTTTATATAACCTTGTGTTGCTGTACAAAGGATGGATATAAATCTTTTATACAGAATGTCTCCTGGATTGTGTGTGGGAGTGGGAAATTCTGCAGAAGTACCTGTCCTGAACAAAGGCTGGGTTGATTTGATAGCAAGAGCAAAGACCTTACAGTTGAAGTGAGGAGCAAGATCTAGAAAATTAGACACCTGCCAGGACCTTCAATGGGCAAGAAGGGAGACAACTGAGCCTTGTGCCCAGGAGCAAAGCACAGACTCAACTGAGCCTCCAGAGCTGGGCATGTTTAGGTGTTGATTTGCATCAACACAGGAAGGGAGGCTGAAGTGCAGCAGCTTTACTTGCACACACCTTGCTTAGGGAAAAATTGCATCTCATTCATGAATGGGTTTATGTGCCAATAGTCCCCAGTTTCATGTTCTCACTAGCCGTACATAGGCATGTCTTAAAAACTGCGAGTTCATTATGTTTCTGGGCATGCTAAATTTGGTTCACACTGTGAAGCTGGCCACACTTTAGTGTGGGAATCCTGTGATTTTTTTTTAGTGTTTTCATGGATCTCGGTTCTGGATGACTTGTCCTGTGCTATACCCAGCCAAGCTGTATTTACTGTGCCTGGAGGCCATTTAAATACATTGACTTTTCTACCCATTTCAAAGCTGCTGGAGTTGTTTTTTGAGGTCTGCAGCCTTTCCAAATGCTCTAGTTTATTTATGTAAGGTTTTTTTACAACACTATTTCCTTCTGTATTCAGTCCCTGTCCTATTAGTAACAAATCCGATTTTTTAAATTTGTTACGTGTCACTTCTGTTGTTTATGCATTCTTATTTCTGAGTTTTGGTGACTCCAGCCTGTATGTTCTGGTTCTTTGCACCTTCACCAGTAGTTTGCTCCATTGCATGCCCTTCCAACATACTAAATTAATCTGGCAACACTACCCATAATACCAGGTGTTTGAATGTTTAAAGACTTCCTTCCTTGCAAAAATATTTTTTTAACAACAAAAAAATCAGGAAGCATCCCCAGATTTGTAAGATGCATATCTTTAGAAACTAAATTAGGAAATTGTGAAGGTTCCAAACATCTGTGAAAAAAACCCCACAAAACACAGCAAAAAGAAACCTAGAAAATAAAAAGGGATTAGTGGGTTTGGAAAGCTCTGAAATGATCTTGGGAACTTGACTCACTACTTGGATTGTGCAAAAGGGTAGTGACCCTTAGGTTTGGTTGCAAGACCAACTGCCTCTTGCCCACAGAATGGCTTTGCATTTTCTTGTTCAGGAGTTACAACGTATTTCTTAGCACAAGGCTGCTTTCCAGGTCCTTGGCATGGGTCTTCCAGGAGATTGAGTGCTGCAATGTGGAAATACAATTTTGCATGATCTAAAGACTTCAGTGTATTGATCTGGTGTGAGTTAATGCACCTGTGAGAACCTGAGGTGCGGTTGCATTGCTCTTAAAACTTCTCAGATGGTTGCTACTGTGTTACTGATCTCCTTCCACCCCCAGCTGTGTGTTCATGACTCTTCTTTGCGTGGTTCAGGCCTTTATCTGAGTTTCTACGGGCCTGGCTCAGAGAATTAAACCAGCAATAATTTGGTATCTTTCTTGAAAAAACAAAGGCAGCGAGAGGTGCAAAATGTGAGGCTGAATCAAATATTTTTTTACTTTATGTTGACATTAAGCATGCTGAATCTGGCAAGGAACTAAAATATTAGTCTGTCTTCAATTATTTTGGCAAATGTGTGAGCCCTCTTTACACCACTAATGGTCCTTGAGGAGCTGCATGGACATCTGGAAGTATGGTTTCATGGGCCATAGTAATCTGAACATTTTAAATCTGAGGTGAGCAAACTTAGCAGAAATGCTAATAAATGTGTTCAGTATTGAAGTCTTTGTAAGTACTGATGTTTACTTCTGCTGATAAGGCTACAAATCTCCTGAAATGGACGTGCAAGTGGAGAGGTGGTAGGTGTATCCTTCATACAAAGAAGCATTTCTGAGAAAGTAAAAAGCACATCTCCAAATCCAATAAAAATTAGAGATGAAGAGTCATCTGTCATCTAATCCCAGGGACCTGCCACAGCAGTGAAGCTAACAGCCCTCACTTCACTTCAAGATTCCTGATGATGCAGCTTGAAAATACCATTCTTAATTTCCATGACAGAAGAATACTGAGTTTCACATATGTTTCCAGTTCACACATAAAAATAGATAAATGGAAATTTTTACCATCTAGTAAAGTTTCAAAGGAAGTAGTTATGTTTAGTTAATTAGCTTTGCTGTTTAAATATCTACAATCCATCCTTTACTGGCATATAGATTTAGTAAAGAATCCATTACAGAAATGATAGCCCAGGGGGAGTGTGTCTGTCCTGTAAACCCTTTTAGCTGATGAGTATTATGAATGTATGTGAAATGTCAGCTTTGTTCAAATGCAGGAATAAAGAATGCTTTTGTAATGTGCCTTTTTTTTTAATCTGGTGCTTCATCAGAGGTTTTGGCTTCACAAACCAAAGCAGCAGAGAGAGTGAAGAGGAAATAGTGTAGAAAACAAAGAGGAACCAAAACATGTTCTTTGTAAGATGTTTGAGGCTGATGCCTGGAGAATTTGGCGGTGAGAGCGTGTGGTCAGCTTAGCACACTGTTGTCTTCATGTGGTCTGTCTGCACCTGAAGTATAGAATACATAGAAGTATTCTGTGATGTGAACCTTCATCCATATCAACAAGGAGCCCAGCAATTCTCTGTTTGCCTTTTCTCTCTGCTTTTGTGTCTTCTGGGTCACCGTTCCCTGTATATTTTTTTTCTGGTTCCCCCTCCTGCCTGTCACCTGGTGCAGCATCCTCGTTGCTGCAAGCCCTCGTCACCTCTCCCACCCTCAGATGTGATTACACAGCTGCTGCAGTGTGGGGAAGCTGCTTGCACAAATGCACTGGAGCTGTTGGCTATGGGTTTTTCACTCAGAAGTTGAACTGATTAAAACACCTGTTATTTTGGCCCTACAATTTAAGTTATGAATCTTCTTCTATTTCTGTGCTGTGTTTGCTTCACAGTAAATACGTAGTTATCTCTGCCTTTCACAAACCTACAGAAAGTGCAATTTATGGATGCAGTCTGTGTTTAAGGATTGGGTCTTTTACAGGCTGGCTGAGAAAGCTGTCCTCTTACTCAAGCAATAGTGTTTTTCTTCCCCCTGAGTGTCTCAGCTGCTCAAAGAAATGGAGAGAATGCCTCCATTAAAGCAGCATATGACAAAGTCAGTATTAATTGAAGGCTGAAGTTGTGCATACAGGTGTTTGTGCACTTCTGTGCATAGTTTAATGTCTTTGAAGCTGGGCAACAGAAATTTTCCCACTTTTAAAATTAGCATTTGCTTTCAAAAATGTCCAATTTTAATAAGACTAAAGCACATTGGGGGAGAACAAATAATGGAAAATGAAAGCAAGAAATAAAGTCTGAAGAAGTTGTTCTGGCAAAGCCTTGCATCCACTGTGTTTTTAATAATGACACTATTCTTTCTTAAATGGCAAGGGAACAAATATTATGGTTCATTTCAATGGGATCTTTAAATATGGTTAGTGTTAATGTACTTCATTTGCTGTAAGAATAATTTTTTATTGCATCATTAGCAGAAGATCAGTTAGATTCCTTTGAATGCGCTATGTCTGTAGGAGATTAAAAATGAAAGAGACCATATGCATTTTCTTGAGTCTCAATCACATATTGGAACCTTATCCAAAGCCTTCTTAAGTTGCTAAGTAGAAAGGAATCTTTTCGTTGACTTCAGGTTTCTTTGGACAAGTCTTCAGAAGAAAAATTCATTTGGACAATTTCCTTTTTGTTACAAATACGCAAACATAAGTACTATATGGAATCAGATTTGTGCCTACACATTTTTGAACATTTTGGTCGTTGTTTGAATGGTTAGGAGATGAATAAGATTTTACTTGTGCAAACCTGTGTGTTCTTCAGGTAGGTACCTTTGCTGGTGAATAGGATTTTGTACATTTTTTTGTGGCCTCCGAATAGACTGTTGGAATGGGACACCCTTGGCAGGTTCAGTGCTCTGAACTTGTAACTGAAAGACCTAGTGAGGCTGTTCCCTTATTTGTGCAGCTCTTAAACTGAAGCAAGTTTTGAACAGTTGCAAACTTCCTCTATTTACTCAAGACAAGGTTGTTTGAAAGTAGCCCATCTTTATGTGGGACTACTAAGGGTATTGGTATTTCAATCACTATTATGGTGGCTAGGAGAATACTAATAGCAGGGCCAATTTGATTGATTTTGTCAGTACTTTTTTACTACTGAAGTAACAAAGGCTTATTTAGAGATGTAGGGGAACTAAGAGAAAAATGTTCTGCCTTGCAATAGTTTTCAATGCTTCTGGGAGATGCAAAGTGTTTTGTTGACCCCCAGCAGACAGACCAGAGATGTATTTTGTCTTGATCTTGTTATTGTGAAGGTATGAGATTACCTCTGAGAGGAGGAGAGCTAGAGAGAAAATTAGTCTTGGGGCTTACTCAGAGTAATTTATATTTGTCAGTACAGTGTTGCCTTGGGGATTTTTTTGCACTTGTTAAAAATAAAGACAAACCTCAGGGGGGTGGGGAGTCTGGACAGCATCTCATCAGGGTGTGGGAACAGCGTGGGCATTTGGCTCCTTGCAACATCCTGTTTCCCCAAGTTATCACAGCAAGTCTTTACTCTTTTTCCAGCCAGGCTTCATGAGTCCCTCCTCTCACCATGCCCTCCTATCTTTAACTCTTTTTCTTCCTGCTGTGGCTGGGAAGGAGGAGGGCTTGACTGCTGTGTGCAAGGATGTTTTTGCTGCTATTCTGTGTGGAGCTGGATGACGGAGGTTGAGGAGCTTGCTTGGTATGAATCCAGAAAAAGGTGGCTGGGTCAGGCCGCTACCAAAGTGTGGATCCTTGGGAGAAGAGAGATCTCCTGAAACTTTGCTGGCTCTTGGAATCACATCTTTCTATAGGGACAGAGCTGGTGAGCATTCCTGGAGTGCATCGGTGAGTGAAGGCTTCACCCCTGGCCTGGGATGGGGTGGTGAGCACACCTCCAGCCTCTAGAATGCTCCCTGAAGGATTTGTATTGGCAATGTGTAGGAAGCACACAGGGCTGCTGCTCACCAGCAAGCTTCTTTCCAAAGCTGTGGTGAAGATGTCCTCATCCTGCAGCTCCCTCTGGGCTGGGACCACCCTTCAATAAACGGTGTTGTAGGTTTGAACTTGTGCGTGTACGTAAACATCCGTAGGGATATGGCTGGATGTCTGCCACCCCAGGATTTGCTCTTTTAGTGGCCAGTAACCTGGTATTTAGGGGTGTCATGGTTTAATCCCAGCCAGCAGCTCATCCTCACACAATGCTCACTTATCCCTACGGGACAGGGGAGAGAATCAGAAGAATAAAAGTGACTAAACTCGTGGGTTGAGATAAAGACAGTTTAATAGGTAAAGCAAGAGTCACACATGGAAGCAAAGCAAAACAAAAAAATAATTGATTCACCACTTCCCATGGACAGACAGGTGTTCCTCCATCCCAAGGAAAGCAGGTCTCCATCACGCATAATGGTGACTGGGGAAGACAAATGGCATCACTCTGAATGTCTCCCCCTTCCTCCTTCTTCCCCCCAGCTGTATATCCTGGGTGTGATGCCACATGGTACAGAATGTCCCTTGGGTCAGTTGGGGTCAGCTGTGCTGGCTGTGTCCCCTCCCAGCTCCTTGTGCACCCCCAGCCTTCTCACTGGTGGGGAGGCGTGAGGGTCAGAAAAGGCCTTGACTCTGTGTAAGCCCTGCTCAGCAATGACAAAAACATCACTGTGTCATCGACACTGTTTTCAGCAAAAATCCAAAACACAGCCCTCACAGCTCCTCTGGAGAAAATTACCTCTATCCCAGCCAAAACCATCATGGTGGGGAATGTATAAAAATCTGCCTGAGGGTGAGGTGCTGTTCCTTCCCTTTGTATCCCCTTCTGCTCTGGACTGCTGGATCCAGGAATTGTACTCCAGCCACTGCGCGTCATAGCCACCACTGGCCTAACCCCCATGGATTTGTTTTAAGTTTTTTTTAAGCCCTGGAATACCCAGAGCTATTCCTGAAGTATCTTGCAGCATGCAAATGCATTACATGGAAGAAACACTTCTCTTTTAAGCTGTCTAGCTGATAATTTCACAGCATGATCATTAGTTCTCTGGCAGGAAAAAATGATGAATAGTTGTGGTTTTCTCTGTCATTTCTATCATCAAACACATTTTTTGAACATGTCCTGGTATCCTCAGTCTACTGATACGTCTGGAAGCTGGTACTTACAGCCATTTTTTTAATCCTCACTGCCTTTTCTTGTTTTTCTAAATCCTTCTTGAGATGAGGTGACCAACAGCCAGGGCTGTATTGGAGATGTGAGTGTATTGTCAGTCTATTTCTCTTTCCTGCAGTCCTTGGTTCTGATGTTCCAGGAGCCTTTTCCACTGTCACCTTTAGATTTCTTCACTGACTTGTAACAGCCAAAGTTAATCTCATCAGTAACGCCTTATGGGAGTATCCTGATGACTGTCCAGATTGGTTTAAAGTAACCTTGGAAGACTTCTTGTCTGGCATAGGCCTGGGAGACCCATAGAATCTCCACAAAGAACTGAAACCCCAGAGTCCCCAGCAGAGTGAAAGCAGAGGGATTAAGGTTGATGAGTGAACTTAGCTGTTATGTGAGGAATTGCTGCCAGCTCTGTTTGATAGACAGGCTACAAATAATACATTTTTTCACTTAAACCCTGGAATAACTTCAGTGGCCATGGCATAAGGCACATGGGGAGGTTTTATCAGTTCTCTATGACTCCCTAAGGTACTTCTGTCAGAGATTCCCCAACTCAGCCCTTTTGCCTCTGACCAGATCCTTAAACCATGACACAGACCCTTTTCCTGGTGATGGGGCAGAGCATTTGTCCTTCAGCTGTATTTGAACACCTAAATTACACCAAGAAGAAATTGCTCTTGAATTCGTTGAGTGGCATGGCACAATTTCACCTTCTGTGTCTGAATTTCTTGAGGGACAAGGATAGAGTTGGATCTGAGATGAGGTGAAGTCCTTCAGCAGACAAATGGAAACCCTCTGAGCTGGAGGCCAGGCTGGGAGG
Organism: Pachycephala philippinensis; assembly: GCA_013397055.1. Classification (NCBI taxonomy): domain Eukaryota; kingdom Metazoa; phylum Chordata; class Aves; order Passeriformes; genus Pachycephala; species Pachycephala philippinensis. The sequence goes on from VWZT01011815.1 coordinate 33,524, forward strand.
GCTGCTGACTGCTTTAACCTTCCAGCCGGTTTCCAGCTACAACCCCAAGCCCAATGGCTTTAAGAGTGTTTACTTCAAACGTCCAATAAATTAAGTTTTTTAATAAATCAAATAATCTAACTGGAGGGAGTTGAAGGGGAGAAGCAGGACAGCCTCTGTGGAGGCCCAGGTGAAAGTGCTCTTTAATTCGAACAGGATTTTTTTCTTGTCTCTGGATCTTCAATGTCATCCAAGCCAAGAGTGATAGAAATAATTAATTTTAGTAATTAGAATATTTATGCTGTATCTATTTATCTGCTGACAAAGAGAAATGTACCAAATGTCACAGTATATAGCTGCATGTAAATATATTTTGATAATTCAATGCTCACTGTTAGATAACTTTCTTTAAGAAAGTTCTAAATTTAAGATTTAACTTTATAAAAAAATGCAAAATAGGATAGAAAATGTTATGTTTATTTAAATCGAGGCTTCCCACTGTCTTCATTGCACCAGCCAACCTCTTCCCATCCTCTCAGCCAGCTGAGTGAAATAATCTTTAAGCTTGTGAACAAACTGTACTTCTTATTTATTTGCAAGCTCTTGCTGGCCTGTACTGGTTTGTTTTGTAACATCTCTTAATTAATGAGTAAACCCTTTGGAGAGTCTCACTAGCTTATCCATTGACAAACATCTGACCCTGTCTGACAGCACAGCCTGCCCTGGTTGGGTTATGGTGCATGGTGAAATTTGGGGTGTCAGCATCCAAATACAGGGAGAAGTGTCCCTTCCTCGAAGTGCCCATAGTCTAAATAAACAGTACCAGTGAGGCAGAGGGGGAAGGGGAACTGAAACAGTATGTGCTAACATGCTGTGTGTTAGCTCCACAGTTTTTATTTTTTATTTTTAAATCCTCATTTTACGGCTTTGCCCTTGAAGTAACAGACATCGGGAGCCCACGTAGCAGCCGGTGCTCCAGCTGCAGCTTTTATTGGAGCAGGTAAGGCCACAGATGGTGCAGTGCCTGCAAACTGTGAGGCAGTCACCCCTCTTCTCTTTGGGCTGATGCATGCAGCACATGTCTGCTTGCAGTGCCTGGGACTTTGCAGAAGAACCAGATGCTTCCTCTTCTGTTCAAAGCCTGTGAGTTTATTACTGGGCAGACTGAATGCCGGTGATGGAAGTATCTCTGGTTTGTTTTTTTCTCCCCCCTTTTTCCTTTCTAGTGATTTCAAAGTAATGGTTTGAAAATTGCATCTCCTTAAAACAGCCCTTTTCCTTGTGGCAATGCTACTGAGAAAAACTTGAAAAAAAAGCGCTCAAATCCTTGCTCCCAGACTTTCTGCAGTTGCAGCAGGTAAATACACTCTTTAGATGCATCTTAGGCACTGTGTAAGGTAAAACTCACAGCTCCATTCCACTTACATTTCTGTCTATACTAATCCGTCTTGCTTTTACTCAAAACTGGCAATTGTTTTTTCCTTCATAGGAGTTCTACTGTGCTGGTGACCATGGCTGTTTTGGGAGGGTCTGTCAAAATAAAGATATTTGGGTGTTCTGAGGATGGTGCATTGCCCCAAACTCATTCCCAGAAGACTTGTGAGGATGCATGCAAAGCCTGGTTGAGCAGAGGACTTGGACTAAAAGGTGCTTGAGTGTCTGTGCTGGCAAACAGTGCTGATTTGACTGTCCAAGAAGATGAAAACTTTCACACCAAAAACATTCACCCTGTACTGATATGGTACAGTCTTTAGATTTTTCCCTTTAGCATACTGCAGACTTCTTGTTCCCTAACCTGGGGTGTACCCCTCTTCAGTTCCTGGTGCACCAGCAGCCTTGACAGCATTTGATGGTTAGTTTGTGAAATTGAGAATACAAAAAAAGGCCTTCCACTGGTGTTTGAAATTCAGTTTATGTCAGTAGTGACTGAATCCTGTTATCTGATGGTTGTTCAGTGACCTTTGCAAATTAATAGCTTGTTTGCTCTCCCTGTAGTTCTAAGTAGATAAATATGTACGTTACAGGACATGCTCATTTATGATACTTTTCTGATTTGTCTCAGGGTTTTGGGTTTTCTTTCTTCTCCCTGAAGGATTTCTCCTCTTTTGCACTTCTAGAGAGAAATGATCATTGAATCCAGTTTTAGGAATGGCTTCTCTGTGTGTGCTGAGCCATAGCGAGGGCTTGCTGAAGTGCTGGTTACATTAGCAGGGAGATGCAGGTATTTATTAAGGATGTGAAAGCTAATGAAAAAATATCGTCCTGCTGAGCACAGAAGGCATCAGTAGGACAGTACCAAAACTCAAGTCTTAGCCTAAGGTGTGCTTGAAGTTATAGTCAAATATGCCGTGCTGGCTTAGAGGCAGTTGTGGACTGTGTCACACAGTGGGATTTTTTTGTTTCTTGGGTTTTTTTGGAGAGGACTGCACTGTGGGTTTGAATCTGATGCCGTTTTTCCTGCCAGCTGCAGACATGCTGCTTTCTTCCTGTCTTTTGAATCCAGGAGGCAGACAGATGTTGAGTCCCTCTCCCAGTCCTGTTTGCAGCCTGTCTGCTGCCTGTACCAGCTCCCAGCTCCTAGACTGCTTGCTGGATTATTTGGAGCAGAGAAAAGCCCTGTTGTCAAAGTGTAACAGGTTACATAAGCACTTTGAAAGCATAGCCTCTAGCACTTGAAGTCTTTCAAGTGTTTTAGAAAAAAAATTAAAATTACAGGCTTGCTGCATTTTCTGCCCTGGCCTTTTGTACATGGAAAGGTGGGATCCTTGGTAACGTGTTCTGCCCTCCCAAAAGGTAAGTGACCATGCTCTGCTGCATTCATCAGTGCCTTTATATTAAAAAAACAGAGATCAGGTGAACCACTTAGAATTGGAGTGGGTTGACAGATCATAGGATTTTTAGCATTTCCTTTTTGAAGACAGAACTGGAAATATGAAAATTAATAAGAAGTAAGTATTCTTTCTTTTTGTAAAGTTTTGTATAAAGTTTTCACCTGAATAGAATTTAGACTATAGAATTTAAAATGTAGTTTAATTCAGCCTTGCGGCACAAGAACTGCACATTGTATTTCCAACTGAGAGACACAAGTTTAGGAGCAGATAGACTGCTTTGGTACCACCTGCCAAAAATAATAATAATAATAATAAAAAAGCCCTTCAAAACTGCTTTAGTCATTTGATTACCTGCTGTGTATTTAATGTTTTATTCATTTTTTATGCACAGTCTTCCTGTCTCAAGTACCAGACGATTCTACTCATGCTTTGGCTGCAAATAAAACTGTGTTGGATTTTGGGGTCTTTATCAGGGTTTTTCATGTGCTGTTAATACTAAGAGAGCATCAAGCTATCTGGTCCAATTCCTGCAGACTGCATTACAGGCATTGTTTTGTGAGCAGTGTGAGGCCAGAAGGGCGTGATGAACAGTAATCACAAAGTCAGAGTGTCTGTGGTGGCCATAGGTTTTCCAAATCCCAGCTGTGCCCTGCAAATTTGTAGGTCTCAGTGGATGACGAAATGCAGTTGTTAATGTGACTGAGAAACAAAGAAATGTCACGTGGAGGTCATGTTTTGCCTGTATCACTTGGGCATGCTTATTTCTCCCACTTACCTGCTTTTCCGTTCCTGCAAATGAAATGTAGGTTCACAGAAGAACCTCATCTGAAAAGATTCACCACATGTTCTGGGAGTTTTATCCTTATTCAATTTAGTACTTTTGTCATACTATCACCTAATGGTTGTTCTAGACCTACCATAACTTTTTGGTACCTCGAGTACCTCAATAATCTGATATCCCGAGGTTTATTATTCATGAGGATTAGAACAAGTCCAGAATCCATGGTTCCTCTCTCCTAACAGCCTTGACCCCAAAATATTCAGTTGTCCTTCTTGTAATCTACTTTGTTAATTTGTCTTGAGGTAAAGATTCATCAAGATAACTGTAATTAAGTTGATATCATGAAGAGCAATTCAAGCGATCTCAAGAATTAGACCACTGAAAGCCTACATTTTGCATGTTTTTCATTCTAAAGAATGTGTTTTGCTATTCATATTTGCCTTATATCCAAAACCTAAGTTTTCTGGAAGGCTTTCATGTCACTTTCAGTTCTTGGTTGTAAAAGTTTCAAGAAAGATCTTCAGTGTGTCAGTTTATTCTGCACATTCTTCCGTACTTCAGTTTCACCTTGTTGACTTGTCTGCATTTAAAAATCACATTTTTTTACAGACAAATCTTAACCAGAAGAAGAATCTAGACTTAGACAGTGATACCTTTGCAGACCAAAATCAGCTTCGTAGTGTTGTACTAGTATTGTTGGAGTCTCCTGATGAAACAAATGGCAGGATGTGCATAAACCAGCAAGTGACTTCCCTGTGGAAGAGGAAACATCCCTATGCTGTTATAGAAAGGAGGCTGTGGCCACCACTGAACTGAGTAAGAACTGGGCAGGCAGCTTTTGGCTTTTAATTTTTTGTTTTGTAGGTGAATGTAGTTGTCATTTTTGCTTCAATAGGCAAATAGGATGACAGAGCTGACTGGTCTATTTAAAGTTTATTCTAAAAATGACTCTCTGGTCTGAGTGATCTCTAACAGAGACAACTGAAAGAAAAAAATCAAGATCCTATCACGTGCAACCTAAACATGTGGCACACAACTTGTGCTAGAACTTCCTGATGAAAATAAGGAAAGGGACCAACTGTCTACATCTGATTTATACAAACTGGCATATACAGTTTATATGTGTGACATTCTGCCTTCTTTGGGATATAGCTTCTAATATTGTCTTTTAATGTTGCTTTCTTGCTTATTTTTGTGCTTATTGCAATGAAGACAAAATTTTCCTTTTTTTTTTTAAGAAATGGTATTGTCAGTTGGCATTGTCTTGAGGTTTAAATGTACTGTCATGTTTTACTTGGGTCAATATTATAACAGAAATTACCATCAAGCTGTACCTGCTGACATACAGGCTGGCAGCCTGCATAATTCAACAAAACTTTTGAACATGTTCAGACCAACTCAAACATTTGTTCCATCTGTTGTGCTCTTGACCAGAGTTTATTTGCTTTCTTTTTATGTCTGACTTTTTAAAAAAAGAAATAGTTCTGCAAATGGAAAGAGAAACATCAGGGACAAATTTAATGGTGCAAGCAATTCAGAAATATTTCCTGAGCAATTTCACTGCGCCTGGTAATTCTTTGCATAATCTTCTCTTCAGAAATCTTATCTAACCAATTGTATCCAGGCAACATATTTTGAGCCTTTAATCTTCAAAATCCACAGCGTGTGAAACTTGAAAGTTTCCTAAAGAGTTGATTAGTGGTAGAATTGGATACAAATATAAACAAAACAGACGCTCCTCATGGCACTGACCTAGGCTCCAGGTTGGAGCCATGGTCAAAAGCTCCTTGGGCTCTCAGCCAAAATACCTGGATCAGCTTTGGGAAAAGAGGGAATGACCACGTGTGTGTGTCTCTACTAAACTTAGTTGATGTAGACATTTTTTCTTCCACTTTCTTCACTTGGTGCTGGGGAGTTGGGATTTGCCAACACTTGCAGTTCTTAAGGCTTCAAATAGCCATAGTTGATTTTTTTTTTTAATTTTGCAGGTTGAAACAAGGGAAATTCCAATTCAATATAGGGCAGAAATTCTTCAGAATGTGAGGTCAAAGACTGGGAAAAGTTGCCCTGAAAGTCTGTGTAATCACCATCCCCAAAGGAATTCAGAACTTGCCTGGGCAAGGCCCTGAGCAGCTGGCTCCTGACTAGAGGTTGGTCTTGCTCTGAGCAGGGGCTGGACTGGGCAACCTCCAGAGGTCCCTTCCAACCTCTACAGCTCTGTAGCTTTTGTTCAGTGATTAATTAAATTCTTCTGAATGCTTTCAAAATGAGTCCAAGGTAAGGAAGGTAAATGTAGATTCTTTGGATTCATTTATCATTACTTTCATCAGAAACTGAGCATCTTACTGCCAGTCAGAGAAGACGTTTTCAAAGAAATACACATGAAACATGAAAAGGGCGGAAATTGGTAGAAGGCAAAGTTTTTCTTTTGGTAATTTGCTGGTAACCACAGAATATTAGTGTAAATATTTAAAAGGGAAAAAGACTACTTTGTCTTCCTAGAGGAAATTGTATTCGCTGGCTTTATTCAGCCTTTTCTTGGGGTTAGAAGCGTTTCTGTAAATATATTGTGTATGTCCAGACTGGTTTTTATGTCTCTGATTTTGGTAAGCAAACCCATGCCTGGCAGCAGCCTGCCCACGGTACACGCTAGCAAAGCCTGTATCAAGAGGATATTCAAAGTCTTTAATCTTGTAAAGAAGTAGCTTACAAATGTATGCCCAAGAATTCCTGCATGCAACAGCAGCATTTCCCTGCAGGCTTGTTTGTTGGTGGCAGCTAAGCCAAGTTCTCCTTTCAGCTCTGGCTGTGACAAAGTTCTTCATGTAAGAAATGTATATGGGCATTTTGTGACCTTGTCTAGGATTAGTGGTTTTTCCCTCTGTGTACACCGGTGTCATGCTATTGTCTTTTAGAATTACTGAATCATCAAGGTTGGCAGAGATTTTCAATGTTTGTCTACTCCAACCATCAACCCAGCACCACCATAATCACCCCTAAACCTGGCACCCCGAGTGCCACATCCAGATGCGTCTTGAACAGTTCCAGAGATGGTGACTCCACCACCTCCCTGGGCAACATTCCAATGCCTGACCTTTCTCTCAGTGACAAAAAAACCAAATTCTAATATCTAATCTGAACCTCTCCACATGCAACTTAAGGCCATTTCCAACTGACCCCCATCTCACTACGACCTCCTTTCTGAATGACAGAGGTTTCGATTCTTGGTGAAGTAAGGAAGGGGGTCAACAAAACCTCTGCCTTGGATTTGCAGAGGGTGGACTTTGGCCCGTTCAGGACATTGGTTCAGAGAGTCCCTTGGAAAACAGTGCTAAATAATAAAAGAGTCCAGGAAGGCTGGACATCCTTTAAGAAGGAAATCTTCAAGGTATGGAAGCTGGCTGTCCCTATGTGCTGAAAGATGAGCTGGCAGGGAAGAAGACCAGCCTGGCTGAACAGGGAGCTTTCTCTAGAACTCAGAGAAAAAAAAGAGAGTTAATAAACTTTAGAAGAAGGGTTAGTCAATTCAGGAAGAGGACAAGGATGTCATTAGATCATATAGAGAGAGAATCAGAAAGGCAAAAGCTCATGTAGAACTCAGTCTGGCCACTGCAGTAGAAGATAAAGAGTGTTTTTATACATACATTGACAACAAAAGGAGGGCCAAAGAAAACCCCCATTCTTTACTGAGCATGGGGGGGAACATTAACACCAAGGATGAGAAAAAGACTGGGGTTCTTAATGCCTTCTTTGCCTCAGTTATGCTCAGGGAAACCAGTTCCCTGAGCTGGTAGACAGGGATGGAGAGCAGAACAGACTCCCTGCAATCCAGGAGGAAGTTGTTATTGACCTTCTGTGCCACTTGGATACTCACAAATCTAGGGCTGGATCAGATTCACCTGAGGGTACTGAGGGAGCTGGCAGGAGCTCGCCAAGCAACTCCCCATCATCTGTCTTTAGTCCTGGTTAACCGGGAAGGCCTTGGATGACTGAAGGTTGGCCTGTGATGCCCATCTACAAGAAGGGTTGGAAGGAGGATCCAGGGAACTACAGGCTTGTCAGCCAGGGAAGGAACAGATCATCTTGAGTGCGATCACATGGCACATACAGGACAACCAGGGGATCAGGCCCATCCAGCACAGGTTTGGGAAAGGAAGATCCTGATCTTCTAAGGCCAGGTGACTCGCCTGCTGGGTGAGGGGAAGGATGCGCATGTTGTCTACCTGGACTTTAGTAAAACCTTCAATACTGTCTCCCACAGCATTTTCCTGGAGAGGCTGGCAGCCCATGGCTTGGACAGGTGAATGCTTTGCTGGGTTAAAAACTGGCCAAATAGCCAGGCCCAGAGCAGGGTGGTGAAGGTTCTAGAGAGTAAGTCATATGAAGAGTAGCTGAGGGAGCTGGGAGTGTTTAGCCTGGAGAAAAGGAGACTCAGGGAAGACCTTATCACTCTCTGCTACTGCCTGAAAGGAGGCTGTAGCCAGGTGGGGATTGGTCCCTTCTCCCAGGTAACCAGCAATAGGGCAAGAGAAAATGGCCTCAGGCTATGCCAGGGAGGTTCAGGCTGGAAATCAGAAAGAATTTCTTCCCTGAAAGATTGGTTAAGCACTAGAATGGGTTGCTCAGGGAGGAGATGGAGTCACCATCCCTGGACATGTTCAAGAAGTGACTGGGCATAGCACTAAGTGCCATGGTTCAGCTAACAGGATTGTGTTTGGTCAAAGCTTGGACTTGATGGTCTTGAAAGGTCTTTTCCCACCTTAATGATTCTGTCTGATTTGCATCCACGAACAAAAAGGCTAAAAAGCCCAGAGAGGATGAATTAGTTTTGATTAAACCTCAGCAGCCTGCTGTTGTCAGCAGGGCTGTCAGAGGGAGCAGCAGGAAGGGGTACACGTTGTGGTTCAGCCAAGGCATGTAGCTCTCTGTTGGAGATTAACTGTGATCTTGTTTCTATTGTAACCAAGAGACTGTCTCAATAGAAGGGCTGTCTGGATACAGAGGGGATTTACTTCATTGTTGAAATGACTTTTGCCCCCTCAGTGTCTCCCCTACAGCTACCAAATAAATTCCTTGGAGTTCTGTGTTTCTGACCATTATTTTTACCACCCATCCTTGACTGAGATTGTGGCAGAGAGAACAGAGTCCTGTTTTTATTGCCAGGAAATAAAAAATATTTTCTATGCAAACTAAAATATGTTTCTTCAGCTTAGACCTCTATATGTGTTTGGGTGTGGACTTGGAAAACTTTGGATTTTCTTTTGGTTTTATTTCTACCTTACCTGATTTGAGGTTGATTTCCTGTGTATTTTTTTCCATAGCTTTGAATTTCTTACTTGTTGTACACCCATGTAACTCTGACATTTGGAAAGTCAGGTCCTGTACTCTCCCTTTCTACATACACTTTTTTAGCATTTGGAAATGAAGATCCCTAAAATAGCTATTGGTCAACAATACATATTAATGTGCCTTATGTGCAGAAAACAAGTCCTGAAAGACCTCCACATATAGCTTTAACTTTTAACTTGTACCTTGAAACTGTGCACATGAGACTGGAAAACATGTAGTAATGTGAGCCTGGAGAATTTATGTGACGAAGACCTTGGGCACAGGGACCAGTTGTTTAAAGTGGTTGTTCAGAACAAGGTTCTCATGTGGACACTTTTTAGTTTTTCAGAGGGTGAGTGAGTTGACCATGCTTTGAGGGTACTAGTCATTATGTTTGAATACCAATTCAGTCTAAATTCCTAAATAATTGTGTTCCAGATTAGTGCATGCATTAGAGAAAATTAATTTATGATTGCTGAAATATTTTTGAATATGGAATAAAGTGGTTCAGTTTCTCCTGTCCAGTTAAGACTAATTATTGTAATTTTGCCATTAAAATGGAATAAGGTAGTACTTGATTCAGGGATAGAAGAGGGTTTACAGTGCAGTTCAGATTTTAGTTGTATAAATAAGATACTTTGTTCTTTTAAACAGAAGAAAACATCAATTAAAACATAGGCAATACATTATCTAATTCCTGCAACCTTTTTTTCCTTTTCTTGTTTTTTGGTAATATTAGATTCTGAGTTTAATTCTTCCCTACAGATAGTCCTCACTGTTCAATGCAAATGCATGAGTTCATCAGTTTCAACAGTAAAAATCTTCACAGTAAATACTGGTGGTAATAGTAAGAGAAATTAACAGTCAAATTTGCAGGACTGTGTGTAATTGCATCATATTTTGATAGTTTGCCCTTTAGTTTTAATTCTTGTTGATGTCATTGGGAGCCATCACTGAGCAGAGCAGTGGAGTGAAGGCAGTCAGAGGCTGAAAATCTGACATTGCCCCGGGGACTATGGGGACTATGGGGAGGAGAATGCCTAGCAGCTGAGTTTTGCCTGATCAGCTCATATATTATTAAGTGTAAATAGTACGTTTCTAGTGCCTCACTTATGATCTTGGATTTATGAAGACAAAAAGCAGGACATTTGAAAACCCTCAGGCTTCCATGAGAGATTTCCAGGGAGAAGGCGGCGTTGCTGCAGGGGCTGTGTGTGACAGCTGGTTCCTGAACTGTCAAGATGAATATTGAGTTGTGTAATATATTGCTTGGTGACAGGGATGTGTAGTTGTGTAACTATATGAAAAAGGACAATACTTAGTTTATTCTTTGATTGTCATGATCTTTTAAATTTATATTTCTATTTAGTTTTGCCTCACACAGATAGTTACTTTAAAAGATTACTCAATTTCACACCTGCTGAGAAAAGTATTTTTTTATCATCCATTCCTCACTGTGCAAGATGCCATCCAAATAAACCTGCCCAGAAGAATTCCTGAATGTCTCTGTTCTATCTCTGCCTATCCAAGCGTCATTTTGGAAACAGGATAATCCATGCCTTTGATTTGGAGTGGGTTTCTGAAGGAATGGGAAAAGGAGAGATGGATGGGTTTGAGCTTCCTTTTTTTTCAAGATCCATTAGTTGGGCCTTGCAAAACTTAATGAACTGCCTTGCCATCTCTGATTATGGTGTGCAGTTAAAAGAATAATGTATATGCATGTGATTTGGGTATGGTAATGTAATCAAAAAAACCTTATGGAAACTCCAGAGCATTTAATTTACTCTTATTTTCCTGTCTCCCAAGTCTTTGCAGTACCACTTCAGCATTCACAAATTATAATTGGATGATATGACCTTGGATTTAAAATACTGGATTTGATGCAAAATCAAATACAGGTTGATCAAGTGGAGTCTCTTGGTCTTCTGGGTGAAGTTCATCCCTCTGAACTTTAGCTAAGTGCGTGACAGCTAGGCAAAATGATATACAGACTCTTCACACTTGTTAACAAAGAAAAGGAGAAAACCTGGCAGCTCCAAAAGCTGATTTCTTCCCACTTTACAATAACTGCTGCATGAATTGCCCTCTTGAGAGGACTGTTTATCTCTGTGAACTATAGAGATTGCCAGTTTCTAACATAGTAATTTTAGCTCAATGGATGCCTCCCGTTATGCCACACTGTTGGCTGTTTTCATTTTAGATTTTAAGTTGCGTTAGATCACATTAAAGGCCTCCTTCTCCCCCCAGACTTCTCATTTTTAGTCATTTGATTTTGCTAACTTGATCACCAAGGGAATAGTAGCAGCATGTGTCTACCAAAAGCTAACTGTGCCAAAGCAGCAGAGACAATTAAATCATCTCCTGAAGTCTTGGGAGCTCAGCCAGGCCTGGTCTCTGTTCTACAAGAAGATTTCCTGGTCTTTTTCATCTTAAAAGACCAATGTCACCACACTTGGTTAAGCAAGGGGATTGATGGCGTTGGTGACTTGAATCCTCAATAGGGCCGGGCTGCTGCTCTGGATGCTGGTGGTGCCCAGCTTGTGCCAGGCCTCTGAACTGAAGAGCATGTGTAGAAAGGAGAGGGTTCATGGTTCTTCAGGCCTCAATTCTCCACTCAGCTTCCATCACGGGCTCCATCTGGCCCAGTCTGGAGCATTGCTAAGTGGGGATGACTTTGTTTATGGGTACTTTTGGTGAGGACTTGATACAAGCTCAAGGCAGCTGTGTGTCTTGTGCCATTCAGGCTCTTGCCATTGCAAGGGAACAGGTTCCTGCTCAGACAGACTGTATTTCGGGCTTGGGCTCTCTCTGTAAATTCTTTGAGGGAATCTAATGTTCTGGGTGTTTTGCTGAGCATGTAATTGGACTTCCTGGTTATTTGCAAAAAACATGAAGTTTGACAGCCCCAGAATTAATAGAGCCTGGTTTTCAGTGAATCCTGTTTCATGGTTGATTTATTTCTTAATATAATTAATCAACTAGAAATATTACAAGACTGTGGTGGGAACTGATGTCTTGTAAACATCAGAGTCCAGTGTCAAGAGTGAGAGTTGTAATGTCCTAATGCAGGAATTATTTTGCTGTACTTTTATATCTCTTTACTGAAGAATCTGCAAGAGAAGAAAATATTTCATACCACTTTCCTTCTGTAGATCTTCTGGTGTCTAAGGTGGGTTTGCCTCTGGTTATTTCCTTTAGCAGGCTGCTGATAAAGTCTCTCTACTCTGCTGTGTTTGATCACTGTTTCCAAGGAGGTACAATATATTGTCTAAGGTTTGAGGTGTGTTTTCCTTCCTCCTGCCTCTCCAGCTTTTGGCGGGACTGCTTGGATGTCTGTAGTGGTAGCAACCCAAAAGCAAGCCAGACTTTTTTCATTCTAGCAAACATCAGGATCATGTCACTGCAGTGCTGGGCAATGCAGAAGGAAGGCAGAGGAGACAGTGCTTTGATTGAAGAGATCAGCATTTAAGGATAAGTTGTGACAAGTGTGTGTAACTGCTGATGAATAAAATAGAGATGAAAGGTGAGAATAATAGTGAAAGATGATGAGCTATTACATAGACTTAGTTTTGTGGAATTACTCAGCCCTGACCTACCTAATTGATTGATAGTATGAAACAAATCAGATGGTAAAACAGAGCTGATCTCTTTTCTTCTCCTTAGTGGTTACCAGTTGGGAAAACCCTGTAGGTTTTGTGTCAGAAACAGAGCACAAGCACAAAGGGGTATCCTTAAAAAGGAATGTAGTGAGGACATCAAAAGCAGAGGAAAAGGTCATTTAAAGTGAATGCCTGTTTGAGGCTGCAGAAGGACTGTAGAGTAGTAAACAGTGTGTTGTGTAAGAGAATATGTAGGGAACAAATCCATGTACGTGCCTTTGCTTCTGCACTGATCTTTCTGTGTCTGACAGATGACAGGAACAGGCAGGGTTGTGTGAGCAGCTGGGGCTTTGCTCTGTGCAGGACAGCCTGGCCGGCAGCAGGGCTGCCTGTGCACACACTTCCTTTCCTCCCACTGGAGGAGCAACTGTTGAGTTTAGAGAAAAACAATGGTTCTTCTAGAAGTGATAGCCCTTGCAAAGGAGCCTGCTTTTCGTCACAGTGTGAGTCAGAGGCTTGGCTTCAGACAGCTGCAGTTACATCAGGGGTCTGCTCCAGCACAGGGGTGAGGGGCGGTGGACACAGCAGAAGGGGCCACCTGCTCCCTGTGTGCTTGGACCTGCTTTCCTCACCTCTCCCCTGGGGGACACAGAGGCCTGGTGCTACAAGAACACTTTGGGACATTTGGGAAATGTTTTTTAGTAAGACGTGTGGGACCAAGGCAATAGCATAGCCCATCTTTTCCTCAGCAATGTCGTTCAAGAGATTCTCATCTACTGCGAAAACCCTGGTCATGAATTTTGAGGTAAATATATGAGGCTCCTTCTTGAGCCTCATGGGTACATGTCAGCCACACACACCTAAATGTGTATTTAAAAAATAATTATTTCTTTTCACAAGTAAGAAGTAGCAAGATCTGGGGTGTCTTAGGAGTGGGGGAATGCATGTCTGGAAGAGGAACCGTTGGTGGCCTGTTGGGTTAGCCTTGCTGGAAGGGGGAACTTGACTTGATTTCCTGAGGGTTTCTGTTGGTGTTTTACTTCTCCTGAAGAATTTCTTGAGCTTTCCATCTCCTGAGCACAGCAGGCATCTGCACAATTACTGCAGCATGATGCAAAGAGAAGGGGGGAGAAAGTGTTGACTGTGGGATCCTGACAAACATTATTTAAACCACTGGAGAAGTGCAGCAGATTGACTCCCTGGCCGTCACTGCCGATAATGCTGCTCATGGAGCTTGTCAGCATTCCAGCTCCACGTTTTTATAACCATTTAATTACTGCGTGTATTGAATATAGCTGGAATTCACCATTGCAGCTAATGCACTGTAGACTATAAGTGGAGAATTTCAAGGAGATAGACAGGCTGTAATGAGTTTGCTCATCCTGTTAGGTAACATCTCAGTAACAGCCCCAATAACCATTCTGTTTGTTTTGTGTTTGGATGTTTTTTGTTGTTTGGTTTTGTTGGGGTTTTTTTGGTTTTGTTTTTAGGATACAGTGCCCTTGATTTGCTAAAGTTTTCCATTAAAATCACAATCCCTTTCTCAAAACTTAATTTGTCTGTATATTATTAAATATATTTTGTCTTTAACTTTCTTCTAACTCCCCATGCCTGCCAGGAGGTGGTGGTGGGCCATGCCGTGGTCCAGCACAGACACCTCATTCCTGTTTTATCCAAGGCTTCCCTTTGTAGGAAGCGCTGCAGACCTCCTGCCACAACTTGATATGACTGTGGTGGGTGATGAGCTGCTGTGAAGTGACCTGAAAATACTGGTTAGAGAGTGCTATGAATGTTATAAAGATATTTTGTCAGGGAGACAATATTTCTGTGGTGGATAGAATTCCTGACGAACATGTTGGCATCATTCACCGCAGTACAACACGTAGCTCATGGGGTGCTTCTGCCCTTGCTGCTGGGGACAGCTCTGCCAGCTGCAGAGCACAGCCTGGGAGCTTCTTGCAGCACCTGCCCCAGCACAGGGCCCTGCCAGGGTGGGAGAGGTGCTGGGGTCCGGCATCAGCTGCTGCTCCCTGTGTGCAGCCTTGTGCAGGAGCAAAGGGGGAGAAGGCAAGGGCAGCATGGGTAATCTCTGTGCCTTCTCTATTCCCTCCTTCCCCTCCTCAGCAGAAGAGTTTAAAGGCTGCTGCTGTGGGAGGGAAATGGTACAAGGGAAGGTGAGGTGGTTTTGGGCAGGGAGGGAAGAGATTGGCGCTCAGTGGGGTGGGTGGGAGGAGTGTGCAGTGTGTGCCCATGGGAGGGAGGCAGCAAAGGGGCTGGGGCACATATTGGCTGAAGGGGAGACTCCTGCTGCTGCTGCTGCTCAGTTCCTGACAGAGGAACAAATCTAGAACTGGTCCCAGGGGTTGAGGGGATAGGACCACTGTCACCAGGTAACAGCTGCTGGAGGAATGGGGAGCCAGAAATCTCTGGCTGTCTAATAGTACCCTGGGCAATGGCACATGTTGAAAAGATGCATGTACATCTGTGTACATTTATAAATGTCTATGGTTTACTGTATTGGCTTGTGCCTGTATAGTTGCTCTGTTGTATATCTGTTGCTACTGAATTACCTCGTTAACACTTTTGTTGAAGAGGGCTTTCTGGTCGTTGATCATTAATGTCACTGCATGCTAAGCACAAATCCTATAAACCTCAGTGTTGAGCCAGATCTAGTGTTTGTAAGCTAAGCTGAGATCTGGGGATTGTGCTGTCAATCTGAAAGAATCCTACAAGTCTCCTAGTCCTGCCTCTGAAGGTGATGATGATTTGTCCCTTCAGTGGGCTAAGACAAGGCAGTGTAATATAAATAGAGTGAAAGACAGTCTGGAGGAAGCTGAAGTGACCTAGAAGTACTCTATTTACTGGCACTTCAGAACTTCTGGACTGGTCTGCCCTCTTTGCACTTGATAGGCTTGTACATTCTCTAATCTATCATGCATTTAATAAAAGAGCTACAGAATAACCCTTGGTTAAACAAAGAGTGTATACAGCCCTCCAGTATTCTCAGCTCCTGACTTGGGATAACTAGTGGGCCATTATTTACCCACCAGAATAACTTTCTAACACTCCCTGTGCTGGAAGAAATATAATGTCACAGGCATACCTCTGCCACCAGCTAGCTTAAAATCCTCTCCCAGATCCTCATATTTTTTTCTTAAATTCAATAACCAATCAGTCTTATGTTCCTCGAAGGTTTTGCTTTAGGCTCTTAATCTGTCACCAACTTTATTTCAGCCTCTTACAGCCTCTACAAGAGGGGCAATTAGAGAATTGGTCTTTAAAGAGTTGTAGATGAGTATGGTATAAATATTGAATTATTTGCTGAAATCTAGAGTTTCAAACTTGTCCTTTAAAAACTGGACCGCACACCCACAATAGCAAGAAGCCCAAAGGTCAGCTTATTTATGTGAGCAATCTCTTTAGAAATATGTGTTGATAATATTCTGATGGCCTTTGGTGTGCAAGATGAGAGAAGAGTCACCCTGACTGTAGGGACACAGACAGGCTGGTGTTCGCAATCTGCACTGAGGTATGGTGTCAGCCCTGAAGCTGAAGTCAAAGCTCTTTTCCAGTGGTTCCATTTGGAATATCTCTTGTTGTATTGGAGTTCAACAGCTGCTCGTGCAACTACCTGCCAGGGTTAGTTTTCCTCCCACTTCCCATTCTTTACCTCTTATTCATACCTTCAGCTTTGACCATTTGACCTGAGCTAATTCCCACTGATGATGAACCCAGTGACTTCGGCAGAAATTCTAAGTGACCTTGAGATCAGAAGCACTTTGAGGCAGAAATTGTTCCTGATACATTCTTTCCCCCTCTGTGCCCATCAGTGCTGCTGCTGTTAAAAAAAAAAGAAAAAGAAAAAAAAAAAGCAGCAGCACTGATGTAATCTGATTGTGCTCTCTGCAAGTAGCAAGAGAAACCTGCCCTTGAGCTAAATAAAGCAAACAAGCCTCAAACAGATAGTTATCCCTGTTGTGTATCCCCAAGCCTCTGTAAAAGCAGAGATGATCTGGCTGAGAAAGCTGTGCTTTCACCTCCGCATTTCAGAAGTACTCCCACACTGGAGCATAAAGAAACCAGTAACACTAATGAAGCATGCACATGTACTATCCTTTGCTTTCAGTCTGCAAGCCTTGCAAGCTTGTTTACTTTTGCAACAGGATTATTCCCAGGTTTTACAGGACAGACATACAAGCGGGGTATTTTTTTTCCCTTTTGTGTGAATTGGCCTGAATATGTGAGGGTGAGACAGAGACTGTGAGGTTTAGCAGAGCTGCTGTTAATCTGCACGTGTATTGAGGACTTTTCATTATATGTGCCTCAAGGCCAGTCTGCCTGCCCATACAGCCTCTGCTGGGCATCCTCATCTGGCTAACTGCTCCCAGTCACTTGAGCTGTCCTTGCTTCAGAGAAATGCTCTTATATCTATTTTTATATCTAACTGTAGAATTCAAGCTACAGCTCCAGTGTGAAAACCTTTTATGCCTGAGGTGGTGCTGAAAGTTTATGTCTTAATGGAATCTCTGCTTCGGAAGCATCGGTGATAACAACAGGGAGGATTCTTGCCACTATTAATTGTAAAAGCATCCTAGCAACTGTATCACCCCACTCATGTTTCCTTTTCTTCCCCACGTTTTTTCAGTTGTTTTTACAAACGGCACCTGCTACTGCTGTCTCCGTTACTGGGAATGCAATACAGCTGTAACAACACGGGGAGATACGTGCATGATTTTTACTGTGGGCTCTTCTCCCTGCTTATTTCCTTGTCATGTCCCTATTGTCTTTTAACTTGTACTTGATTTCTAAGATCTTTGGGAGGGGACTAGCTTTTTGTTCTGTTTGCACAGTATCTGAGGCTGTCATGCCCTGCTTCCTCACTAATCCTGCTAAGTGCTCCAGTAGTACAAATGGCAAATAAATTTGAGATACAAACAAATTAGCATTCTTCTCACTGATTAAACAAATGGTTTTCTCTGTGATGATTTGAACCGGGGTTGCATTTTATTACAGCCCTTTGAAGCTCAGCTTGAAATTGCCAGCTTCTTTTGCAGCCTCTCTTATCAGCCTCTTGTACTAGTTGACCAAAAAGTACTTGGCAGGCAGTTTGCAGACTTTGAAAAACAATAGGTTGTACTATTTTAACCTGGCTTTGACCTAACCTGAAACAGTCAAAACTGGCATTTAGCAAAACTGGCATTTAGCAAGTGCTTTGATGTGCCGAGTCAACTTCATTTGCTGAAAGGAGCTGCTGAGAGCAACCTGTGCCTGTCTTGCCCTACAGAGAGGTGGGGAGGACTTTGCTGGCCCCAGCATCAGCACAGGACCAGGACAGACTCAGTAGATCTCTATAGTAGGGCTTGAATGAAGCAGGGAATTACTTTACCTTTAAATTGAAGATTAATGTGATTTTTTTTTTCTGGGACAGAAAACATTGCTTGTTTTCTGGAAGGATAAAATGTCCACTGAAACGGGATTATATTTACATTATTATTGCAGGGCGATCTGTGAAATAGGCTTTCTGTGCCTCAGTAAAGAGCCATGACCCCTCACAGAGTTATCTTTTAAGCTGCATATTAAACCCACGGGGGCTTATGGCTCAAAGCTAATGGGGATTTAACTTCTCACTGAAAGGAATTTGCAGCCTAACCCTATTTAGATGCTCTTTGCTCTCATTGATTAAATGCCCAGTCCACTGCAAGAAACCTAATAGAATCATAACTGTATAAATTTTCCAGCTGACAAAATGGATGCTGGGAAACTCTATGCAATATTTATTAGAAAAGGAGTTTGATCTTAAAAAGACATTTTAAATCAAAATGTCAATTCACAGTTCTGTTTTGTTTGTAGAGAAAGAAAAGAATTTGAATGAAGATGTGTTTTTTAAAGCACTTCACAAAACCAGTTCGTGGAAAAATATCAGTTTCTGAAATCAGTATTTTTATGAGGATTTTCACTGCTTCCCTTGTTCACTGTGTTCACTAATTCATTTTTGAGATCCTGTCTGTAGAACAGTTTTAGATGATGCTATTTAAAAGTAATAAACCTGCCCCTCCTCCCAAGTATTTCTCACCCCAAATTGCATTATGCACTGAAGTTCCAGGAGGACCATATTCCATCACGGTTCATTGGCATTTTTTAAGATACAGTAACTATAGCTCCTCGGGGATGAGAACAGAAGAGCTGTCATCTTGGTGAGAGACTTTGAGATGCAAAGAGCAGCACACGATGCCGTCCATGGTCCTATGGCAGCACAGTTGGGTTTCGGTCTCAGCCTCTTTCTGTGCGTCAGTTCTGAGAATTTCCAGTGCTTGCTCAAAGTGCAGGTGGTTCTGAAAATCTTTTAGCCAATGCTAATGACTAGTGTGCTTGTTCTTCAATTGTGGATTGTTGTAGTTTGTTGATAGGATTTTTAGTGGCTTATTCCTAGAGAAAACCATAATCCATGGGAGAAAAGAGCTCCATTCAATTGGGAGCCAAAGAACTGAGGCACAAGGATATGGCTTAATGTTTCATTGTCTGACTCTTTTCATCACCCTTCCTGCATATACAGTCCTGTTTCCTTTACCCCTTGAAATCCAAGGGGTGGTGTCAAGTGAGCTCTTTTCTCCCTTCCAGTGCTTCAGTGAGCAATCTGCTTCAGGTAGTTTTCTTCTGGCCTGTAGATGAGCCAGGAAATAGGTGTAGAGCTCATTCCAGGTCTGCCACTCTCCTGCTGGGTCATCTTGTAAATGATTTTAGGTAGAGCAGAGGCAGTGTGAGGCTGTGCTTGGACTTCAGAACCAGGCAAAGGTGGTCTTGAGCTATGTAAAAACAGAGTTACTACATTATGCCCATGATCAGAAACATTCATCCTAGTTTCCCATAAACAGTTTAGGGATCTCTTTAGATTTGTGTTTCTTTGCCATTGAACTTAAAGAGTGTTCATATTCCTCCATTCCTCCCTTCCCTATGTGGATAAGTATTCATAATCTCTGGCTCTTGAGTATTTTGGATATGGCAATCAGCCTGTCCTGTTGGTAAGGTTGCAAACTAAAGGATTCCCAAAAACAAGGACTTGTATGGTGATCTGCTGCCTTTTGGTGCACAGCCCAGCCACAGGAGTTACAGCAGGTTCTTAGCTGAATGTGTGCCCTGAGTTGTTCCTTTTCAAAGCTCTTGGTATTGTCCAGTGAAGAATGAAAAGGGTGAACAGAAATTTTGCAAGCGATTGCAGCCCTGCTCTTCCAAATAAATCCTGGAGATCTTAGAAGATCTTCAAAGGTCTTCTCATAGGGAGAAGACAGTAGACATTGAGAATCCAGTTTTCACTGGCACTAGGATCTCTTTGAGTTGTTTCAACAGGAAAAGCCATAAAGGTAGAAATTAAGTTTAATGCTGAAAACTCCATCACTGACTTACTGCATGACTTTGAGGAAGGCAGTTTAACTTGCTTGTGTCAGTTTAGCCATCTGTAAAACAGGTACAATCATACACAGCATAATAATTTCCCTCTCAGTGAGTACCATTTTCAGTCTACCCTGTACTACTTAATGATTTGTGTGACTGCTGAAATAACAGCATCCTCTAAAACTGTAATACCCTTATGTATTTTTCACATAATCACTAGCGGCTGAAATATTTGTTCTGACACTTGAGATTACTCATGTAAATAGAAAAATTATAGCATGCTGGCAATACCAGACACCTTGAATTCCATCTGAGTGTGTGGGTGATGGGAGAGGGGTCTATAAATACTGACAGAGGCAGGGAAACAAGCATGAGCAGCACACGAGAAATTCGGAATCAACTTATTCCTGAGATTTAGGTAAAAGATTTTAAAATGGAGTGTCAGTTTTGGGTAGGAGATGGCCCTTAGAAATCTGAGTGCTACAGTTCCATTGAAGAAACGTATTTTGCTTCTTTTCTCTGCTTTACGTGAAGTTATATTTTGCTGTTGTATTTTTGAGTAGGGTTATCTATTCCTAATACCATTTGACTAAACCCACCTTTTTTTTCTCTTGTTTTTTTTT
>VWZT01011815.1:54091-136420 GCA_013397055.1 Pachycephala philippinensis
TTTTGGTTAAACTTAGGAAACATTCTGCCTTGGGGACAAGCAGAAGCTCTCCAGTTTGGTTATCAGTGAGTGAGTCACAGGTCCCACAATGCTTTTTCTCAAAATGTGACTGCTAATTTCCATGTTCAGTTCCCAAATTGCCAGTTTCAGATGTTTTCCACTTCCATTATGAAAGATCTGCATAGTTCTAATTGTAGAGTTCAGTGTCACATAACAATGAAGCAAATGAGCTGTGTCACATTTTACTTAAAAATGTAGTAAGTTGGATAGCTACAGCCTGCAGGTTTTGGCAGTAGTTTTATCAATTTGTAGTTTATTTGATAAGAGACACTTGTTCAATGTAGCTGCTCCCTATTCTCCACTGAGTCCTGTTTCTCTTGAGTACAAGCTCTTCAAGATAGCATCAGTATCTCCTAGATCAATCTATAAACATCTTCTTTTCAACCAAACGTACTTCTGGGATTTACAAGCTAAAAGTTGCTTTTTCAGCTTATGAAGAGAAAGATGTATCTGCATTTATTTTACTTCAGTACGTAAAGTTTTTGAAAGATAGATCAATAGTTTATGGGACCTTGACTCTAGAATTCATGAAGTTATCCATAGTGACACATCAAAACTCCAAACCGAAAACATCCAATTGATTGAAACAGAAACTTTGAAATTTAAAATAGACTAAATTACTTGAAGGAAACTGTAGCACATTCAGTGTACTAGGAATGAGTAATGCACATTATAATGGAAAGTTTTGAGAAACACCGACTGGAAAGAGTCTGCCTTTAGTTTATTATTATTATTACTTTACCAGTTTGAAATTTTTGTGTACCAGGTTACTGACAGCCTGTGACTGCTTTTAATCACTTCATCAGCTTAAGTGCTGATGCCACGTATTTAGACCTTTGATCCAGCCTCTGGTTCCATTGAGATTCTGTGTGACACAAGTTTGTGTCTGTTTAGTTTCTGTTAATCTGTTTTGAACAGAAATACAAAAAATCTCACCCCAGCATTGAAATTCATCCTGCTTCCTTGACCATGTGCGCTGTTAACTTCCAACGTGAGTTTGTTATTAGACCATGGAAATGCAGCTCACAAAGGAGCTGAAAGGGGCTGGTTAGCAGTGACCAGCTCCAAGTGACCTCAGAGAGAAGTGGGTGGGAAGTGCTAACAGGAGGGGAAGCTTTCAGGCTGATGGGGTGGGAGTTGTGTGCTTTGCTCATGGGGCTCTGTGTGCAGTACAAAACCATGGCTTTGTGGAGGAATGAAAATGGATTAATATTTAGAGGCTTTGCAGTTGACAAAATTGATACACTGCATAAGACGACATATAAAGCCTTCCCTCCATAGACAACATTTATGTTGAGGAAACTCAGAAACTGTTGAAGTTTGCTAAAGGGAAACGTCAGGCCTAGGGAATCAGTGGCTGAATCAGCCCACATCATAGGCAAAGTCTCAGGAAAAGAAACAGAATAAGTAACTGAAGAATTTCTGGTGTTATGCAGAAGCATGGGATGGCCTAGGAATGTAACCTCCAGCTTCACAAGTGCTGAAATCAGAGTGGAGGCCCCTGGTGCAGGTGAGAAGGAGAAAGCATCCACAGGGGCTGCCCATTGCTCCAGCCAAGACTTGTGCTGGGTTTTCCCCTGCAATTTCTTAACTTTTAAAACATTTTTGGTGGTGAGTTGTGTTTTTTGAAGCCTGATATAGATAACACAGTGTGACTGAGCACTGTGACCTGTTCAAAACCATGAGGTTTCACAAACTGCACCCTTGCATGGCTTCCTGAGAATAGCCTATTTAGTCCCATTTTCTCCTGTTTGATGGGGCCAGAACCGCAAATCTTCTTGCCTTGTTGACAAAGAAATTCTCTTAACAACACAAAATTGCTTATTGCAAGGTACTTGGAAGGTACTGCCTTCATTTGTTGAGTGCAAGTGTGTGATGGTGCCTTTAGCCCTGCTTCACCTTCAGCTAGCTTTACCTTTTTTATAAAAGCAGCTGCAAATTTAAAAAGACACTGTGAAGTATTCTTTATACTTTTAAAATGCAGTTGTTGGTCTTTTTAACCCAGCCTGTTTGTACCCTACTGAAAACTCAAAACCTGAAGCCTGAGTGCTTACCAGCCACCTTTTGGGACCAATTGCTAAGGCACTTCTTTCAGGTAAACTTTATCTTAAAGACGTGTTTGTTTCTCTTTCTGAAGTTAGTCTTTCAAAACATTCATTCTTGTCTTCCATATAAAAAGTATAATAAGTGCAATGTATTTTTAAAAGGATTTAAAACAGCCCCTTACGATTTAGATCCAAGCCTGTCTCTTTAAGAGATGAATAGACAATACACTGAATTCAGTGGAATTACTTTAAAAACAGCAGAAAATGGGAAACTGAGCATAGTCTCACTACAGTGTGGGGAATGGCCAAAGTATAGAGGGGATTTTTATTCTCACAAGGTGTTTATTTTAACTAATTTTCATCATCTCCCAGAGGTGGAGATCTGATGCTCTTGGCAGACTGAGAGGTTTACTATTTCAAATCCCTTTCAGCGTGGGGGAAAGCAGATGATGTTAATGGACGTTACTTGTCTGAACGTAGCAACAGATGTGTCTGTAGGAAATGTAGTGGAAACACTGACTAGCAGGATTGTTGACTGTTTTTTGGTTTATGCCCACATTAAAGCTGCTGAAAGGATCATGTGACACATCTTCATAGATGATCTGATTCATAAACTCTTTTCTTTGGGTCTTAGTTTTAATGATGGCACCAGCAGCTCATCTCATTTTTATAAAGGTCTTCAGTATAAGGCATGCAGTTGGCTTGAGTTCAGAGGAAATTTGATCTCTCACATAAAGCCTAGCAGGCAAATTCTGGTATCATGATAGAGGACACTGTGCTTTTCCCCTGCAAAGGGGAATTCCTTGATCAACTGTCTTCAAGCAGATTTGGGTATGTTGTTCCTTTTACTTTCATATTGTAAACCTACACATCCTGTCCTCATTCCTACAGTAACAAAAGAGCTTTCCTCCGGCCTGCTGGCTTCCCCTTCGTGGTCTTTGTCTTCCCTCCTAGGAAACAGTTTGAATGTGTCAGAGGAGTCCCGGTTCCTCAGAAAAGCGTCTGGCCAAGAACCTGACCGAGTTGGTCTGCAGCACTTCTCTCATTAAAAGCCTGCTTCTTCCCCCCAGAAAAGTCATCTGTGAACAGTTAACAAAGGATTAATTGTGGAGTCTTGGGACTTGGCAGAAGCGCGTATAAATGAAGTGCTTTTTTGGAAGCTACATTGCCTGTCTTGCAGATCAAAAAATAAATCCAGAATATTTCAATGTGTATCCATGGATTAGTTCATTTGATTGCCACTTCCCTTCATCTTCTCTTTGTGACGAGGGGCACTCCGGAGATTGGAATTTTAATTGCTTGACCACAGTTTCTTATTAGTGGTGCAGCAAAAGGTATGGATCATTAATTAGTACTGAATATAAGGATATCTGAAGTTGAACTATAGCAGCAAACAAATGAGTTTAGACAACTCCTGACTAAACTTACAGTTTATCAGTAAATTGAGTTATAATAATTAAACTATGAGCGTTTTTTTCTGAGTCCCTGCATACTGTTTTCTGTGTTTGCAGAGTACATTCTGGTGGTCTTAAAGATTGTGGCATTTTTATATAAATAGATATTTAATATTTTTATACATGTTAGACATATGTATGTACTCTGAAGGTGTATATATATATATGTGTATACATGCCAATAAATTAGTTATTCATAATTCAGAGTTGTTATACAATGGCATGCTTTATTCACTTTTATTAAATGGTTTGAGGTTTTAATTCATTAGGTAGTTTCATTGGCAATATATAAACCCAGTTGTTTTGATAGTCGCTTTCTTTTTCAGTCAGTACTGACCATCAAGTGCTACTGTATCCAAAAGGAAATCTAGCTCTTGAGTATAATGCTCTGAAAACAGAGTATTATCCACATTATTACTTTAATGTCCAATAGACTGTATCATCTTTTTTCCGATTTTAAAACTTGATGATGGAAGTGAATTGTGTAACTTCAGTTTAACACTGCTGTATCCATGAATCTCAGATAGTGCAGTGTGGAATAGAACTATGCCTACAATAGATCCTGGTATCAACTTGTTTTCTACTGTGTGGATTAAGAACTGGTTAGTGAACAGGCTGCAAAATGTAGACATGTGGGGTCACCCTAAATTGTTGCGTATGTGGCAGGGTTGCTGGTGCATTGTTATAAAACAGCATGTTCTGCAGTATTTGCATCCAGAATTTAGAGGTAAATAAGAAATAATTGCTGATAAAGCTTATGAGTCATCTGAACAGTGTGTGCTTGATTTCAGCTAAATTCATAAACTGGGCTGTGGTTATGGACATGTAATTACAGATGTTGATGAAGTAAATGGAAAGAAGTGGCTCTGAAATTCAAATAATAACAAAAAATTATATAAATGGATCAAGTTCTGCCACCTGTTCCACTCCCATATTATATTTGTGCTTCTATATGTATCCATTCGAGGGCTTTTAAAATATGAAGCACACCTGAATATGCAACAGTCATAAAGTCTGGGCTGTAAAACCCAGCAGAATTCAGCCATGAATCCAGAGAGCTGTACTTGTATTTAGTAGGAAGTGGGGTGTTACTAGTAGAAGCTAGAAAAATCCTTTTTTTTTTCTTTTTTTAAATGGAAAGCATGTATTCACTTCACTTTTTCATTCTACTGTAGAATTTCACATGAAGATGGTGTTAGCAGTTTATCAGTGCATTAATAGCTCTTTATTCATATCTCTGGGGCTGAGCAGCCATCTTCTGTTGAGACGTAGTAGAAACTAGTTGTCTGTGAGTTCAGAAGTTGGAAGGAATTTTCATAGGATGTTCTTCCTCAAGGTAGTTTTCTTGGCTTTTGCTGTGTATGAGACTCAGTTTCTGGAAAGAGGATTGTGTTTCTGCTCTCCCCCTACTCCTGCTTCCTTTTTCATGGGGTTTTGTGAAGCATTGCAGCTGTCTGCCATGAATTCACCAGTACATCGCATGGAAACTTGGCTTTTGGCGCATGGAAGGGCTGGCTCTTTTCTTCTGTCCCATCTCTGGGGAATTAAATTCACATTTTGTGTTCCTGCTTAGGTTTTCAGCCAAATTTTTTACTTCAGCTTCCTTCCTCCCCCTGCCCCTCTCTCCTTTTCTTAATTAAAATATGCTAAGGTTGAATGCATATAGCTGCAACTGAAAAAGGACAAGAATAGCACAGATGAAATAGCTCCACTATTGAGACCTGGACTTTTATTTGGAATCACATTTGCTGGCATGTCACTGTAGCAGGGTTCAAAAACTGGCTGGATTACTTTCTTTCAACAGATTAATCATTAATCTCTAATTTTAAAGGGAACAAAATTTTGTTTGCAGTTGAACGTGATTTTCACAGCTTCAACTGTTCCGCCCATCTAAATTATTGACAAAGTTGTGTTCGTTCAGTGTTAACAGGAATAGAGTCACCACATCTGTATGTGTTCTGTTTCTTGGCTTCCCTAAGGCTATGAGGACATCCAAACTGAGATGCCGACTGCTGAAACCAGTATGTCTTTGACACTGGCTACAACTGCTTTTTTTCAGCACCTTTGAAAATCATGTAATTTTTAGAGTTCCTAAGAATGAGCACTGGTTTTGGGAGTTAGGTGACACAGGTTTTTAGGTAATGGACTTCAGGTAGATGTCTAAAAAAGTTTTTAAAAAAATCAATCTCAACTCTTTTTGCCTGAAATAGTTTCTGGAAGCCTGGTTGAATTCTGTGCCAACTCTTTCCTGAGAAGGGAACAAATTAATTTAAAAAAATACTCAGAATAAGATCGGGCAAGGAAATAAAAACATGAGTGTTGGGTAGGACAGCCTTTCTGATAAATCACAAATGGTCCTTCTCACAGAGGAATATTCTGTAACATACCTAAACACAGAAGTCCTTGTGATTAAGTTAACAGATTTTTCAAAAAGTGAACAATGGCAAGATGGGCACTAAGTTGTTTTAGAGAAAAAGTAGCAATAAGTACTCCCAGAGCCTGGCCTCTAGTTTTGCACTGGTTTCTCTCTTGGTAAAATTTTTATGAAGTGCCTTGAAAATAGTGTTGCTGAAGTTAATCACCTGATCTGTGGTTTTGACAGGAACACTGTTGTTCTCCGCTCTTCCGAATACTTCGCTTGGTTTCATTTTGAACACAAAAACCTCAGTTGGCTTTCCCTAATTCAACATCCTTCGCCACAATGCCTTTTTGTAATTTACCCACCTTTTTGATTTCCAGTTATTCCCAGCCTCTTCAGCTGAGCTGCCATGATGATCTGCACCATTTCCTTGAAATGTTCTCTCACAGCATTTTAATAACTTCCCCAAATAAGTTCATGGTGCCCCTGCCCATTTAGTTCATGTCACTGCTGTTTGAGTTGTGGGTACAATCAAGTGGCAGCAGCCAGTTATGCAGCCACAGCTCTGTGCAGGGGGAATATTGGTTTAACCAGGGTGCTTAAATGGGACGTCTTCTCTTGTCTGAGCTCTGTCAGGTTTGTGAAGGGAAAGGAGACTGTGACTGGCAGATTTGACAAGCACATCAATAGCAAAAGCAAAAGTGAGCTTAAACTACCAAAACAATTAAAAAACAAGAGAAAAATGTTGC
Source organism: Pachycephala philippinensis (assembly GCA_013397055.1). Lineage (NCBI taxonomy): Eukaryota > Metazoa > Chordata > Aves > Passeriformes > Pachycephala > Pachycephala philippinensis. The sequence goes on from VWZT01011815.1 coordinate 60,759, forward strand.
AATATTTGCCTGCATAAAGAGGTGAATATGACGTATACATGCAAAAGAGGTATTTAGGTTTTAATACATTAAGATCATTTCAGAATCTTACATTCACTTTTCTTACCCATTCTGGAAAAAAGCCCAGAAGAGGCTGAGATCTAATCTGACACCTTCACTCTCACAAAAGGCTCAAACTTAATTTTATTTCCCCAAGAGAAGGCTAAGAAGGAATTGGTTTTTGTTTACTCCATATATATATGTACAAGTATATTAGGTAAAACTGCTTCCCAGCAAGCAGAAATAGCTGTTGAGATTAGTGGTGGGACACTGACAAGTGTGAACCAGAAGCAAGATGTGAGTTGGAAGCACTGGAAGTATTGCTGGAACATTTTAGATAGGGGAATAATAGGTTCACTGTCACTTGGTTGAATGTCTTTAAAACATCCCTGTACGTCAGACAGCTCACGGCTTCTGTATGAAGCAATTGTTGCATGACTGCTTACCCACTGTTATATGAAGGTGGGATGGCTCTCCTGGCCTTGCACTGGCTGTATGTTCTTACTTTGCTTATTCTGGTCTTTTCCCTCATTTTACTCGTAGCACCGTACTGACCCTGGCAGCAGGCACATCTTCATCTTCTGTATTTGCACAGATTCCCATGCTGGGATGCTGGGTGAGCAGAAATAATGGACAGCACGGAGGGTTAACACCAGTCCAGAGACCTCACATGGGGATGCAACTCCTGAATATTCATTTATCTATTGTTTTCCATTTTTTTCTCTTTTCCACAGTGAAATACATGAGAGAAGCAACCCCCTATGTGAAGAAAGGCTCCCCCGTGTCAGAGATTGGGTGGGAGACGCCTCCCCCCGAATCTCCGCGCCTGGGCTGTGCCTCTGCTGACGCGATGTCGCAGCTTTCGCTCTCCATCCACAGAGACAGGAAGACAATTCCCCTCAAGATGTGCTACGTGACACGCAACCTGACAGTGTCCGACCCCGAAAACAGGTGAATGGGGATTTGCCTGGGGCTGAGATGTCACTTTCACATTGGATGGTTGTTGACCTTTTCAGCATTGGGGTTGGTGAGCAGGAGCGGGGCTCTGGCCACACGCAGCAACCCAGCAAGGGAAGTGAGCACCACTTTGGGAGGGGTGGGTGGTGGTGTCTGAGCCACGTGAGGCTGGGCTCAGTTTTGGGTGTGCTAGAGAAACTTCGATGTAGTAATCCACTACTTTTGTTGAAAATAGAATCTCAGGGGATTGTTTTCATCCTGATTAAATGTCTGCTTTTGAAGGAAAAGACACTAATTGGATACATCCTCCAAGCTGGCTAAATCAGATTCCACTAAATTGCATTTTCTTTCCTTTTTTTAATGAATATTGTTTTAAGAATGTCCTGTTTTGAGTATTCAGTTCTGGACATTAAAGTCAAGAAGAGGAGAAAAGTTCCACTTACAAGGCATTAACGGGGAGTTTTTGTGACTTGGTTTTTTCATAATGTTAAAAATAGGATGAGGTTTTACCAGCCCTTATTTATAACATATGTGGAACAGCTGCACTGCACCAACACACTCCCTGATCCCTGCTCTAACAGCTGCTAATAAAAAAGGGAACAGTCAAGTCAGTGATACAGACTGATTCTCCATCCAAATACTGGCCTTTTTGTTTTTCTGCAGTGCTCAGAAGCTGAGTGTAATGCCTTTGATTCTCAGCATTTACATATAGGCATAAACAAAAGTTACATTTTCATTTGGAGAGAAGGATAAGGAGAAGACGGGAGAGCAGAAGGTGGCTTGGGAAGGATGGGTTTCTCTGCAATCTCTTGCACTGCAACAGACACTTTATTAGTATCTGTGCAGTTTTCCATCTTTCCTTTTTATATTTGTCTGACCTTTTCGTTTTCCCCCCTCCATGCTTTATTGTTTAGTATGGCTTTACTTTGCCTCAGCTCTTCATCTCACCTGGTGGTTACCACCATAGTCAGGGGTAACTGACTGCTACAGAACTGAAATTTTAAACCAGAAATAACCCTAGCAGTCTTTCTCAGTTTAGATCAAGATGTTTATTGATATTGGCCACTTTTTTTTCCCACATATGTCCGTATAGTTTAAGGTTTGACAGCTGTACCACTTGTCTGAGAGTTTGTCTTTCTCTCTGCCGTGGAGTGTATTTTAAAAATGCTCGCACAGGTCGCATTTTTTGAATCAATACAATGTAATGATTCACATGCGTTGACTTCATTTTCTCATAATTTTTCCTTTTTCTTTTTTGACTTTATTGTAGTTTTCTTCTGTCACTCTCCTGGTTCTCAGCTGGTTTGAGAGCCAGGACTGACTCAGAGGGACACACACTCATTGCTCATGATACCTCTGCCATGGAGCTGACTTTTTTGAAGTATGCTACAAGTGTGTGTATTCTTTGGTGTCACTAGGAAGTAATGTGTGGGAGAGTTATATTGCTTGTTATCATGGTTTTCGTTTTGTGTTGCTGTCATTTCCTGTGGAAAGAGTGACTTCTGATTTTTACTGTAGTCCAGCACAGTGCAGTCTAAGCTGGATTTTTCCATCCAAGCTTGCAGTACCTCACCATCGTGCTAGCTGCAGCGTCGTAGTAGCGCCCCATGGATTAGCACCTTTACTGGTTTCAGCGTTTTTTAGCAATTCTGAATGCTGGAACTCATATTTCCCAGTATAAATGCTGTTAACAATGCAGCAAGCCTTTCCCACTGGAATGCATTCCAAGATAGCAATCAGATTCCACAAAAATAATTTTATCTTCGCTCACAGCAGAGCCTGAGCCATGTCCTTACATGCTTACAACACTTCTGTTTCATAACCCAGTGACCTGACACACACAGATTTTGTAACTGATGGTGTCACTTTGCTGGATGGCTTTAGGAGAGCTCTGCTGGCAGGATGCCAAAGCATATGTTGGCCATTAAAGGGCTCCTTTGGACTATAACTGAGCTAATTTTCCTTTAAGAACAAGCGTGGGCATGGAAAGCCTGAGTTTTCCAGTGCAGTGATAACTTCAGTGCAGGCTGGGGATAATGTTGTAGCAGCCTTGTGGGACCAGGATGAACTGGTTTGATGTTCAGCATGAGAAGATAATCTATGTTAAGGGACCCAAAAGGAAATACTTGCTTGTTGGCACTGAATTATCTCCAGTTCTTAGAAAGCTGCAGTGAAATGTGGGTTTAATGGGCATGGAGGAGTATTGTTTTTCCCACTAGAGCTAGTAGCCCTGCATAGGATTTTTTCTTCTCATGGAAGACTGACCCAGTTCAGATATTCTCAAGTCTGTATCTACTCTCAGATGGTTTGGTGAGCTTGTTATTTTGGAGCAGGAGTGAAGTCTGGTGCTTTTAGAGCCAGCAGTTCTCAGATGTCTCCTTCACCTAATCTGCCTCATGGGTTCACTCTGGAGGAGATCAGATATTGTCTTTTCTGCAACCTGATTAAAAAAGCTGTAAGATACCAAGGAGAAGAACCTTAATACAAACCAATACCAAAATTAATGTGGATGAATTTTTTTAAATAATAAAAATATGGCAATAGGAGGAAAGATGCAGAGCATCAATGTCATTCTTCTCTAGGTGCAGGGCTCATTATATTTCAGGCTGGAAGAAACTGGTTAAAATAATTGTTACTTAAATCAGTTGTTTGCCTGTGTTTTCACTGATAAGTGACCTTCTTGGTGGCAGCAGCAAAGGTTGATGTCAGGCCTCACAGAGGAGCATCCCCTCCCAATGAAGGGATGTGGAAATAGTCACAGCTAGTAATGCCAATAAGCAGTAAATCTTGCTGGACTGTAGAAAGCTATTCATCAGTTTCTAGTGATGATATGAATGAACAGGGGAAAAAAAAGGCCTCTTAGGTGAAATTTTTTTCTGTTGGTGTTTTTAAAGTCTTGGGACATAATCCAAAGGTACTTCTGTACAAAACACAGGGGGCATGACATTCCCTGGAGAAATGAGACCATGCTGTGTGGACTGAAAAGCTTTTCTCATCTGCTTTTGAAGTCACCCTAAAATCCTGCTTGCACATGTTTCAGCCAAACTCAGGAGGTGTGGGCCTGATCCTGTCAGCACTTGGTATACACACATCATGCTCTTCCAGTGCCAGGGTCCAGAGCAGTGTGATCCTTACAGGGAACTTAATCAGGGTCCAGTCTTAATGATTGGGTGACTCATTGGCAGGATTTGGCCCTCTGATGGGAAAGGTTTGCTTTGGTCTGGAAGGAAGGAAAAATGGGCCAAGATAGATTCCCAGCAGTGAACTTTTCCTGTCATTGTCCACTTCAGGATTGGACTGAGAATTACAGTCACAAGGTAAAATTGACCAGGTATGTTCTGTAGGTGTGTGTTTGGTTTGCATGACCAGGTTCTGCTCTGGGAGCTACAGAGGTGGCTTCTATGATAAGCTGTCAGAAACTTCCTCCATGTCCTACAGAGCCAATGTCAGCCAGCTCCAGGATGGACAGACCACTGGTCAAAGCTGAGCCAACCAGGAATCATAGTAGCACCTCTGTGATAACATATTTAAAAAGGAAAATAAGAAAGGTATTGTGCAGATGTAATTGTGGCCAGAGAAGATTGGAGTGAGAATATGTGAGAGAAACAGCCTTGCAGACCCACAGGTCAGGGGAGAAGGAGGGGCAGGAGGTGCTCCAGGCACCAAAGCAGAGATTCCCCTAAAGCCCATGGTGCAGACCATGGTGAGGCAGCTGTGCCCCTGCAGCCCATGGATCCACCTGCAGCCCAGGGAGGAGCCTCACGCTGGAGCAGCTGAATGCCCAAAATGTCTGTGAACCTTTGGGAAACCTGAGCTAGGGCAGGCTCCTGGCAGGGTTCTGCAGGCCCATGGAGAGAGGAGTCACACTGGAGCGTGACATAGTAGAAACAAGTCCTTGCATCACAAATCTTGAGTCACGAAAGCTCACAACAAATGTAAGAGGTAAGCAGAAAGTTGTAAAAATGCAATAAAAAGACAAACATCTTGAAGTAAATGAGGGAATGAAAGACCAAGGAGCTCCTGTACCTGTTCAAGTTCCTGCTTATATAATTTAAGGGCAACTGAGGGGGCAGGGAGCCAAGTATTAGGCAGTAGAGACGGTTCTGGATATCTTGATGAAAACATGGTCTGGTCCATGCCCCCACCCTGCCTGTCTCCTGCTCTGTGAACAGGTCCACAGTGCTGCCAGGTATGAGCAGGCCCTGGTGTGCAGAGCAGATTCTCCTCCAAGAGCACTGTGGCTTAGGGGTTCACCTTTGCATCCTGGGGTTTTCTCTGCTGTTGGGAGAATGGTTTCCCTGAGTCACGTATGTTTAGAGCTCACAGGGGGCAGGGCTCTGCCACAGAGACTGACCAGAGAACGAGTTACAGCTGCTCTTGGAGAGCACAGGTCACACTTATCTTGTTTTCTGCCTCTTAGGAGGTAGTTTGATAGCACTGGGCATAGTCAATGACACTGGCAGTAGCAAGCACAGATGGGGTTAGGTGCTGGGCAAAGGCTGAGCCCTGGACCAAGGAGTAAGGAGGTGATGGCCCATTTCCAGCACTGTGCTGGCACTGCTGCCATGCTGGAGCTGTGTCATGCTGGGTGGACATCCACAGCTCTGTGGGGCTTCCTGGGAAGGTGGAAATTTTCCTTTCCTAGTGAACAGTACAGATTTAGCAGGACTTTTTTCTTCCCTGTATGTTGTAGGTGGACTTATGTTTGCATGGGGAATAGAGCATAGGCAAAGATATAGAATGGGTGCATTACCATTATTAAAAGTCCCCCTCTACATCTCCTCAAGGAATTTATGCCTTGCTCCTTGTGTTGTTATTGAGCTGCTCTCTGGCTGTAGAACCTCTGTGAAATGCAGAGACCATACTTAATTCATAGTGTTGTCGTGAGCTACAGCTTGAGATCCTTGGATGAAAGGCACATAGCAGTTAATTATCATTATTGGTACCGACATGTTTTACTATATGAATATCAATAAGTCCTTTGAAGAAGTCATTGAGCCTGCTCGAGTCAGTCTGATTTACATCATGAATTTTTGTTAGCGTTTGGTTTTTTTTTCTTGGTGGGCTGTGTTTATTATCTCCTTAGATTACTATATCAACAATCCAACATTAAAGTAAAGCAACTTGAAAGAGTGTAATTCAAATCCAGAAAAGAACAAAAATGACAATAATCAGGGTGAAACTCTGGTTGACTCTCCCTTCATCCTTTAATCACCCTGTTGTGCTATGCTATCACAGTGTGCATGGTCTGTTAGAAACTTTCACAGCCTTGCCTTCCAATGGCTGCGAATTTAAAGTCATGATGAACATGTGTTTTTAACCTTAGCTTCCAACTATTTTACTGTAACGGGTCCAAATGCACCTTTTGTGTGAAGCTGGATGTCTCTTGTCACGTTCCTGTTTGTTTATAGTACTGTACCTGCTAATCTGCTCACAAAATCTGCTCCTTATTGGGAGGGATGAACACTAGGCAGCACTTGAGGTTTATCTACTGTTGCCTCTTTCAAGCTGAGAGAAGTTAGGCAATTTAGCTAAAAAGGCATTGGCCACATCCCCTTCAGTACTCTGAGGGTAGGAGAGGGAAGAAGTTGGGGTGTGGGGAACAGGAGTGGAGCTGTGGGATGGGTCATGGGGAAGGCCTCCTCTCGCTCCTCGATCATTGCATGGCTGTGGGACTCTTCTCAGCAGCCAGGGTCAGTGCATTCAGGGCTAGGGTTGTCAGATGTGGGACCTGTAACATTGCATTTTTTCTCTCATAACAGTATTTTGGGGGCAAGTCATTAACTGCTACAATGAATAATTCATCAACTGATAGAATTAATAATTACTTGTTCTTTAATTGGTTGTCTGACAGTTCTCCGTCATCTGCGTCATCTGCTTTTTGGGCAGCTCTGCAATAGGTGGTGCATTTTGCAAGCTGCAGTCATCAATCTTGATAAGGGGCAGTTTTCCAAACCTGTAGGAGCTGGAGCTCTGAAGCCTCTAGGCAGAAATAGTGATTTAAAATTTGTTTTCATTATGCAGAATAGCTGTTTTCCATCATTTGTGAAACTCTCCACCAGCCAAACAGTTTTAGTCTGGGTCATACCAATTTTTATCTTAGCCTCAGTTTCTTCTTAGCTTTCTTGAAAGGCCACTGAGATCAGACACTTCTGTAGGACTATCCCTTCCATAAATATGAGCATTTTTGACTTTTTTGAGACAAATCACCAAACTAGGGTGAACTTCATTACTTTTTCTTTTTTCTTCATGGTTTAATTCTTGTTCTGTTAAATCATGTTAAGATAACTTTCTAATGTCCTAAAGCCTGCTGTAGTCTCTGTGCAACAGTTTGAGAATTGGGAGATGTGCCAGGATTTGGGGACACAGTGGAAACCCCTGAGTTTTCCTGCAGGGTGTTTGAGATACCAGCCTAGAACTGGATAGTTACAGCTTGTTGTGACTGACCTCCAATCTCTGCAGGTCCTGGTGAGTTTGGGATTAGGCATGTCTCATTTTCTTGAAACAAAAAAGTTGAATCTTTTCCCCTGGCATAATGACATGGGGCTTTCTCCCTTCCCCAGCCTTCTGGGCTGGACAGGTGAGCTCCTGGTGTACTTCCCATCTCCAGCATAAATCAAACAGGAATGGGTAAAACTCCTGCATGTGTAACTCAAAAGCAGTGTCTGTCCATGCATGCATCTCTGTGACTATAAATAAAACTTTATGTATACATGTGTGTGTCTATGTGTGAGCTGAACTGAACGTGACCTGACAGGAATAAAATGTGTCACTGTGAGCTGGGTGGTGAGGAAGGATGTGGGTGATGAGGAGGTGGCAGTAACTAAGGCTGGAAGAGTGCTTTCAGCTAGATTTTTGAATAAAAAACCTTTAACCAAAGTCTTTATTTCCTGTGAAATTATTTAAATAATGAAAAAAAAAAAAAAGCTGATGGGTTTTTGTGTTGCATTTTGGGTTTTTTTCATCCATTGCTTCAGTTAGGAGAGTCTTGAAAAAGTCAAAGAATTTTGATTTTTCCAATCAGCTTCAGCTGTAGAAGGTTGAGCTGAGAAATGGAAATAAAAGCAAAGGAACTTGAAATTAATCAGATGAAGGAGAAAAAAACCAAAAGGAACTGCCCTGAGAAATGCACGGAGGGAAGAGAGGAGCACAAATTAAGAAAAAGTAATGGAGGAAGAAGCCAACCAGGAAGGCAGAGCAACCAACCCAGAGAGTGAAGACTGCAGCAGACTTTACTTAACAAACACTTTTGTAAAAAAAGTAAAAAAAACAAAGCTCTGGAGAGATGAGAAGGAGAAATGCTCGAAGAAATGTGTCACAGAATAAAGGGAAAGGAAGGGCAGTGTGAGTGCTGCAGGGCAGAGGAGAACAAATAGTTAATCATGTTCTTATGTGCATCTGTATGTAAAGGCATGTAAGTGCTGACATCCAAGCTGGTGCTAAATAATGGAAGAGCAGTTGAAAGACCCCTGAGATCTCCCAAATAAAGAAAGTTGATGTGCAAGGGTTTCAGTTTCCTGCTATGCTCCCAGGCCCCACAGCCTCTGTGTTATGGCTTGGAGAGAGTGACAACCTCGAGGCCCTTTTTCCTGCCTGGCTGCTGTCCTGTGCTCAGTGCTGGGCTTTCCCTGGCTTACCAGTGGCTCTGCAAATTGGATTCAGTTTCACAGCTCTGATCTGGCCTGATCTGCCATTAATTAAGGAGCAAGATTTTCAGCTGGTGTATTTAAAGCTGCTCCCTTTTGCACCTTGTGTAGTCACTGGTACGGCAGCAAATGACATCCAGACCACGAGCCCTGGGTGGTGGGCTGCCATCAGAGGTGCCCCAGCTCAGTACTAGTAGATGCTGAGGCTGATTCTTAGTGCTTAGGTTGTGTGTGGATACTTTGCCATTTTAATACCCTCTGGTCACTTCTAGCTTGCTTTCACCTGTTTTTCTGCTGATGGAAATCATGTTTTTCTGTAGTAGGAGTTTTGCTGAAGTTGCTACTTCTTCTCATCACTTACATACAGCTTTTCCATCAGTCTCTGTGTCTGTTCAGTGGGAAGATGGGTCTGCAGCCAGTAGGGAAGGTGTCAGGAGGTGACCCGTGGACACTGTCCCCAAAGGAGCTGGCAGTATCTCTGGGAGACTGGCTCCCAGGTGGTGCCTCTCCCCACAGCACTCAGAGGCCAGTAATTGATCCAGAGGGAATTTGTGGCTTTGTAGTCATGGTTGTCTGGCTTCTGGTTTGCTTCACTTGGGTAAGCAGTGATCCCTGGGATTCTTGATCATGGATGCCAAAAAGTAGGTATATAAAACAATGAGACATTGAGACATATCCTGCTACATAAGGTGGACTTGCCCTTTCTCTCTTCCAGCAAGACTTTCTTCTGTGACAATTCATCCACAAGACAGAGCTGATCTGTCAGCAGCCCTACTAATTTTTCCTGTTTCCATATCTGTTTTCACCCATGCTTGTGGATCACATCCTCTTCTTTTTCCTGGGTCCTACTACAGCACTTCCTAACAGCAGCAGTGGCATTCCTTCTCAGAAGACATCTAATTCATCTCCAAATCCATGATCTCTTATTTATGCAGCAGCATGAGACCCTCCACCCTCTTCTCAATTTGAAGGGATCATTTACTACTGTTACCAGCTGCAGTCACATGCTCTTTGCCAAGCCCAGATGCAGTTCCAGCTGCAGAAGGTTTGCTTTGCTGCAGAAGATGCTTTGAGTTTGGCTGTGGCTTTACTTCAGGGAAAACGGCTGCTTCGGGGAGCTGTGGCCAGTGTATTGAATATACCAATCACATCTTCTGTTCCTAAAGTTTCAGCATCTTCTAAAGTTAAATCAATTCCTGACATCTCCATGAAATAATGCTGTTTGTGGCTTTTTTACCAAACAACTGACCCCAGCTGCTCCTTGAAACAGCACTTTTGCCCTTGTTTTGTGCTGAATCTGCTGTGAAGAAGCCTGGATTTTATTCCTGGATTACCAATATTCAGTACAATTACAACCAGAATATAAAAGAAAAATTCAAGAAAGTAAAAGATAAGAGGTCTTTTGGGCGCTGTGGGGTAAAAGTCCTGCTCCTTAATATCCATATACATTTAAAAACTATTCAATTACTTTTGGGGTTGCTCTGGGTGGAGAAGGCAGTGTGTGATGTCTCTGCAGTTTGGTCAGCATCTGCACGCTGTGGTGTGAGCAAGTCCATTGCAGAACCAAATCCTTTCTTTACTTGCACATGACACAACTCCACTGATATCCCTTTTATTAAAGCCCAGCTGGTGGCAAATAGAAATGAAATCCACTGTGACAGCTCATTAGTGATATATAAACTCTCTGGTTGGACGTAAGTCTAGTCCAGCTCCAAGGAAGTATCTACATTGTTTTTGGCACTGTAAGCTGAAAGTCACCAAGTAACTGTTAATACAGCAAGTACCCTTCTGATAGCGAGGGGACTGAGAGTCTTTCACACAGAAAAATTCCACTTGATTACCAAGTAGTGCTTGCTTGGTAAAATTGCTTTCACCTCCATTTAGGTTCATCAAATGAAGATGCTTCTTCAGAGAGTATGCTGGGAAATTCATTGCAAGCCTAACAGTCTCTCTCTGGAATATTTTCCTTGCAGACTAAGCCAGAAGTTTCCATTGCTTATTTTTAATGTATTCTGTTCCTGGTTCATCTCTTGATGCTACGTGTAAAATTAAAAAGAACCTTAACAGTTTTTTAAAATTTGTTTTATAAAAAACCTACAACTATTTAAATATAAATCAGATTTTGTTCTTGTAAATCCCCCCTTTTCCTGGAAAGGCTCCTATATTTGTATTTTCAGAAAAAAACAAAATTGCTTACCATGGTTTCATGTGCTGACAGTGATGGAGGAGACAGAGTGAGCAGTTTGGCCTTTGATTCATCTTTAAGTTTGCAAAGTCAGTGACAGACGGTTTTGTTCCTCACTGTGCCAGTGCAAAATCAAAGTAGTGTGATGGACTTGAATAACTCTGGCTCCAGCTTATCATTAACTTCAAGGGATTTACTCCACACTTTAATCAGTCACTGAATACATAATCTGACCCAGGAAGAGTCATGAAGTGTAACTCAGTGCCTGATTTGGTCCTGAGCCAATGCTGGTGGCAGAAGTACTTTCAAGAGTTTTGATAAAAGGTATTTCTTAGGTAATGAACACTTCTACAGAAAGCAGCTTTATCAAATGTGGAATGAATATGGTCTACCAAACATTTGTTTTCAACTTCTGATCCTCTGTAAAGTAAAAAGTCTGATGAAGCAAGGGAGGGAGTTTTCCTCTTACGTGCCAGGTTGCAGCATTTGGAAGCGCTGGTTTTTGTGTCACCCCTGTGTTCTGCGGGTGGACAAGGGGATGCTGGAAACACTCCTCAGCTTGCTGAGGGTCTTTGAGAAGGAGAGAGAAAATTACTCTTTTATTATAAGGTTTGCCAAATGATCTCTGAGAAAATGTGATATCATTCATATGCATTGCCAAGCTGGAGAGATGCCGCGCATCTTGGCAGTCATCTAGAGCTAACATATAATTCCTTTGGGTTGGTATGGGCTTTATCAGAAACAGCTCCATATGCAGTATTTACATAACTGTGGTGGAGTGTGAGAATAAACACAGCTGTGGCATTGCCCTAAATATTTCAATTCAGTGGGGAATTAAGGGAACTTTATCACTGAAATGCAGATAAACAGAAGTCAGTAAGAGGTGGTCAGTTTAGCCAAGGAACAAATCAAAACTATAATGGTTGGACTGCTGGAAACATTTAAGTGCCTTAGTCTTGGAGTTTACTAAGGTCACTGGTATTTTTTTGCTTTTCAGAAAGTATGGAAATGCCATCAGTCAGCTGCTATACGGAAAGCATCATCCAGTTGGACTGGTGAATCAAAGCAGCGTGGGCTGAAAGGCAGAAAAGGAAAGAGTTTATAGGGAGGCAGCACTTTCAGCATCTGATTGCAGTCAGAGCCCATGGGTTTCTGAGAAGATTTAAAGTTTCTTTTAGTGCCTCCATCCCAGTTGACTGTGGAGACAGGAGCCCTGGATTTTTGGTGGAAATCTGCAAGCTCAGTTTCCTAAGATTTTCTAGTCCAGATCTTACAGCAATAGCCAGTAGCAGCAGAGTTCAGACAGTGGAGGATTTAGACTTTAAGATGTGTAAATAAAAGTTGGCCTACGTAGCAGCTTGCTAAGGAATGATGCTTGCAGATGTATTTCTGGGACTGGACAAGTGCTGCAGAGAAAAAGAATAATTTTCAGCGCTGTCAAAGTAGCATGGATTCCTGTTTTGAACTAAATTTTGAGAAGTGTAGTAGTATTGTCCAGTCATCTTTTTACTCAGCTCAGGGAACGAGGAAGACTTCCTGCAGTTGTTAGTGCATCACCATCATACTTTGATGACTGACAAGCATTCCCAGACTAGCTCCATTAGAAGTCACTGAGGCATGAGTATTTTTGCAAACATGGCTCAGTACGGGTATATGCATATGTATACTAGAATTTAGACTTTGGTATCACATTTGAATGTGTAGATATTAGAAAGAATATGCATGGTTTAGAACCCCTTAAACAGAATTGTTAAGAACTGTCTAAATGTTCATTATTTTAGGGGATAGAACTCTTGTACAAATACTTAAATAGTCACCATCAAGGAAAATACACTTTGATGAAGGCATAAGTACTAAAATACCTGTTTGTATGTTAATCCACTTGTTTTAAGGAAGAATTTACAAATTGGAGGTAAGCAAGTTGCCATTTGGAAGCTCTTTCAGCTCTCAATAATTTATTTTTAAGTCAAAACCTGCTACAACTCTAACTTATAAAGAAATCACACTAGTTTGCTGCTTCTCCTTTGCAACTGAAAAAGCAGCACTTTCTTCTTTAGAGTCTTTAGAGTCTGTGTTCAGCACTTTGTTTACTGCATGATGTGCAGTGACCTTGTAGGTGGGAGTTCCCATGTACACAGAGAACTCCCGTGGTTTTCCCATGGGAGAAACCACATTCTTTGTAAAGAGCATTGTTTCACACAATCTATATGGTGTGTTAACATTTTTCAAATGCAGCACAATACTGCTGTGTTGTCCAAATAATTTTTGTTTTTAAAAGAAGTATTAAAATGGGAGACAGAGGACTGAAAGTCCTGATTGCTGCTTCTGTCCTGTTCCCTGCCTTGTCTGGGTTCCTCACTTTTCCACTTTTTTGGTGGTGAAATGAGGATGCTGTCACTGACCTCATTTGTGAAGTGCTGTAAGATCTCCTGCCAAAAACTGTTCTGTAAGTAATAAGCAACTGATTTCACTGATTACCACAATGTATTTTGAAAATCCAAGCCTGTCTAGTTTTGTTTTGTTGGTGGCTGCTGACAAGAACACGCTGAAACTCCAGTTCGGAGTCGCAGTGCGACTCAGCAGTGGGAGAGCTGTGTTTCTGATGAAGACAGACCAGGGTATGGTAGCTGTGCATGATCATAATGATCAATGGACACAAATGGCTAAATCATAACCATGAAGGAGATGGCTGTTTCTAGCAGTTCAGAAAAAAATGAGAGTGTGATTTGGAACGTGCCTATCTATAAATATAGTTTTCTAGTTCACAAGACTGCCATCATGTATCAAGGAATTTTGCTTTGGTACCTGAAATTGAATGTTTGGTGCATCCTGGAGTGGCTAAATAAGAACATTAATTTTCAGACAGTGCTGAGCTGCGGCAGCTTTACTGAGGAAACATGCATTACTGTGTTGGCTCAGTGCTTCCTGAAAAATCAAGCCACTTTTTAAGCTATCCAGTGATTTAAGACCCTGAACAGTTCAGCTGCTGAGTTTGGAAAATCATGACCTTTTCTATATTTAGAACAGTGTCTACGTGGAAACCTCCCCTTCCCAAAATGGACAAACATGAAACGAGGGATCCTTCCTCTCTGAGCCCCAGAGAGCTGTGCAGATCGAGTCACGCTCAGTTCTGGATTCTGCTCTGGTTTAACCAAATAATTAAAACCTCTTAATTGGTAGTTAAGCTCCAAATTGCAGGATTTTGTAATTGCACAACAAGTATTTGCATTACAGTACTGTTTTGAACCTCAACCTGAATAAATTCCACTGAACTAATTAATTTTCTGCTGCAGAAAGGAGTCATTGTGTATCCCAGAGACTGGGCAGCCATACACAGGACAGAAGTACATGCTTAGGCTCAGATCCCAGGTCGAATTTGTGAGGGTAACATTCAGGGTTGTCACTGTATTTTTATAATATAAAAGCACAAGTGTGATACAGAGTTGAATGATGGGCAATGACCAGGGCTTTGTTTTGTAATTGCCACATAAAGATATAACAGGCTATTACTTTGTGGGTTATTTAACAGATGTTCAAGTAAAATGGCCCACAAAGCTATAAAGAGCACACAAAGCCCCACTAATAACTAATAACTTCATTGAGAACAGAGCTGAAATAGCTGCAGCTGCCTGTCAAAGCACTTTTGTTGTTGTTAGCAAAGGTGTTGGCACAGGTCCCATAACCACAATGAACAGGATTCGTTTCCCTGAAAACTGTGTTCGGTTGTACTTTTCAAACCACGGTGGAAAGCCACAGGACAGTCTAGTAGGAATGTTTTCTTTGAAACAAAACTCATCTCTTTTCACAGGAGTTTGAAAATCTGTAAAAGATGCCTGCCAGCAGCAATCACATGGTTGCTGTTAGCACTTTCTTGTTGCCACTGTTTGCAGGATCTAAATGGAGCACTGAGGATGCTGGTAACTCCTGGAGAAGGCCAGTTGTGCTAGGCCTCTGGTTAATGCACAGTGGTATCACTGAAACCACAGAATCCTAGGAAAATTCCTCTATTTGGGATGAGGATGGTTTTCATTTATCTCTGCATGTGTAAAATAAACACACTGAAGAACTCTGGTTGTTCCATGATACCCAGCTAAGGAAGGCAGCAGCTTATCCCTGGCTTCTCCACAGTCATCTTCCATGAAGTTTGCAGTTCTGGGTGGTGTCCATGTCAATGAATTTTCCTCTTGCCTGTATATTTGAAACTCCTATTGACATGCTGTATGTGGGATTGCATCAGCACTGGCAAATCCCCTTCTCAGGGATGTCATCATAATGCCAGTAGAGATCTGTCCTCAGTTAAGATGATCCTACTCTATTCTGGTGCTGTAAAGGTAAGTTTTTAGTGCTAGGTCTCAATATTAGTATCCTTTCTAACTCATTGCATTCACTAAATGAGGTAATAAATTTAGCTGCCTATTAGTATATGAATGAACATAATGTTTTTCCTCCTATTTTTCTAGAATTATTGAAGTTCATTCACCTGATGCCAAGCACACCGTGGTGCTCAGGAGTAAGGATTCGGCTACAGCCCAGGCCTGGTTCAATGCCATCCACTCCAGTGTCAATGAGCTCATCCCCAGGGTGATTGCAGAGGTCAGAGACCAGCTGGGTAAAACAGGGATTGCTGGAAGTCGAGAGATTAGGCATCTAGGCTGGCTTGCAGAAAAGGTAATGAAAACATTCTTATTTTCATTTCAAAGCTCTCTATCTCTTATTCTCTGTTCCTGAATTCTGCCTTGTCTGGAAGTAGAGAGACTAAATGAAATTCTGGGGTTTGATTTAGCTTTCCTTGAAGACCTTTCTTTTCTTAACATGCCAATTTTTGTGCTTTAAAAAAACCAACCAGAAAACTATAACGTCCCCATAGTCTTTGCTTCTGCATGCCAATTAACAAAGACTTTCCTGGGAGATCAAAAAGTCTTGTGTCAAGTTCAGGGATGGGACATGAGTCACAAAAACTGACACCAGCCCTTGGGTTCACCTGCTGTTACAACTCCCATCATGTAAATGAGTTGTCACCTTCCTGCTCCCAGCTAGGCAGGTACTTACTTGGTCCATGGGCCACCCCTCTGCTGTGCTTGACCTCAGTCTGGAGCTGGGCATGATCTGGAGCTTCCCATAAAGGTTGGGAGTTTGTTCTTTGATTGTAACCCTGCATTTGAGCTGAGCATCCTGTAAGGCTGAGCTTGCAATTGCAACTCTTGCCCATCTTCCAAATTTTGAGTTTTAAAACGTTTTATGGACAGAGAAAATCTGGTGTTCAGTTCGAGAGTGGTTTGGGGTCTGTTGACCCCTGGAAAGACAATCCATGAATGCACAGGGGTGGTATCAGTATTAGGTGATCTGATTTTAAATCAGTAGTCTCAGAATTCATTTTAGGCACTGTACC
Organism: Pachycephala philippinensis; assembly: GCA_013397055.1. Lineage (NCBI taxonomy): Eukaryota > Metazoa > Chordata > Aves > Passeriformes > Pachycephala > Pachycephala philippinensis. Next base: position 76,975 of record VWZT01011815.1, read on the forward strand.
AACTGGTAAGTGTGGATTTGCTACAGTAGCAGTGTTAGAATTGTGCCTAGAAATAATTCCCATCCATCTACTGCCTGGGCAGCCATTCAGAGCATCTCTTCCCCTCCAGCTGGGGTGTGTGGAAAAATGGCCACTGTGTACACACTGCTCTTTCAACCTGTGCATCCAGCACAGATGTGGAAAACTGACTGTAACTGCCCTGAAAAAAAATACTGTATGTTTTGTCTCTTTTTGGGATTTTGTAGATGAAAATATGGAAGCCACAGGCACAGGTGCCATATTTCTATCTAGTGTCCTTTAAGAAGGCACACCATTAGTTTTTAGCAAAACATGGGTCTCTCTACACCACTTGCAGTGACACAAAGATTGCAAAGTCTTTCAGGCAGATTTTTTATCTTTTTCTGTTCCTCCCTCCAAGCTCACAGAGTGGGGACAACAGCACAACTCTTCGGCTTAGTGCTGTAAAAAATGTAAAAGTTTGGGAGAATAATTTGGGATTAAAACACCGAAGCATTGGTAAGTAAATTTTAGCAGTATTAAACTATACAGCCACAGGATCTTTAATCTTGTTTTCCTTTTTGTATTTCTATAAACTTATAAAAAGCTGAACATAAGAGGCTTCTTGTGTTGCAAAATCCTTTTCTCTGAAAGGGTAACTGCTCTGCAGGGGATCACATAGATCTCATAAGTATAATATTCACAGATCACCTTAAGTGGACACACGGCTTCTGGTTTATGAATTTCCTCTTACAGTTAATACACAATATCCCATTCACATGCTTCTCTCCTTCTTTTTTTTTTCTTTTTCTTTTTTCTTTTGCCCCTTATGGGCTTAAATCTTATTTTCTGTAACTCATTATGGACCATTTTGAGGTCTTTCTAAATTTAGTGAAGAAACTTGTTTTGCCTTTGTTAGGGTCAGGCTGTGCTCTGTGCATGTTCCAGTGTATTGGCTGTTACCAAGAATTAGCCACGAGAGATTTGCAGTGACATTGTTACTCAAAAGGCAACTTGGTTTTTTCGCTAAAAACCATCCAGAACTGTGCAGTAGTAACTGAGGTCAAGAGCTCCCACCCTTCTCTCATGTTGGAAACCTGCTGAAAAGTAGAGAAAATCCCTACAATATGGCAAAAAGTGATGTGAAATTCCTTTTATTTTGTTACTGAACTGTGAGCTGTAAAGCCTGGATGAAAGAGTGGTAACCTGCATATACTGTATATATGCCAGCTGTTTATGAGCTGTTTCAGAGGAGGTGTTCAAGGCAGCTGGGTGAGGTGCTGACCACAGATGCTCCTTGTGTGAAACCTGGGTTTGTTGGTGGGAAGAGATTAAATTGTGCAGTGATTTGTGGACGTGCACTGTGAATACCAGTGTGGTTGTTTGACCCTGCCTGGATGCCAGGTGCCCACCAAAGCCGCTCTATCACTCCCCATCTTCAGCTGGACAGGGGAGAGAAAATAAAACAAAAGGCTTATGAGTTGAGGTAAGGGCAGGGAAAGATAATTCACCGATGGTAATTATCCATCACACATCACACCTTGTCTCTGCTGCTGCTTCGTCCTCAGGGGAGGACTCCTCTCACTCCTCCCCTGCTCCAGGGTGGGGTCTCTCCCACAGGAGCCAGTCCTCCCTGAACTTCTCCAATGTGAGTACTTCCCATGGGCAGCAGTTCCTCACAAACTGCTCCAGTGCAGATCCCCCGCAGCGTCACAGCTCCTGCCAGCAAACCTGCTCCAGGGTGGGCACCTCCCTCCACAGGGGCACCAGTCCTGCCAGGAGCCAGCTCCAGCATGGGCTTCCCACAGGGTCACAAAAGCATCTTAGACTGTAACTTTGAGACAGCTTTTATGGCATCGTATTATGTTACTTATAGAGCATATCCTTAAAGTGAGTTCCCAGTAAAATGGAAAGGCTCTGAGCTGAATTCCTCTGCTTGTTTGGGGAATGCAAAATGTAATCCCATAGAAATTTCACTGTAATTTGCTGTGATTACTCTCTGCTTCAATTAAGCTGTTTCCTGGTTTGATATTTTTTATATGACTCTGCTCTAAACTTAGCTCTAAACTTCAACCTTCATGATACTACAGAAATAGATTCATTAGGGGAGCCTCCCTCAGGTGGGTAACATTAAAATAAATACTAGGTTATCTAAGATACTAAGCCATTGCATGCTAACAGGATTCTACCACCTTAACTGAACTTGCCTGTGAAGAAAGCACTAAACTTGTGGTCTTCAGCCTGAAACTTTCATCTTGCAAGTCCACCTTCAGGTTCTTGGTGGGCAGTGAGGGTCTGTCTGCCAGTAAATAGAGAGCTCTTCATCCCTTTAAGAACGCAAATGTTCACTCTGGCCTTCTTAAAGGCAAGGAGAAAAACAGCCAGAAGCAATCATTAGAGATGCCATATTTCCTCCTTTATTAAGGAAGTAGCCTTGTCCTGACCTTGGCCTTATGAAGAAGGTTTCTAAAGCTGACCAAGGATTAGGGAGTTGTATTAGTCACCAGCGTCCTAAAACTTCTCTGTAACTAAGAGAAATACCAAGTACTGGTTTGTAATGAAGTGTGTGCACTCCTCATAACTTTGTGTTTCCTGTATTTGTCTTTTCACTTCAGCAAGACCTGTGCATTTAACAATCATTTCACAAGACCTGTGCATTTAACTATAGTGCAAAGCATGAGGGAATAGTTACATGTGTGTTTTAATCTTTCCAGGTCTTGTCTTTTTATAATGCTCCCTGTAAAGATACTTTTAGCAACCAAATAAAAGAAAAGAAGTTAGTAATGTCATCTAAATTGAGGACCTTTTCCAAGTGTGTATTGTTTCTATTCCTTCCAGGAATGCTTTCAATCCTTGTAGAAATGTCTTCTCCAGCTTTTTTCCCCTGCACATCTCATGACTTACAGAGGAGTAAGTCTTACAGGCATTGCTGCTCTTCTCCTTACACTTACCCATCTACCACTGAGTTCCTTCGTGAGGAGCAAATTCTGCTCTTCAACTGAAGAGCTAAAACACTGAGGAAATGGTGGTTTATTTTATCACTCTGTAACGTCTGCTCCAATAGACCAAAATACCATTGGCAAAAGCTTTATCTAAATTCTTTCTTCTTTAATGCAAACACAAAAAGGTGTTCTGGCAAAAGGGGTTTTGCAAAGATAGCTTTTGCCAATTCAGCAGTCAGCCACACAAGCAGAAGCATGACTGGCTTCAGGGGCAGCTGAAACTGTAGCCAGGCACCAGCGTCAAGCTGGGTCAGTTAAGAAAAAAACAAAACTAAATGAAACCCTGAGCTGTGCATCTCTCTGTCCTCGCTGTGCCAGTGACACTTTTCATGTGGGCTTGGAAGAAAGAAAAAGTGCTTCTGCAGCCAGAGACCGTTCTCCTTTCTGGATGTCAAATGTCTTACAGGCAGTGGACTTCTTAAAATTATCTCAAAGCTCCTTTGAGAAACTTAAAAATAGGAATTGCTGCAAGTTGTCTTTTAGAATGTTAATTTTTAAAGCTGCAGAAAAAGTGACCTTATGGGCTTTTCTCACTAGATTTTAACCCCAGCACTTGGTTCCTACTCACATTGCTCTGCCTGTGCAGGGTGAGGGTGTTGCTGCTCCCACAAATCTGTTGTGGGTTTCAGAGGGAAGACCTGAGGGAAAATAACCAAAGCAGCACGGTGAACCAGAGTTGTTTTTCAGCTCCTGACACTATCTCTGAAATGAAAAGTGTGTTAATATATTACAGGCTGTTCAGTCTCCCCAAACCTTAGATAACCGTATCATTGTGTTAGTGCTGAAGTGCAAGGCATGTCACAGCAGAGTGATCTTCAGTATCGAGCTGTATATTGCAGCATTACATTTATCTCCCTGCTCTCACTCTAATTCAGAGGAGCTAGTGATAACAGGAAAATTGTGAGACGTGCAAGCTGTCCAAACAAGATTTAGGCAAATGACATGAGAGTGTATTTGAGGTTATTTTTTTCCCCCAGTATGAAATAAAAATGTTACCATTTCCTTAGGAAGCATGTTCACGGGTTAGCAAAATAAGTAGACAGCAACAGAGCCATGTTCTTATTCTCATCACAGAGATGTGAGTTTTCAAAGAAATTGAGATCGTTAGTTTAAAAAATTTATATCATTTCCAAATTGTAAAAGTGAGCTTAAAATGTCTTTACACGAGAAAACCACCAGCCCACCACATAAATAAAACACGTTGCCATTATTTAATATTATGTATCTGATGTTATCTGATCTTATTTATTTCTATATGACTTCAACCACCTTCCCATGAAGCACAGCATCTGCTAGGCAGCATTTTAAAAAATGTGGCACAGCCGTGTCTGTGGTTGCAGCTGCCACTGCTCCCCTTAGCACTCCCAGCTCTTCCATCATGGTGGTGGCAGTTCTGGTAGAAAAGTCATTACTTTTGGAGGGACACCATTAATTTTCTGCAGGTTTTGTGACAGAGGCAAATCCCAGTGCAAGACAAGTAGCGAGACCCGTTTGCAAGGAGGAGGGGATTGGGAAGCTGCTGCTTCATTAGGCAGTGTGTCACTGTTTCTCTGGGGTGGCTGCCTCATCAGGCTGCACAATCTGAACCAGCAGCATTTTCAGGAATAAAATTCAGGTTATACTGATCCCAGGTCTCTCTTCTGTGTCTGGAAAGTACCTGTGCATGTTTAGGCTGAGGGTACAGCAAGCTTTGGGTTGTACTGTGTGTTAACCCAGTACAAATCATTATATGTTTAACCAGATAATGCTAGAAAAATGAGTGTTTGCTAACAAAACTATTACTGAAATGCCTAACTTATTTGCCAGGGAATTATAGGCAAATTTGGAAATACTACCCACCTATAATATCCAGGAAGAAGAGCAAGGCAATTTGGCCCTGGTCTCCTGTTTTTTGTGGTTAAAGAAGGATGCAATTTCTGATATTGATAACATACATTTGGTAATAATCTTAAAATTGATCTGACCTTTTAGAGAATACACATACCTCAAATGGAAAACCTTCTCTGTGTCCTAAATTAGAAACTGCATTTTAAATACCAGCTAATGACTTGCTGTGGAGCACTTATATCCAAATGAAGAATCCTGCTTTTGCCCTGTGTCACTTAACCTTGCAGCTTATTAATTCCGGAACTTATTTGTTTGCTTTGTAAAACACCAGAACAGAGTTCTTAATTACATTAACAGTCTTCATTATCTGGGATAACGATCAGCCTGTTCTTAGGAAAGACGTAAACCTGAAATAGCATGAAGAGTAATTTCCTCTCCAAGCTTCAGCGAGGTTCCTCCACAGGCCATTTTTACCAGCAGCAACTTCGTTCTCTCCTTGCTTTAGGTGCCTTCAGTAAATGGCTATATTACGGAAAACTCAGGCTGAAAACAGCCTTTTCATTCACTGTACTGTTTTAAAGGCTTTGACAGTCTTTATCTATAACACACCTGCTCTTTCTTCCCATGCCAATGAGAGACGAGCAAATAATAAAATTAAGTAAAGTACTCTTTGCAAGGGGACTGGAAAGAAGAATAGGTATAAGTAAATAATGAAAAATTATGGGAATATGATGATAAATGCATGAAGGACCTGAAATTGAAAGTTTATATTTCTGCAGTACAGTTGGTTGCTGTAGTGAAGGAAAACCCCTCTATCAGATAGTTATAGAGCACGGTTAAATAGTGAGTGAGCACTGTTGTGCCTGTGGTAGCCTTCAGGTATTAAATTATTCTTGCAGAAGTTGAGCTGCAGTGTGAACTGGGCCCTGCATATCCCCTCGCCCTTCCCGTGAGGGCTGCATTAGTTCTAGTCGGATCCCAGCAGAGGTAATCACATCCTTTCCTCTCTCCCTCTGCCTCAGCTTTGATCTGACTGTCCTTGCAGATGACTTAACTTTCTCCATAAAATACAGTATATGTCTATTGCTATTCCTATGAACCCCAGCAACGATGAGAAAATTTGTTTTTATAGTCATCCCTCCCCATAGAGTTTTATTTAACTTCTCCCTCCCTGCATCAGGAGGAATTCTGAGCCCAAGATGTGGCTGTTGCTCTCTCAGCTGTGCCTGCACAGGCAGGGGGACACCAGCCACAGCAGGATCCTCGTGTCTCTGCTGTGACAGGGACCTCTGCAGATGTCTGGTCAGCAAACCCAGGGCAGGGTTTGAGAGGGGAAATGATGGGCTGTATCTTTAAAGGAGGGAGAAGATGGTGAAAGGAAATGGGGAGTTCAGTGCCTTCCTGAGCTGTTTCTCTTTGTTTCTCCAACATATCAGGGTGGTGGCTGTGGGACCACATCCCAGTGTGGTCTGAAGCACATCCTGATGTGGTTCTGAGCACTGGCTGCTTTGCACAGTGTGTCTGCCACAGTGTGAATACTTAACTCTTTGTTCTAGATAACCCAAACTGAAACTGCTGTTTGGCTGGGCTGGACTTTGCTGGTCAAGGAGCTTTCTGGATTTTGGTAGATGAGGTATTTTCTTCCTAGATGTTGCTAAATTTTCAGGATGTTGGGCCTTTCCATCTTTTGCCTTGGCAGCTGCAGTTGATCTGTCCAAAAGGGTCCAGCTCCTCTTGTGCATGTACTGGGTCATCTCACCTTTTAGGGCTTCACAGGTTTGAAAGCCTGTGTTTGAACATATTTGCAGTACAGTTCAGTTGAAAAAAAAACCCCAGCAAAGATACAGGTGTGATGTGAAGAAAGGCTTTGATCCCCTTCCTTCAGAAGCTGAGAAAAGGCTTCCTTTTTTCTCTCAGTCTCTGACAGAAAATATTTCAAGAAAGACAGTGAAGGAATTGGAGACAGTGATGCTCTTTGGTTTTCAAATATGATTTAAATGCAACATGAACCTCCTTTATAAAACACATGTTGCATACGAAGCAGAGACCTCTGCTGAACCTATATCCAGCACTGCTGTCAGTGGGTGGCCTTCCTAATTATTTTAAGTGCTTAAGTGCCAAAACAACTGATCTGCTTCTGCACCATTGTGTTTCTGTCTCCTCTCACTGATGCAAGTAGGGTGCCAGCAGTGGTGGGTTAGGAAATGGAAACTCCTGTTCTTGCCCAGCTGTGGGATGCAGGGTGGGAGAAACCAGACCAGCACAATGGTTGAGGAAGGTGTGGAGCTCTTCCTGAGCATTTGGAGATGCTGTGGGGTGGTTATTCAGGGTGAGGAAGCTGCCATTAGGGCAATGGTTTGGGGCAAACTCAGCTGAAACCAACAGCAAGGCAAAAGCAGTGTGAGCAATAGGAAAGCCCTGAGCACTGACCCCATCGGCTGCACTGACCCGAGCAGCGCTGGGGCACCCTTCAGCCCCTGGATCCCACATCACTTCTGTGGGACAAGCAGACTTATGCTTACATCCCCAGGGCTGATCCACCCTGAGTACACACCCGTGCGATGTGGGGGTGCTGGCAAACACAGTTTTGCAAGAGCTATGCCCTTGCACTCTGTCTGTTTGCTCATCTGCCTGCAATTTTCTGCTTACAGGCTGCATGTTAGAAGCTTGAAAAGACAGGGATTGTCTGTCTTAGAGAATGCTGGATTTTTCAGGCATTAAGTTCCCATCAAGCTGCATTTTCTCTGTTCCAAGTTACCTGGTTCTCATTTGCTGGTTTTGTCTCCTGAAGTTAAAAATCACCTTCAGGGAAATGGAGGGGCCCGTTAGGGGAGTGTTGACCTTCAGGCTTTGCCCAGTGTGAATTCCTCTCACCCCAGTCATCGTTTCTTTGTTTTTTTCCAGCATAACAATACTCCTATTTCAGCTTTTTGATTAATGGCATGAATAAATAGATCAGAAAGCAGCAGAATCGGCCATAGAAAAGCCTCTTTTCTCTGCAGCCCTTATTCTCCCCCCAGGTCCCTCAGCTGATCTCCGGAGAAAACTTCTGGCAAAAGTAGAGCTATTCTTAGTAAAAATACCCTAATTTTGAGGGAAACATTTGGATTTTTTCCTCTCTTTTTTGCATATTATTGCCCCATCACGCTCACCCACTCAGCTTGCAGTCAGAGGAGTGCTATCTCTACCCACAAGTGCTTTTAGGACAGATGAGCTGGTTAATGTTGGAGGGATGTTGCGGAAGAGCAGAGTATCACTGCTGGTACAAGCGGGAGCCATACGTGTCTTAGAAGATGTTTTGCCAAACAACTGTTAACAGAGAAAAATAAACAGATTTTCTAAATATATCTTGAGGAGAAGTTGTGTTCTCTTTTGGAAAGAGGGATTGACCTTTAGAAGAATAAGAGAGTTTTCAAAAAACAGTGAAGAGGGAAAAGTTACATGCATTACAATTTTTGGTGTGGCAAGACAGTCACTCAGTGCCGACTCTACAAATCCAGTTCAATTTGAATGCTCAACCTCTGTTTATGTAATAAGTTCCTAAGGCTACTAATACCAGCCTTTTACTTTATTATCGAATCCTGTAAAATTAAAATTATTCCCCATAACACCATGAGAGCCCTTACAAAAATGTGCCATTAGACAATTATATTGCAACACAGCAACTCTGTAGACTGCAGGGAAGTGTTTCTCATCCAGTCTAATTGTTGTATCAATGGTATTTTCAACAGCCTTGGTTACTGAGGAAGAAAGACATTCAAAATATACTATTTTACATATGCTGATACCATATGTAAAATAGCATATTTTGAAGTTCTGATTTCAGGGTCTGACTGTGGCAAAAGTGCTTGAGTATGAGTGAAATCCTTGTGAGAACTGTACTTGAAACAAATCCATGATTGAAAACGTTTCATGTATCATTCCTCTTCTCTCTCCCACTCTTAAATTGATGATTGTTTTATTTTAGTTATTTTAAGATGGGAAATGTTTTGACAACGGAGTTTTAACATTAAAAAAATAGTGCCGATAAAAAAAAATCCTTTTATTCCCTTTCCCCCAGATTCTTCAGTTCTGAAGATTTATTTTTGCCTGCAGAATTATCCTCTCTTCTTAAGTGGACAGTAATTGATAGTGCACATCACAATAATTAGTCTAACAAGTCTCCTAAACCCCAAGCCCCACAGCTATCTTTAAGCTCCACATTGTCTTTACTGTAACATAAATAAAAGCTTTAGGGAAGAACTGGGAAAAAAATTTGATAGTGAGGGAGCCTTCTTGTCCTCTCCAAGGGGTTTCCTCTACTCATTTTTAATGAGGCCCATATTAGTTGTCATTTGTACCTTCCCTGATGAATAGTTTGGAAGAAAAGCTTTCTCCGAACACAGCGAGATTTGTGCCAAGTTGCTGACCTTTGCTTTTGGTGAGACCTCATTTGAGTCTTAGTCCCAAGCCCAAACATATTGTTGGATCAATCATGTTGATTTTTGGCTCAGATAGTAATGCAGGGCTAATGAGTTGTGCTGTGTACACATTAACCTCGGGCCCGGCAGCGCTCGCGGCAGGCTCGGAGCACAACGCGCCGGGGCTGCAGGAAAGACATTCAGTGCTGGCATCTTAATTGAAGGAGACAATTAAAAACACTAGAGCAGTATCACAGGTTCACTGCTTGTGGGATGTAGGATTTAATCAAAGCTGGAAAAACAAACTGCCTTCTGTTCTGTTTGGGGGGAAAAAAAAAGCCTCAGTACCATAAAGGTGCTTTATGAACTGTGAAATAGAGGGGAAAGCCTGAATGTTTAAACAGTAAGGCAATGATTCTACTACCAAAAGGGAATCTGCTTCGGGGAACAGCCTTTGAATAACATTAGATTTAACCTTGTCAGAGCTTACGATCTAATGGCTATAATGGCATTGCAAGGAATTTGGGAGCATTGATGTATTTTTTTATTAGTAGATACCTTATTTAGCAATGCTTTAGCAAATTTCTCCTTTATTCGTAAGTAAAATTCCTGAGACCAACTGTTGAATTACGACAAACAGCCAGCATCCCTGATTTTGAAAGAAGCTGTTTCTGATCATTTCCAAAAGCAACACTTCCCTCGAAGGACAAGATTTTTACCTCATTTTACAGTTGTAAAACTAGGGAGAGACAGTATTTTGCTCATCATCCTTATGGAGAGATAGACATGCACAATATCCTTCTACTGACTGTTTTCCTCACTCGAAGAATTAGGAAAGGAAGGAAGAATTACTCAATGACTACTAAGAAAACAACATTTTCAATTTTAATGTAAACTCTAAACAACCACATGTAAGGGACAGAGAAATAGAGACAGAATAAATTTGATTTCTGCAGATCACAGAGTTTTGTGTCCTCCTCTTTGTGCAATGAAAACTGATCAATAAGGCTGAAAGACCGTTACTGCTTCAAATAGAAAATTCAGTGAAATCAAATGGAAAAACCCAAAGTACATAGAGATCCAATCTTTGGTGTTCACATTAGACTTTGGATGCAAGATAGGAAACAGCTGAAAGGGACAGAGTGAGAAGGGGGTAGTAGTCTCCAAAGCAGGATCTGCTGGAAGAGCGAAATTCTCTACAGGAATGAGAAGCTGTCCCAGCCTGCATTGTTGTGGCGTTGTTGGAAGGGGTGCTGCCTTGTACAGCGAGCCTGTTCAGTGGTCAGGGTACTAAAAGGGGGTCTGGACCCAAAGTGTATGTCTGGGTGTATGTCTGAAGGACGTTTGTTTGGGGCTTTGGACCTTCTGCTCTCAGTGTAGTGACACTGCTGTTGAAGACAAATGGACGTGCCAAAGGTTTCCTCAGATGTTTCTGGATTCCCTGAGTTTCAGGTGCTCCTGCAGTACCAGTAGCCCTGCTGGAAGGAAGCACCTGGGTTTTAACCACTAACGACTATTAGCTGCAGTGAAGATTCCTGAAACTGTGTGAACACATTATTCTTGGAGCTTTTTTTGTTTATACATTTCTGCTGAGCAAATGCTGCTGTGCAAACATTCATTTGTTGATCTTGTGCTGAAAATAGTTGCAGACATTGGCCAGAGTAGCTGCCGATGTGTAGTGTGGCTAAAGCTGCTTTTTTGTACTTCATGCTGGAAATGCCAGTGATGTTTATGGAAATGGCTCTAAAAGGTTCCCTTTGAGGAGAAGCCTGCTACGGGAATAGAAGCTTACCTATTTGTTTGTGGAATGAAAAGCTTGTACATTATTATGAAAAGAAATAGTTTATGGTGCTGTCTCTGGCTTCTGTCACCCTGGGAAGTTTAATGCAGGGCTCTTCAAGTTGGGGAATACATTAAAACTTCATGTTTAAACACAGAAATGTATTCATTCCACATAAAAAATGCTTATTATTGCTATGTTCTTTGGATCTCTGAATCACAGGGTTAAAGAAAATATTAATATTCTCCCACATAAAATTTCAAAACAGAGGTTTAAATCTGCTTGCCCAAAACTGCAGGCATGTGTTAACAAGGCAAAGGCAACTGGAAGAAATGGAAGAAGCTGGAGGTGTTGCAAAGAGGAGCAGAGTGGAGAGGGGTTGCACAGCTTAAATGGGGTAGTGTGAGAAACTTTTTATGATGTTTGTGTCTGGTTTTGTGGGTTTTGGGAAGGCTGGCTATTGAGGATGACCTGACTAGCTATTGGACTCTTCCTTCGCTGTTGAAAGAGTTTGAAATGAGAAAGAGAGCAGCACTGATTCTGGGGGTGCTTGTTGTGGCTAATAACATAACATTAATAATTATGTTAGTATGAGAGTGTCTAGGGTATAGCTGGAATGCCATGGTGTGAGATTGCAGCAGAAATAGTACCAACAGGGGCAGACCCTCCTCCAAACTCTAACCATCTGAGCAGGCAAGAGGAAGAAAGAAACATGGGACCACACATCTGGTGTGTCTCTGCTGAGATTTTTGTTCCTCTGGGACATAAGCCAAATGGATGAGTGCAGAAAGACAATTAGAGCTGGGGAAAAGGGAAGAGTGGGGACAGCACTGGAAGGGATTGGAAGATGGATCTGAGCTACAAGAGCCTGGAGGAAGGACAGTGGAAGGAGCAGCTCATCGATGAACTGTAGAGAGCTCTGCGTGCAGACAGATGTACAAAATGTTGAGTGGATTGGAAGGTATTGAAATCTTCTCTACTGGCAAGAATTAGACCAGCCTTCTCCGAACTTTTCATAGCCACATAAGATTAAATCTTCACAGCTGCAAGAAGACCTCAAAGAGAGGAGTTTTAGCTCCTCTCTCCTATTTTCCTTCAGATTGGACAGAGTTTGCGCTCATCAAAGGTCATGTACGTCATCAGTTTCCATTAGCCCAGATACATCGAGTAAAACTTCAGTCTGTAGCCTCTTCAAATAACTTGAAACAGCTGCTTGGATATTTGCAAGTGCAAGCAGAAGGAATGGGTTGTGGTTACAGGATCACATTCAAGTGAGTGAACAATTCTGAAAAACAGTGACAAGGAGGCAACCACTAACTGATAATGGTTACACACCTGTAGCCCTGTGTGGACCTGCAAAGGGGTTCACAGTTTTGGAAACAATAGCATTACAGGCTGCTCTGCTAAAACTGAAATCTAAGAATACCAGTCTCAGAGGTAACAGAGATCTCAGACTGCTTTTCTTCTAGGGAAGCAAATAGCCACCATGTTGCCTTGTGTCAGCCCCAGAGATTATCAGCTTAGTGCCCATGACTCAGCAGCAGCAAAGGTTATGTGCACTTGCAGATAACAACAAATGAAGTTTGCTCCAGATCTCCTCTTTTTCTTCTCCTTCTGTCACTCTGCAGCTCAGCCTCAGCATTCCCCATCACTGACTGCCCCTTCCTCTGATGCTGGCTGGGCTATCCATGACTTCTGTCTGAGGATGTACTTTTGAAAAAATGGTGCTTTTAAAGGGGTACTACTTATATGCATGAAAATGTTGTAATAGCTAGCCTGATTTCCATCTGGCATAATTTAGGAGTAAATCCATTGACGTCAGTAGAACTGAAAGGATATAAATATAATTGAAGTCAGACCCTATATTTTTAAGGTTAAGCCTAAAAAATGTAACTTACTCTCCCTCTCCCCCCTCAAATCCTTTCTCTTTCAAGCTCTATCACAAATGTAAATGTCTTAATTGGGATTTCGTCTATTTCTGCCCAGTTTAATCAAGGATCTGTCAGTAAAGAATTTTAGGAGATGCAGAGGTGAAGCTCTCTTGACCCCCCACCTATCTTTAGAAAATCTCACTGGCTGCTGGTTCTGAAAAGCCGTGGCAGCAGTTGTTCTTTTCTGCCTTGGTCAGTTGTGTCAAGCTGTGTATCTGTAGCTATGTTTAGTTCAGAGCACAAACATGAGGCATAAATGGAAGCTTTTTGGCAAGCAAAGAATGTGATTTTCAGCCCATTCACACAGAATGGTGTTAATTAATAGATTGTTTTCTGACAAATAGTTAATTGTGCCTGACTGTTTTCCATATGGCTAAGGAAATAAAAAAGCCAAAGAGGACATGATATTTAAAAATCCAGAAATTTTGGTATGAAACTGCTGATATGATAGCCAGTGCAATCCCATTTGCTATACTTCTAAAATGGGTTATGTGGATATTAGCATATAACCATGTAATGAAACACACAGTTCCCAATTTTCCTTTTGCAGTGTTACTCAACTGAATTACTCAAGATTTTTTATACCAATAGATATAAGATGCTTAGGCCAGTACAAACTACAAAAGAGATCTCAATAAATAGACAAGTGTTTATCTCTATTGTGGGAATAAAAGCAAGATAAATAATTTGTAAAATTTCCTAGTGAAATTTTCCTTCAGGGCAAGTATATTTCTAACACCAAGGGTGGAATTAGGGTAGTAAGAAGGGTAACATTCGCACATGCTTGTCTTCTTGGAGTTTCCACTTTCTTGTAGGTGCAGAAGTTATAGCAGCTCTGTGTTGTTCAAGTTATCCTCAGCCAGCTCATACTGTAAAGGGCTGGCACTTGCTGGCTGGGGTGATTTATTAGCCCACAGCAGGAAAGAAACTTCCATTGATCAAATCAGTTGGTTTGTGAGATCGTATGTCTCTTGTGCCAAAAATAATGTCTCTATGGGTATGTGGTATGTTTGTTAAAAGATCTGAAAGTCTAATGCTGTTACCAGGAAGTTCTTTATTTTATTAAACTACCTATTCCAGGGATAGTTCTTAAATTTGAAATCTTAGTTTCTCATCCTGGCCCTACAGGTAGATAACCTGTAGCATGCAATCTGGTTATACTAACTTTGGAGATTAACTTTATTCTTCCCAAGTTTTTCTTCTAGAAGGATGTTCAGTTCTCAGTAGAATTTCCTGTGAGTAGTTAAATGCTGTAATTATTTTAAAAATATGAAACACTGAGAATTAGAACAGATAGAGAGCATTAACTTTCAAAATTACATAGCTTATAGCATGTAATTTGCTGATATTTGTAGGATTTGGGTCTGTAGATTGACGGCCCTGATTGTGTATTTTTTAGTAATCTAAATGGAATAACATGGCACAGTGCTAAATCAATTTGTCCTGTGTGGCTAATTTAAAGCTCAGCATAGGTAACTGCCAAGTAGAATATTCTTTATTTGTCTTCCTTGTGTTGCTCTGTTGAATATTCATAGTTTCTATTAACACATGGCCTTCAATATTTGCTATTTCTTCTTGTTGTAGATAGTAGATTTAATTAAAAGAGTTGTTGCTGTAAACCCCTGGGCTGTGATGTTGCCTGGTCTAATATAAACAGTACCAGATCTGGGAAAGTGATGCCTCTTGAGAAGTGGCAGCTCACATCCTGACTATAGGTGCCAACCTTATAGCTTGAATACTTTAACTTTAGGGATATTTCTTCTACTGCATCTTCTGAAATAAACAGGGTTTATGAAAGCTGAGCTCTCATTTTTTATTGTATGTTCCTGGCCACAGACAAAAGCTTGAAACTATGAAATGTCAGCAAAGCAAAAAGGCTTGTTGTATCAGCAAGAATTAAAAATGTATTTTAAATACCAGGCAAATCTCAGACTGATTTTCGAGCCCAGTTGACATCCCCAAGGGAACTTTGGCTGGCTAGAGCGGGTAACAGTGGTTTCCTATTAAAGCTGCCTTGCCAGTTATTTTTGCATCATTGGGGATGTGTGTGTTTCTTCATGTGCCACACAGTCAGTGGCGACAGCTGTCCAGCAAATCACAGACCGGTGACAAACTGCAGCTATCCTCTAGCTCTAGCTCTATCCTCTATCTCCTGCATTCTTCCCACTTACCCATTTCCCCTGTGACCATTGCTCTCCTGAAATTACTTCAGCAGGGTTACAGTAGTGACCATCTTAAAACTACTTTTAGCTAAAAAAGCAAATTCAAGTTTTGTATTAATCTCCCAAGCATGTAATGATACCCGAACTCACAGTAACCCCAGGACCACAGTGGCATGTGCTCCAGTGTGGGCAACAATTTCCTAATGGTGAAACTGGCCTAGGACTACAATACAGTAGGTGGGGATTTCTGTCAGGGAAGGTTTTAAGGAACAGGCTGGACAAATCTTGGGAACAAAGTCTGTCCTCCCCTGAGCAGTGTTCATCTTTCAAGTCACCTAGGAGGTTCCTGGAGTGACACAGCTGGTGAGAGAGCCAGCTCAGGAAGGCACCTGACTGGACCTGTTGTTTGGGAACAGAGAAGGACTGGTGTGATGTGATGGCTGGAGGTCGTCTTGGGCACAGCAATCACAAAATGAGTTTTCAAATTTTGGAGAAGTAAGGAAGGGGGTCAGCAAAACTAATAGCATGGGCTTTTGGAGGGCAGACTTTCATCTGTCTGAGAGACTGGTTCAGAGAGTCCCTTGGGAAGCAGTCCTGAAGGGCAGAGGAGTCCAGGAAGGCTGAACAGTGTTCAAGAAGGAAATCCTAAAGGTGCAGGAGCAGACCCTCCCTGTGTGCTGAAAGATGAGCTGGTGGGGATGAAGACAAGCCTGGCTGAACGGGGAGCTTTGACTGGAATTCAGGATAAAAAGGAGAGTTTATGACCTTTGGAAGAAGGGAGAGGGAACTCAGGAGGACTACAAGGATTTTATGAGGTTATGCAGGGAGAAAATTGCAAGGGTGAAAGCCCATGTAGAACTTAATCTGGGTGCCGTGGTAAAAGACAATAAAAAATGTTCCTATAAATACATCAGCAAAAAAAAAAGGAAGACTAAGGAGAATCTCCAGCCTTATTGGATGTGGGGGAGCACATAGTAACGAAGGATGAGGAAACAGCTGAGGTACTTAAAGTCTTCTTTTCTCAGTCTTTAATGGTAAGACCAGTTGTTCTTCAGGTACCAGGCCCCCTGAACTGGGTTAATGGTTGGAATTGATGATCTTAGAGGTCTTTTCCAACTAAAACAACTCTGTGTTTCTAGGGTTCTATAATTCTATCCTCAGCCTTCTTTCTATGAACCTAAGCATTCGTATTTCTGAACCAGTGGCTGGCTTAAGCCTTCTTGGAAGGCAGAAAAATTATATTCTCAGCTTTTCAGTGGAGAAAGTGGCACTTTTGGTTAGATAGCATTTCTCTACAGATTCCTTCGAAAACTACCAAATAGCAAATCAAACAGAACTCTCCAAAAGGGTGAAGATTTTAAATTCAGTTTTGTCTTGATTAAGTAGTGAAAGAAAGTGAATTGGATATTAAATGGAATAGCTGTTCATTTCTTACCTTTACTGGCACCCTGGGATCCACTCGTGCCAAGATCCACCGTGAATACCTACTGGATGTTCTCCCAGTTCTCTCCATACTGTCTGCCAAGGTGTAGCAAACTGAATACCTCTTTGGTGAACAGAGGTCTCTTGGAGTTCAGCTGGGTTTTCAAGGGGAAAAAAATCATCTTGCCCATCAGAAAATGTTGAATATGATAAATCAAAATGAAAAGTGCATGCTTAAATTTCTACCCCCACCCTCCCCCCAAAACCCAAACCAGGTACGTTGCTTGAGTATTTTAGATAGCTTGTGGAGGAGGTCTGTCGTTGTGCTGATGGAGGTACAGACTTTGTAACCATTTTAAAAAAAGGCTTCAAATAATCAAATGGCTTTGAAACTGACAACTAGGTAAAAAAATAAATCAGAAAAAAAGGCAAGTATAAGAATTTTTTTTGTGATAAATCTTAATAAGTAGATTTGGCTTCCAAATTATGACTAATTTTCACCAAATTTTTCAGACATCTGTGTCTGCTCCACATTCTTTAAAAATTAAGTGAAATTATTAAGAATTCTAATTGAATTTTTGCTTTTTGAAAAATATTTCCAAATATTTCTCAGCACGCTCAAAATTTCAGTTGATGAAGCATAGCATACAGATTTTAACTGTTTTTTGAAGGTAACACATTTTTGTGCCAGGCATGTAGTGAATTCCCTCATTTGCTCGAGGTCATTAGTTGCATTTCAGTCTATCAGTATTACTGAATATTGATCAATGACACGCAGGCTGAAATGACACAGTATTCTGGATCGTCCTTCAGACAACATAATAACAATGAGAACAAAACATCTTGTTCTCTCTGTATTGGTCCCCTACTATTTTTTCTTCCAGCATTTGTGATTTATTATGACCCTTGAGTAAAGTAGTCAAATCTGTCAGTCTTCAAAAGGTACCAGTCATGATGGGCCATTATTTCTGAGACTGACTATTAGGGAAGACAGTGTGGTAGACAAAGGCACAGAACATCTCCTGGGACAGATTTCAGTCACAATAGTTTTAATGTAGACGTCGATGATTACCTGTCCTTCACCAAATAGACACTATAATAATTTCAAATTGCATTCTTCATGTTTCAGCCATCATTAAAAACTCCAAGCTGCTTTCAAATCAAAAGTCCACCTCCAGCATTCACATTTGATTGGATGCTGTTGAAAAGTGTTCTTGAGCTGATATTTAGAAATCCACACACTTTTACTGAATTGAAAGATGACACTCTTGTATCTTTTGAGGCAATGCGTATTATTACTCATTTATCCTAATGTGGAACCCATTTGATCAGCACTGGTCAGATTCAATTGTAAATTATAGACTCTTCAGGGACAGTGAGTTGAAACTATGGTGTCTGCACATGGATTCTGCTCTTGCACAATCACCATTATGCCCCACTGATGATGATGAACTCCCTCAAAAAGTGTTTCACCTTGGCTTGAACAGAAAACTCTGCTCACAGCACAGCTCCAGCACACAGTAACCTGCAGGGCATAGCAGGGATCAGTGGCTGTTCCCAGTATCCCAGAGCATACCTGTTTTCTCCATCCCTGAGTAACAATATCTGTTCTTGGGCAGTTGCACAGGAGATGTGGTAGAGCTTCCAAAGCCTCCAACACAAAGTAGAATCCCTTTGCTTCTGTGGCTGACCCTGGTGTGCAAAACAGCTCCATGGACTGAAGCAGAAGATGCACAATCATGCTGTGCTCCTTCTTGGTTTTTCCCAGGACAAGCCTGGCTTACTGGAGGAAAGGCTCCATTTTAAAGGGAAGTACAGGTTTTCCCCCTACCACTAGGTTTTTAGTGCTTTGGGGTCCAGTGGTTGTTTTGGAGACAACACAGCTCCTCACCTCTCCCCAAAATAAGCTGTATCTTAGAAGTACAGTTTCTCCCACATTTTAATTTTGTGATTTTTATTTAAATATTTATTCAACTTCAGGCAGCTGCTGTCACCAGCTTTTTGGTGATAAGTTCATGACACATATTTCAGAAAGCAAGTTTACAGCCACTCTCACATGCAGTCTGAAGAGCCCAGACATCGCACAAGTAAGTTACACATGAACACACAACAGATTCACAGGTGTCTGCTAATGGCACCTTCACTTCTATCCTGACTGTGTGGTGTGAGCATGCTGGAAGAGAGATAGATTGCTGTGTGAAACACTGGTGCTGGCAGATCAAACGGCTGCTGGCAGGTCATGGAGGTTGGTACTTGTGATTGCCTCCACTTCTACAGAGTTCTTTGCTTATATGTAGCAGGTTTGTGCTCACCCCCACTCTTCAAGCTTTCCATTCACTTGTTCAACCAGTATAACTGATTAGAAAAGCCTGGAGTTTATGGTCTTTCCTTCCCTTTAGTCCTCCTTCCCCTGGGCCTCTTTTATAAGCAGTACTAAAAATGTGACCTCTTCCAGTCCAGGTTTATTCCCAGGCAAGTTGTCTTTGAAGGTCACTTGGACTTTTGCCATCCACTATCTCCTGATGAGCCTCAGTGGCCAGTGGAGCTGGGCTGTGCTGACCTCCCTGTGTGTCTGACTTGCAACTGTCTCTGTCCTTGTGACTTACAGGTTGGCCACAGCCCTTGAATGATGAAATGTCCTCTTACCTTCCCTGCTCTCCCCTGGCAATTTCTGAGAAGTAATAAAAATGAAAACAAGAAAAGATAGCAAAGTGCAGGTTTTTCTATAGAAATCATTTGGTTCAACACTATCATTTCAGGAGTGGACCTTTGCTATTTGCAAAGCCTTGCTATCATAAATTACCACTACTCTAATTTCACACAGTGCTGTCATGGTCTGAAGTCACTTATATAGAAGAAAATGTGTTTTACCCAGGAAGCACCAGCATGCTTCTTAAATCACAATGGTCATCTTAACTAAGATGAAAAGCAATCAGTGTCTTAACAAATGGTGTGGGGTATTTGCCATCTCCTGTGCCTACTGCCTGTCTGTTCTTCCCCGGAAAGATTCCTGACATTATCAGAAAGTTAGAGTCTCCTGTCTCACTGCATAATAGCTCTTACTTATGGAGCTTGAAATCCCATCTTCATGCATAGCAAAAGGATTGTGGGTTATGGTTGAGATTTCAAAAATAGATTAATTACCATTTTGTCCCTTTTTGAGTCCCCTGGACTTGGATTTCTGTGTATTTAGTTTATCAGTTTCTGTGGACCCCAAGAAAACACATCAGGATTCTGAACTTTTCTCATGCTTTTCTGTAGTATATTTTTACTTAAAGTAAAGTGAATAAAGTTTATGTGATGCTGGGTTTTTCACTCCCTTACATTTCTTATCTTTAATCGACTGCAATGGAAATGCAGAGTGTTAGACTCCATCAAGTTAGAAGGATCAGGGATGCACACCTTATACAGCTCCAGAGGATTTAAGGTTTAAGTTAACTGTAAATCATCCTGCAAACCCTTTAGCAGCAATAACTCTTTTGTGTTACTACTGCATTCATATTGATGCAACATTCATGGAACACATGCATGAAAAACTGCATGTGAACAGAATAATTAAACAACCAACTTTAATCCAGGGGCAATCTATATGATGACTCTCTGATCCAAATCTGGACTTCTTCAGTTTTTTCTAGTATTTCATAGACTCACAGAACAATATAGGTTGGAAGAGCTTCAACCTCCCTGCTCTAAGTAGACCCAACAAGAGCAGCTCGCTTAGGCCCTTGCCTAGTCATGTTGTGAGTAACTTGAGGGGTGGCTATTCACAGTCTGTCCAAGTATTTGACCACCATGACACACTGAAAAGGTTTCTCTGAGTATGAAATCAAAATTCCCCTTGCTTCAATGTGTGTATATTGAGTGCCATCCTCCTCCAGTGCACCTCCAAGAAGAATTTAGCTCCATCTTCTCTGTAGTGTGGAAGACATGGAACCCTCCAGGCTTGTTTTCCAAGGGCATGGTCTAAAACTAAAAAGTTATTAGAAAAACTCCAGCTGACTTCACCAAACTCTGGAACAAACCTCTACTGCAAAATTGGGATCAGGCATTCCTGTTTGGCTGTAGGAAAGGTCTCAGATCACCTGCCATTCTTGAGTGGGTGAGTTCACTGCGCTTAGGTACTTCTCTTGCATTTAGAGGTCTTTGGATATGAGCCAGAGCTGTTTGAAAATCCCATTAGTCCAGAGAGTAAGGACATTGTTTGAAAATATTGCTGTGTTGATGTGTTTGACTGTGTTCATTTTGAGAAAAGTTGGCTTGTGTCCTGTCATTTTAAAGGATAATTAGAAGGAGTTCAGACTTGAACAGACCTGTCTTGAGAATGGGTGTCTTGTCCATGCTCAGCAGTGCCTGTAACTGAGGCTGTCAGTGTATCCCTGGGCTCTGCTTGGGGCAGTGCAAGGGTTGGATCAGTGTGGTCCCTGCTGTGGTTCCCACCTGACCCCCGTGGCTCTGGTTGCTTGCACAGCACTGGTGCCTTGGCCAGTTGTGTGCATCGCTCGCTCACTGCTTACAAGAGGCAATATTGTGCCCTTTGGGGGGTTTTTGTGTGTGCATTGACTTTAATCCAGGTCTGATAATGGCACAAGCCACCTCTGAGCTGTCACTGAGGTCAAAGAAAGAGAAGAACAAAACCAGACACATTTTCATTAGCTTTTTTTTTAAAACCCTAAACAAACATGCACACTATTTTCTGTTTAAAACTCCAAAGTTTAGCAGCAAAACACATCGCATCCGCGTATGGTATGGGAGGTGTTGATATCCCCTGCCTACGGCTGTCACTTACACCCACTCCTGCATTGCAAATTGCCTCCCATCAAATGAGCTCGCAGAAATATCAGCGTTGTTGCATATGCTGGGGTTTGCAGGATGTATTTCTGCATCCCTGCTGTTCATCCTGCAAAAACCCTTTTCAGTCCCAGCTGTTATTTTCAGGAACTGACAAGTGGGTTTCTGTAAATTAATCAAATTTATTCTGAACATGGATGTAACCCTTCATCAAAAGACAATGAAAAGGCAAGAAATACGTAGCAGAACATATCCCAGCCTGTGTCAAATCTGGCTTGTCAGCACAGAGAAGGAAGAGGTAAAATAGCAAGAAAATTCATTCTTGGTTGCTCCTCCTGTGCTCAGTGTAAGAGGACAGTGTAGGTCTGGGATTTGGGAGGAGGTGTTGGAAAAGGGGGTTAAACAAACCACTTACTGTAAACATAAACTTGCTGCCTACACAGTGGTCTTGGAAAAGACACATTTTGGATACTTGCTGCAGTGGAGTCTGCTGGCAGTTTATAATTTGTTTACTGAACAGGGCAGGGAATGTAATTGAAATGTCCCTTTTGAGGTAACAAAAATATAAAACAACTTTCCAAAGTAGACCAAGGCCTCTAATTTAGTTATCTGCGAGCTTCATAGATTAAAAGTATTTTTTCATCCAGCCTGAAGTAGATGAATAACTGAAATTCAAAGAAAAACCTTTCGAAAAGGAGACCTGGCAGATGAAAGAGCAAAGGTCCAAACAGTTTGTAAAAGGATTTATCTCCACTGAGATGCCCACTGTCTTTATGGCAGCTTATTGTATGTGAAAACTGTTAAAGGTTTGGAAGCGGTGATGCCCATTGGAGGGGACAGGGGTCTCCATCACTTCAGGCACAACAAGCTGGCTCCTTTGAAACACTGCTGTGTACCAGGGGAGTTACTCCTAAGGGTACATTGTGAGCAGGGGCCAGAAAAGCCGCAGGAGCAGAGTGGCAATACAGGTAGTGTGGAGCTTGTGTCATTGCCTGCAGTCAGTCCCTCACACCGCAGATCTGGTCCCAAAGCAAAGCCTGGAGCAAGGCTGCAAAGGCATCCAGGGCAGCCGGAGCTCAGGTGTGTCCTTGGTGCCGTGGGGTCTGGCGTGTCCCAGCCCTGGGTGTGCCGCCTGTGTCCTGCACTGGAGCAGGTCTGCCCTTGTGTCCGCCAAAGGCTGATGGCCACGTGTCCCTGTAGCTGCTGGAATACAGCAGCTGTTCTTGCACACGTTTTGTCTGCCCCCACATTCCCATCTGTTCCCGCCACGTCTGTCACACGAGCCACCCCAGCAGAGACTGTGGTGTCCGTGTGAGAACACGGAACACTTAACCTGACTTTGGAGGGGAAGTCTGTGTCTGAACAAGTCGTGAACACAGGTCTCCTCTGGTGTCATCCCAAGCCCAGCCATCATGTTGTTATACAGAAAAAAATTAGATTTCAGCCCTGCAGCACATGAAATATTTTTTTGAATTTGGAAAGGTAAACCAAAGAAGTGCATATGGGAAAAAGTGTCGTTTCCACTTAATGGGGTGAGTAAATGAGGGGCAAAGAGGTTTGGAGTAGCAAAAAGGATTCTTCACTCCACTTGGGTTTTGTTCTTAGAAAATGTTCTCCCTTTTCAAGTTTTTGCTTTAAGACTTTGATCTAGAGGCACAGTGCGTCTAGGAAAGAAAAAACTCAAGTTTGCTTCTAGTATAAACATTTGCAGCTTCATTGAAGTGGAATTTCACCTGGGAATATGAGCAGTGACCCCAGTGACACATAGAGAGGGAACACTGGTATCTGTTTCTTGGAGGTACTTGAGCAGTGCCCAGAACGCCAGCACAATATTTGCTGATTCATTTTGTTCTGGAGTACTGATTTTTCTTTTCTGTAGTTCATCTAGATTTGATCTAACAATTTTGACTTTGAAAAAGCGTTGAGTTTGAAAAGTTTTTTAAAGTGGATGGTTATTTTATTTGTCCGCAACACGGATCAATGCACTTTGAATTGTACATGTGCAAGTGGGAACTGGAGCGAAGAAACTGTAGTGCAAGTGCCAGAATTCTGCAAAATTCTGGCTAAGAAGCTGGCCCTAATCATTATCTAAAACAGTGCCTCTAAAATGTATCTCAAATGATGTTTAAATTTACTCTTACATAGGCATTCCATGTTATCTTTATGGTATGTCAGATATTAAAACCTTTAAAACTTGAACAAGTCCTTCACTTAGCTGCCCATAAGCAGCATGGGTTTTGCTTTTGTTTTGTAATTTGCTATTATACCCATGCTTGGTATGACATTTGCTTGATCTGGATTAATTTCCCCTGCTGATTTTTGAAGATTGTGCCTTGTAGCCTAATGGTATATTTGCAGCCTCTCTTCTTCCTCTGTAAAATTTGCTATTGCTATTTACAGGACAGCATGTTCTCTTTGACACCTTCCAGAAGTGCCGACTGCCTGTTGAACAGCATGGCATCAGCTGTTCCAGCCCGATCCAAACCCTACAAAATAAGGGAACAGTGATGCAATTCAAGGTTTTTAAGGAAAGGCTGTATCTTTTATTAGATCAGCGGTTACAGTTGGGAAAAAACAGACAGGCTTTCAGGCACACAAATCCTTCTTCAGGTCTGAAATAGCAGCAGTGTTGCTGAGACCAGCATTCCTCGTCAGTGAGACAGCTACGGTCCCAGCAAGGTTTAAAAAATATGCTTAGAATTGTGTGTATTGCATGGCCCTTCTCACTGGGGAGGGCTTCAGAGCAGAACACAGGCAAACATCATTCCTTTCCTCGCCTCTTCCCAGTACACACCCTACAAACAAGGGATATATCCTACAAGGAGAGGTAGTGTAAGGTCACTTATTCTTCAGAGAAATCTTCAGTACCTTATGACCAAGCCACATCTCCACAGTCACCCTGCTGTTGGGGAGGACTGGGGCAAAGCTGTGGGCTTCACAGTGCAGGTCATTAATTCAGGATTCATGCTGGAAATTCTGTCTCCTAATGTTTACAGCTGTCCAGCAAAGAGTTGTGGTACCAGCCAGCAAAATTAGTTTTATTCTCTTTCTTGTGATTGCTTTACAGGGAACAGTGTTTCCCAAAGTTTCTGAAGTCGCTGTTGACTGACCAGGCACGTAATAGTAAAACATGTGATTGAAAATGCTACACAGGCAGGATGGTTCTGCAGAA
Source organism: Pachycephala philippinensis (assembly GCA_013397055.1). Classification (NCBI taxonomy): domain Eukaryota; kingdom Metazoa; phylum Chordata; class Aves; order Passeriformes; genus Pachycephala; species Pachycephala philippinensis. The sequence goes on from VWZT01011815.1 coordinate 101,456, forward strand.
AAGCTGTGGCTTCCCATAGTCTTTGGATTGCTTGTGGTCACAGAGATTTCATATTTATCTTCCTTTTTCTTTTCTGGAAAACTTCAAAAGTGTGTACTAAAATCTTTCTAGTTAAAGAACACAGGCAGGTGCTCCAAAATTAAATGTTAACATTAACTGTAACATTTACTTAATGTTAACATTAACTGTGACACTCACTTCTACATTCCCACGCTAGGAGCTGGGGTGTTAACTGTAGTTAATAGATGTGGTATTAGGAAGCTGAGGATGCTTTTTGCTCATGTGAATATTTTCATGGTACATGGACTGTGAGAACTCTGGATTTTGCATTCTTTTGTGAGTGTAGTAATAGGTGTGTTAATTATGTGGCTTCTCTATTCAGCCCTATTTGAAAATGAAAGATTGTGTTCCAAGAAACTGCCACCACAAGAAAATTGTAAATAAGTATTAATGCTTCTGAAGAAAGGATGAACTGTTTGTGACTTCAAGAGAAATTAACAACCAATGAGCAAGTAATGCTGTAAACAGGAATGTGATTATTGAAAAAGCTTAATGCAGAGAGAGAAATACATCTTAAAATTACACAAGCCAAAAATCTTAGTTTAAGATCTGCTTTGGGCATTGGTGTTCTGATGTAAAGGTATGTTACATTGGTCTTGAAAGCCCTTAAAAGTTTAGAAATTTGCAGGAGCCTGGCTTTGTATAAAATACAAATGTGGTTCTGAATTATCATACCTGGGTGTGCCACTCCCAGCCTGGCCAAACTTTGATCCCTTTTATATGTTTCTCCACCCAACAATGTGCCCAGTGACACATGCCCATGGCAAGTAGGCTGGCATCAACCACAGAACAGCCTTGACAGCTGCTTCTCTATCCCAGAAGAGGTTTTAAGCGGAGGAGTCATGTAGACACCCAGATTCTCTGGTGAATTTCAGAATTTGTTTCATTCCTTTTAGTACCCAGCCAAGATGTTTGTGTTTGAAAGCATGGCTGTGAGTGTTACTATGGACCAGTGTTTCTTTTTCTTTATGTGCACTAAAAGGAAAATGATTAGTTTGTCAGTGAAAGAGCTTCATTCTTACTTAAAACAAAGGTCCTTTCATATTTCCATCTATTTTAAGACACTTCTATGCCAGAGTAGAATAAGTAAAAACCAGGATCCATACTTGGTCCCCATAACAGTAAATGTGTTGCCATGTGGACATCACATATCTAACCTGCAAAGTATAATTCCACATCTGGATTCTGCAGCCAGTAAAGGGCTCTGATGCCCCAGTCTTTAGACATCTTTGACAGACAAGTTTGAAATGTGAAGGCAGATCCATCACCAAGTCAATGCTTGAGATCAATGCCACATTTAGGTTGGATCTCTTTATTAACTGGCACTTGTAAAACTGAAGGAATGGTATGAAGGAAGGAGAAGCAAAAAAAAATGGGAACTGCTGAGGCAGTTTGGCATCTGCTCCCAAACCACTAGTTTTTGCTACCCGTCACTCTTCTTTAATAGTGATGATGTTGCAGCTCATTTTATTCATGAAAACAGGAACAGCAGCAGCAGTGTCCAGCACTCAGGTTAATGTGCCAGCTACACATGAATGGTGCACATTATAAATATACATTTATGGTCTTTCCATGCATACCACAGCTAAGTAACAGCCAGCTCCACCTCAGTGCTCTTCCAATACTGCATTTATGGAGTAGTCTGTAGTAAGGGAAGGCTGGAAATGGCAGTGCTAATGGGAGCAGCAGATGACTTTGCACGTTATTCCATTTCTGCTGCATCTGATTATAAATTCAGATGGAAGATGTCAAAAAGCCAAAGAAGTTATACTCTCTTGTGTTCATTTTCTCACCCAGAACTCAACACGTTTGTCTCGTCTGGCTTTGCATGGTAGTAGCTTTGTCTCTTGTTGTTTCAATGAGACTTTGCTCTTTTCCAGGTGCCGGGAGACAACGAGAAGCACTGGAAGCCAGTGTTAGTGGTTTTGACAGAGAAAGACCTCTTAATATATGAGAGCATGCCACGGATGAAGGAAGCCTGGTTCAGCCCTGTGCATACCTACCCCCTGCTCGCCACCAGGTACCTGTGCTTTTTTATCATGACAGCTTTCAGGAGCAGTGGGAACAGCTGAGTCATCCAGGAATGTGCATGGCTGGTGCACAGCTGTAGTCACACTTGAAATGTTATGGTTGGAGAAGCGGGTTCTTCTTCAGTGGGCCAATGTGCTGAGCTTAACTCCCCTCTTCTCCTCCATTTCAAGTTCTGGCTGAGGCTGAGGGCCAGAAACTCATCAGGATTTTGGATATGGCCACTTGGCCCGGATACAGAGGCAGGAGTCCTGAAAAAGCCGAGATCTCAATCTCCTGAGATTCCTATCTCAGTGTGCAACCTGGAAGCTTGGCAGAAACACTCTGACTTCCAGCTGCTCCTCCAGGCTGAAAAAAAGTGAACTTGTTGCCCTGAGTTGGACATGCTGCTGCAGCAGCTCTGAACCACCAGTCTGGGGCTTTTGGAGGGTTCCACATGTGATGGAGACACTTTCAGCACAGCTTCTGTTCCTGCTCTAGTAAATGAATTCCTGGCTTTTTTTAGCTTAAAATGGTAAGCTTGGAAGACACATTCTTGAATCTAGGTTGGAAATAACCATTTGCATTATTTCGAAGGTATCCATTAACACTAATTCAGAGAGAGCTTTCCCATGGTTGCCCTTATGAAGTGGAAACTGTTTGTGCTTCTTGATGTGAATCTTAATCATGTTTCTCTGCCAGTATGGTCAAAGGGCTTGAGAAAGAGCTGTTGTTCCTTGTTTCAGCCTTGCTACAGGCCTCTATTATACCATTTTCAATGAGTTCTCATTCAGAAGGGCTGGTTGCCCCTGGCCAGAAGCAGTGGGTCTCTTAGTGCACTCTCATTAGTTAATTTTTGTTCTCTGTCTCTCCCCAAATGAACTGAGGCTTTGCTGCTAAGTCATTATATTAAAAAAATAAAATTGAACTCACTGGTTTACACTGATGGTTGTTTGTCCCAGTCTACCTACCCATGACAGAGCTTTCAGACTTGCTGGGAAGCCAATTTCTGACTCTGCCTTTGTTACCGTGCTGAGAGACACCAGCTCTGCAGCTTGCTTGCATGGTGTGGTGCTGGATGTTGACAGTGCCAGGTGACAAGTCCCAGTAAAGCTGGGTAAAGTATTGCAGCTGGAACCTGGGTCCAGTCGTGTCACTAAGCCTTAGAGTCTGAGAAGAAAGAGAGCCCCAGCAGAAGGTGATGCATTTCCTCCCCTTTTTTTCGGGTTTTCATTTTTACATGGGCTCAAATCCTCCTTAAAGTGACTGGACATCTTGTAGTGCACCCTACCCCTTCCTGGCCACACATTGTCATGTATAAAGACAACTCCTTGGTGAGTATCACCAGCCCCCATCATGAGTGAGACCAGTTTACTGCATCAAACAATCGAAGTCCACATCCTGGAACCTGTTACTTAATTATTTTTTCCTCAAGAAAAAGACCTCAAGAGGTCACATTTGATTGCAGACAGGCTTGCCTTGGGTGGGGATGATCATGTCCTTGTCTGATGGGATACCTGCCTGAGGGGAAAAACATTGGTCTTAGTGCTGGAGGGGAATGAGAAGTTGTACAGCACATGTGTCAGGCTGCTGAAGGATCTTTACACGCTGGGAAGAAAGCAAGCCGGGATGGTCTGTAAGAAAGCCAGGATGCAGTTCAGAGAGGACAGGTGCAAAGTTCAGTGCTGGGGAATAATCACCTCTGCTGTTTTGGGGTGGAATATGAGCAACAAAGTAGGTCCTCTGCCAGGAAGCACCTGAGCACTGTGATAAAATTGCTTGAATCTAAGATGTTATGTTTTTGAGAGAGGAAAATAAAGACAATCATCTTGGGTTATAGCAGAAGTGTTGCATTTTGGGCAGATGTAGTAATCATATCTAACTACAGAGAATGAGTAAAGCCTCAGGTGATACTCCATGTTCATGAGAGGCAATACACTTCCAAAAAGATGCCAGTTAACTGCGGAAGGTCTAGAAGAAAGCAATGCAAATATATAACATAGATACACCATGAGTAGGGGAATACTTAAGAAACCTTAGTAGTTTAATCTAGAGAAGTCCATGGAAAACATGTCAATAGTTTTCAGGGATGAAGGTAAGACACAAGGAGGACAGGGGAGTATTTTTTCCTAGATCCCTCCTGAACACAACAGGACATAGTTGACTGCACTTGTCACAGGCGATTGGTGGGGTTCTGGATTAGGTTCTCTGGGAAAGGTGTGCAGTCCTCATCACTGGGGACTTTGAAGGATGGGTGACACAGCACAGTTAGCCCTGCTCTGTGAAGGAGGATGTGCTGGGTGGCCTCCTGACAACCATTCCAGCCCTATTTCTGTGATTTCTTACTAATATCACTGAATTTAACACGCAGCTATACAGAACTTGTTGTTCAGAATGGAGTCACAATGTGATAAATACACATATATACATGAATCCCCAAGGTGAGCAGATTACATAAATGGACAAATTCCCTAAATCATTACACCTCCTGTTTTGGATGATTTTGATTAAAACCCTGCAGGGTCCTGCTTTTATGATCTGCCGCACTGAGTACAGTTATAGCAAAAAAATACAGCGGGTTTGCTGGTGGTATTGACTGCTGTGTTCATTCTCAGTCAGTGATTCCCCTCCTCGTGACGAGTTTTTTAATCCCCTCTGTGCATTGATTAGTGCAATTTAGAACTTTTCACCTGGAAAGTTTGCAGAGCACATGTTGTAATCTTAGCTGCTCCCATCTTTCAGATTTTTATGAGTCCTTGGGAAAACATTTTTGCTTAGCTAATGCATATTTGAAAAGCTGCTGAAACTGGAAAACTTTAGTGCCAGATACAGTACAGAGTCATGCTTAATCTACCCAAGACATAATGAGCAAAGAAAATTGGAAAGTGGTAGAAGGATTACAATCTTCTCACAGTCCTTTAACAGCAAAATTTCAACATGCCCTTCTTGTTTGTTGGTAAGTTTGCCTACAACCTATGGATGCCATTAAGACCTAAAAATATTTTCCAGTCAGTCTTTTCCAGCTTTGCTTGGAATATAAATAACAGCTCAAATAAAACTGAGATCAGATTTAAGTTGTTCCTTTAAATCTCTGCACGGGGAGGCACGGCAGCTGGCACACAGCCCTGACTCCAAGGACCTTTTTGTCATAATCTCTGTTTCAGTGTTTCCTTATGCCTGAATAACAGTGCCTCCCTCTAGCATGGGAATGGGGTTTAAGTAATTACATCTTATATGTTTGCAATCAAATTCCATTATCTACCATAGCCAGATATGAAAGGAAAGGGAAAAAAAAATAGCAGCCCATGTTGGGCTCTGATTAAAGATCAGGTAAGAAGCTTTTGTGTACAGCTGAGGTCTGTAACCAGAAAGTATTAAAGCAGTTTGATAGCTAATGGCATGGAAAGATGGGGAAGGAGTTAGGGCACTGATGGCTCATCTGGGCAAGGGGGCAGAGGGACAGGCAGAGAGCACTGGGTGCCCTGAGAGCCCCAAGAAGGTGTGTGAGGTGCTGTGCCAGTTCTCTGCTTGTCTTCCCAAGGCAGAGAGGGGGATTGTGGCTCCCTCCATGCAGATGAATTGCGAGCATGTCCATGGGTTTCCAAGGAGTACAGCCATTCCAGGGCAGGTTTCAAATGCTAAGCCAGGGTGACATAGGAAAGGTCAGATGGCAGTGGTGTTCTAACCAGCAGAGCTGCATGCGTGTTGATGCATTTGTAGCGTGGTCTCTTCAGAGAAAAATCTCAAGTGAGCAGCCAAAGGCTTCCTTTAAATGTCAGTGCTGGTCTCACTGTCCTCTCTGAAGAGGCCATTAGATCTGGCTGTTACAGTAAATTGTTGAAACTCTTCCCATAGTATTAGGATGAGCAGCAGGTCCCAGTGCATCCCACCCTGCATCGGCACTTCATGTTAGACCATATCCATCTTGCTATCACACGCTTGCGAAGAATAAAGTTAAAAAGGTCCCCGAAATATAGAGAGACAAGGGAGAAATGAGAGAAGATTAGAAGCGTCTCCGTGGCTGCCGGGAGCGTGCCAAGGGTTGCGTTTTTCAGGCGCCGCGTTCCGTGCGCGCTGTGCGGGGACCCCGGCCGTGCCCAGCCTTCTCCTGCCCTCTCGCGGCTCCGCTGTGCCGGGAGCAGCCTCCGGCGCTCGGGGCTCACTTCTCGGGCTCCGGTGCTCAGAGATTCCCCCAGAAACCTCCACGGAGCAGAGAAACCTTCAAAGGCTGCGGGTGACTATTACCAGAGCCGGGCCTGGAGTGCTTCTTCGGCTCTGGGGTGCAGCACACGCCACACACACACAGACTCCCCTGCAGTCAGGGTGATGGGAGACAGGAGTGAGGGGAAGCCTTCTGTGAGGTTTCTAAGGCTATTTTTTGCTTTTTAAGGTATCTTTGTGGTCTTTAGAATAAAGTATCTTCTATGTAAATGAAACGGCTCACATGACTACAACTTTATTAAAGCTTGGGAATCCTTTGACCTGTACCCAAATACGTCAGTACTGACAGCTGGTACATAAATACCATCAAATGTCTTCCTGCATGTTTGTCTAGTTCATGTTTAAGTGCATGACTTTCCAAAGCATGATCTGGAGTTGCTTGATGGAAAAGCATTTTTAAATAATGAGACTGGATTTTTAATAATGAGGAGATATTAAGAAAAGGCAGGCGAGAATCAATGTTCATGTTGGATGTGTTCACATACTTTAATTTGTAAAGTACATCTTCATTCTATCCATATGCTGAAAAACCTACAATACAGTACTATGGATACAGAATGAAGGTGTGGGGGAGTGGGTGGTGGTGCTGTGTGTTTTGGAAGGAAATCAAACATTGGAATCATCTGTTTGTTATGTATTCAGTAACATAAATAGTAGAAAATGATTTTTAGTACAGCTGATGAGCACTGCATAAAGGAGATGACCCAGGAAAAAGGTGGAATAGTTTTATTTCTAATGACAAACTTGATTTTCCAGGCTGCTTTTCCACAGCCCAGTAGCAGAAAGCAGCATGAGAGCAGTGGCTGTGCCTGTGCCTGGGTGACTGGCCAGGGACAGACAGCTGCAGATGTCACTGGAGATTTCAGCTCCCTGATTCCTGCCTTAATTATCAAGATGTGGCTTCCCCTCAGAGTTTGCACCCTCTCACACCACATGAAAGGGAATTAAAATTTTTGATTTGTTTGTTTGCCACTCAGTCCCTAGGAGGCCCTAAGTATCAAAGCTGAGTGGGGCATTAACTCAGCCTTTCTAGAGGGAAAAGGCCCTTCTTGTCCTGCCCAGACACAGGGCAGGGCACCTCTGACCAGGATACTCTGTGTCTCACTTCCCAGGAGCTCTTGGGACCATAAAATCAAGGGGGATGCTCAAAATCCAAGGAAAGTTTCTATGAACTTGAGCATGAAAAAATCTTGCAAATCTTCTAATGGGGTGTGAAAGAGGGGTGCACCTGTTTGGCACAATGTGCATGCCAAATGTCAGCACGGACTGTCAGGGAATTGGGGAAAATTTCAGATGCCCTGTGGCTGGTGTTCAATACTGAAAAGCTAAAGTTGTGCTTTTTCTTTCCTTTCTGCTTTTTTCTTTTCTGTTAAAACATTCCTGTTTGGTGGCACACTCCTACAGTGTCAGCTAACAGGCAACTGTTCTTGCTGATGCAAAACAATAACTTGAGGGTAAATTAGCATTCAGTAGATTAGTTTAATCTAATGTTTTATCCTTTAGCACAAGTGTTCTACTACCATGCCACATACTTTATAGACTCCTATGAGGTATATTGTTTGCCTATAGAAAGGGAAACAGAAGGCAGAAGACAGAAATAAGCTTTTCAGACAAATTTCATTTTGCGATTGCCTCTGAGGGTTAGTCTCCAAATCTCAATGAGTGATGAAGTCCCCTGGATTATTCTTTTCAGATGGATCAGTGTTGTGTCCATGAGTGAATTCTGTGTTGACTGTCCACACTTCTAGAGGGAAAAAAAAAAAACCAACACAAAAGGGTAGATTTAAGGAAGAATTAATTTTTATGAGGTATTGATTTTCTCACTCAAAAATATTCCCTGCGATTTTTGTTTGCCCAGATGAACAAGCCTTTCCTGGCCACAGGAGATCAGCTGTTGATGCTGGGCAAAAAAACTGTTAATTGCAGACAAATATGAGAGAATTTCAGATTACAACTAGCTGCAACATTTTGCATTTTACAGGTTCCTTCTGGGAAAAGTACAAGACGGTACTTTGGCATCTACATATTTTGAAGAGCTTCTTACTTTACTCAAGAGTATTTATCACTGTGTTTGATGGCAGATGTTTAAGCTTTAGAGCAAATGTGGCTTCACAGTGGAAGTTGGATTCAGCTGCCTCATCTGAGCCAGCACTTGTATCTGTGGGCCTGACTCCATCCCCACAGACCAGTCAGGGACTTCTCTCAGTTCCTTATCCAAAGGGGTGTTTTGTACAATTCATTAAGATATTTTGGGACATCCATGTCATCACCTGTATGTCCAGCTGCTTCTGTGCTCACTGCCTTGCACCTTCACTCTTCTGAGTGAATATAGAGGAGATGCAAGTTCTCAGGCTCCCAATCCAGAGTGTTTAGGAATGTGCAGAGCAGAACTGTGCTCAGGTGAGGATTTTGGTGCAGTGCTCTGTTGTTAGAACTCCCTGATGTGTTTTCAAATCCAATTGCAGGTTGGTTCATTCTGGCCCAGGAAAAGGCTCACCGAAGTCAGGGGTGGATTTGTCTTTTGCAACCCGTACTGGTACAAGACAAGGGATTGAAACCCATCTGTTCAGGACTGAGACCAGTCGAGACCTCTCACTGTGGACGAGGAGTATAGTGCAGGGCTGCCACAATTCTGCAGAGCTCATCACAGAAATCACCACATGTGAGTAACACCTGCAGCGCCACGGCTCCACACCCCTCCTGTGATGCTCGTGGCAGTTCACATTCCTTCTGCTAGAGGTGATTCATTTAAAAAAATGTGCGTGTTTAGGATTCTATGTGTTTAAAATACTGTCAGGTTCTGAGCCAGTCCCAGCTGGTGTGGTACCTGTGCCCAGTGTCATCCTGACTTTTGGGTTTGTTTTCAGCATGTTGATTCAGAAACAAGTCTGTAGTCAGCCATGTTGGCCTGCACGTCACAGAGGAGTGATTGTCAGAGGTTTGTCCAGAAACCCACAGGAAAGAGCATTTTTCTGACATTCAGGAGACTTCTGTGAGCCTAGCAGGAGTTTGTCCTGCAGAGGGAGGAAGCAGAAGAGGACTGGCACATTCACAAGTGTGAATTGGTCATTTATTCACCCAGCTCTGCACACTAGAAAAGAGTAAAAAAACACAAACGACTCTAATAACCTCATTTTGATGGGTAGTCATTTCCCTCCCTGAACATCAAGGTGTCGCCCCTCAGCACTTCTGTACATGCAAAATCAACTGGACTAAAAGTACTTGGCTGCAGATGCTCTGAAGTGATGCCCTGTTTGGCCAGGTAGCTGCAAGCCTGGGGTGGCTCTGGGGCTTGAGGCTGGGCCTTTCTCTTGAGTACCCCCAGACTCTGCAGCATTCCCCCTGTTAGTCCTACAGGTGGCAGGGCTGTTAATGTTGAATGTTATCTCCACTTTTCCTAAAAATGTGGGAGCAGGAGCCAAAGCGCAAATCCACCCATGCCAAAGGGCAGTTCTGGTTTCTCAAAGCTCGGGTAGAGCCACATGCTGCTGAGCAGGGGACTCCTGCCTGTCCGCTGTGAGGCCCCAGCCCCCACAGGGAGCTCGGGATGCTCTGTGAGGGCCTTTGATGTGCAAACCAAACAGAGAGCTCAGTGGGAACAGGTACATCTCCTCAGCACCATGACATGGATGCCATTCTTTCCAAAAGGAGAAAGGCATCACCCCCTTCTTTTATCACAGTGCTTTTATCCCAGTGCCGAGGATCCTTCTTGGCAGAATTGTTCACAGGAAAGTGATGGAATTGAGAACTTGGGATGTGAACACCAAAACTCTTCATTCTTTAATTTGGATCATGGCCTCTGTTTCAGAGCTGAGGGGAAGACGCAGACTTTCTGCTGCAGTAGCTATTATATACAATTACCTGGGCCCTTTTTCAATTACCACGACACTAATGAGGACTCAGGAGTGCCTTCATCTTTGTCAAAATACTTTAGGGAAACCCTTTACAGCTTCTAATTTTCTCATGCATTGTGTGCCGTGTTTATTGATTTTGGCTGTGTCTGTCATGCAACAAGAAGAGTAACTGTGACTTTGTCAAGGTTTGGAAGGAGGAAACACCAGTCTGAGCCTTCTTAAACTTCAGTACACTATTTTTTGTCGGTATGTAGATGTTTGCTGCAACATGAAGAACTGCTTTTAAGAATGTGACAGACTAAATTTTGATTTCTTCTCCAGCTTGCACATACAAAAGCCAGGAGTGCCGCTTGACCATCCATTATGAACATGGATTCTCTCTTACAACCGAACCACAAGATGGTGCCTTCTCCAAGACAATTGCACAATATCCCTACGAAAAACTGAAAATGTCCTCAGATGATGGGATAAGGATGCTTTATTTAGACTTCGGAGAAAAAGATGGAGAAATTGTAAGTACTGCATTTAGCAAAGGGATGCATGTTACCATCCCTTTGGTGGTCCTACAGGCTGTGGGGTAGAGAAGTTGCACTAGATGAGTGCTGTAGGTCCCTTCCAACTGAAATACTTTATTCCATTCTGTTCTGTTCTAAGAGTTGGCCAGTGCCAGGCTCCAGTACCAGTATTTAGACACTGTGCTTTCTAGTACAGCATGACGATTGGGCTTTTGAAGGAGATAAACTAAAAAGACAGTTAAAATTGTAAAACCATACAAAGAGAAAGATTTGTCACATTTAAGAACAAACTGTACCTCTAAATAGCCAGATGTTGAAATTTTTGTATGTATCCATTTCACTTTTTAAATGATTGAGGGTGAAAGAACTTAAGAATGAGACCTTATTAATTCCAATGTACACATAGAGACTTTATGTTATGACAACAAGCTATGTTTTAGGTGTTTCTGAACATGTAGTTGCTGGGAAAAAAAAACCACACAGATGTAGTGCACACTAACTGCGTAGGCCTCTAAGCTGTCACAATGCCTAAAAATAAGGTGCATATTCCAACGAGCAGTTTAGATCCATTAATTATGAATGTAAACATGGTCTTTCCTCCCAGATTTTTCCAGCAGTTCCCAAACATGGTGGGTGCTTAATTCTAAACATCATCTTTGTTAACATACACTCTGGGAACTGTTTATTGTCAGGCTTTTGAAGGGAATTTCTTCCTAGCTGTCAATAAAGTTGATACATGACTGCTGGAAAGGTGTTACAAACGAGTGTTTGAGGTCACCTAAAAAATCACCAGCAAGGGTATCAGCAAAAATCATATTTAATATTTAGCAATAGCATGATAGAGTTCGTTGGCAAGATTCACTCTACTACCTATGGGACAATTAAGGCATATCAAGGAAAAACAAGCAGCAACAAAACCAAACAAAATCCAGGCAATCAAAACAGAAATGAACTGAGAACTATCTATGGGGGTTGCATGTGTGTATTAAGGTGCTTGTGACAAAAGGATAGTGAAGGCAAGGATAAAAAAGGAATACGGCCTAAAAGCTTAGCAGCACTCAAACTTTACAGTACTTTAACTTACCTTAAACCTAACAATTTAACAAAGGGACAACACTTAACTTATAGCTAACTTAAATTGTAGCTTAACTGTAACAATTTAACAGAGGAGTAACACCATTTCACTTAACTTATGACTTCGAAGTTGAACTCAGCAACTCAAAAGAACAACACTCAGCAGCATTTAACTTAGCTTAAAATTTATGACTTAACCTTACTTACAGGCCTAACATACTGAGATATCTAAGCTACTTAAGCATCTAAGAAAGTAGCATTTCTCCCAGATTTGCTACAGCATATGCAGAGGTGCACACACACAGACAGAAAGAGTCAGTGCAAGCAAGGCACCTGTGAAAAATTCCCCACGGAGGTCAGTGAAATACTCACTTCAGATTCTTTTGCATCTCCCAGTGGGTGAAGGGTTGGGCCTCGAGGAGTGAGGGCACCAGCCCAGGACTCATCATTCTTTGGCGATCCTCCAAGTACAGCAAACCTGAGAGTTCACTCGCTCTGAGAGATCCCACTCAGAGGGAGATTCTTGTCACAGCTGCTGCAGTTCAGGAGAGCTCAAAGAGTCTCATTTTGGACCACCGTTTATAGGGTCACCAGAAAGTGGGCTTTAGTCATAGCAATGTTTCATCCTCGCCACCGTTTGGGTCAGCACTTTCTTTGGAAGTGTGAGAACAGGAATGTTATGCCATTCAGGCAAGGAGAATAGTTTCCAAAGTTAATCATAAGGAAAACAGGAGCTCATTAGACAGCAGAAGTTCCGGGGAGCAGACAGTGTTTCTGATAAGCTCAAGAAGAGATGAGCCCAGGTGCTGCTTTTCAAGGCCAAGGCCTAAGGAGCATTTCTCAGATTGCAGTGCAGCCTGGAAGGAGGTAGGAGGCTTAATGCAGCACCATGAAAGGCAAACGTGGTTTGTTTTGATGTGACCGTATTGTTGGGCTTCTGTGCACACTGACAAGCCTGTCATGCTTAGCAAGTGTGTGGTGAGATCAGCTGAACCATGACTGTGGCAAACAAAGTCTGAGTTCAGTCTCACTGCTGGCTGTGAGAACAGGGAAGCAACTGTGCAGCACCAGCAGAAGGTACTTCAGCTGCACCAAGAGCAGATGCACTGGGCATCAGACAGAGCAGTCCCACCACACCCGGGGCAGAAACGGCTGAAAAAGATGGAGGGGTTGAGCCTCTTAGAAAGCTGCTTGCAGCATCTGATTCAGTTTTCTGCTGCTCACCCAGGTGGATACAAGGCCAGAGGCACCAGGATCTCACCTGCTCCCAAGATGCTTTTTAGTTTTGGTAACCTAAATATTTGCAGCTGAATGCAAAGGAAAAACTGTGTTGTAGAGAAGGGTTGTTAGTAATAGAAGCCTGTTCAAAATACCAGACAGCAGTTTGAGTACTCAGTAAATGATTACTTTGTTTGAGCTGTAATCTAATTAATAATTCTCAGCTTGATTTGTTTTTCTGTACTTTCAGCAACTGGACCTTCATTCCTGTCCAAAACCAATTGTTTTCATCATTCATTCCTTCCTGTCAGCAAAGATCACGAGACTGGGCTTGGTGGCATAAGTGGGATCCATCTGCTTCTTCAAAGAGAGACCGGGTAACCACACTAATCTGAAGTACAGTCAACAGCAGCAACACATCCCAGCTGGCAGCAGACACCAGCCTGGGACTCAGGACTGGGCCTTGGTCATTTCTGCAGTCCTCCAAGGCCCAGGTTTTATTTTGACCAGCTAAAGAGATGGCATGACAAGGAAGATGGGGGATTGCATTGTAAATAATGGGATTTTAAAATCCCATATGAGACCGTAAAAGCGTGTAGTACCATATGTGTAAATGTTCCAGAATCATAAATTGTGCCTATTTCAATGTACTTGTCTATATAGAGTAAGTAAAGGGCTATGCAGACAAGAGCACTTGTTGGTTGTGATGCAAGCCAAGGTTGGTTGGGGAGAAATCCTCTAAACCATATTGTCCCATTACCTGAAAGTAAAAGGTTCTTTCAGCTATAATCTGTGCACCTCTTACAGAAGATTTTTCTTTTGGAGCACTGCCAGAACCTGTTGCATGAATACCCAGCAGAGCCTGCAAATACATATTTTTGAGTTGGACACTGAAGTAATCCAGCTGTGGTCAGGGAACAGCTGGAGGGCCCCTGCCAGGGGACAGTTTCATGTTAAGCAGTAACCACATCACCCACATTCCTAGTGATGGAGCCAAACAGGAGCAGCCATGGGGATGGTACTGAGAGGCAGCTGTTAGGGGCACACAGGCAGGAGTGTCCTTTGTTAATGAACACAGGATGCATTTTTATAGTGACTTCCCAGAATAGCTTAATGAGTTTCAGCTATCTGGGAGCCCCAGCTCAGGTGAAAGTTACCTGAATCCATGCTGAGGCGTGATGAAGCTTCTGCCAGTAAATCTCCAGGGCAGTTTTCCAGTAGAAAGCCATACTAAGCTTCCTGTCTTCCTACCCCTACTGAGTCACTCCTTTTGCTCAGACAAGGCTGGTTGTGTGGTCTTCACTGAAGAACAAATGTAGGGAAGGAGGAAGACTTGATTTTATGAGTTTTTGAAAAATTTATTGAAGCAGCTCCACAACAGTAAGAAAAATGCACCAGGGCAGGAACATGAGCTGCACTCCTTGGCACGGAACTGCTCCTATGGGCATGACTTGGCAAGACCAGATTTCTTGCTGGGGAAATACAAGATGTTCATCTCCATGCCCACAACTTACTAGTGACTGTTTTGCACACAACTTACAGTTGTGACTCAAAACATGATTCACTGACTTTCAGCCGTGTTCACAGCTACTTGAGCAGCACAAAGCAGGCAGGAACACTGACCTTCAGCACCAGAGATGATACTCACAGCTTGCACCTGGAAGTAATAAACTGGCATCATGGGATCTGGTGGTAGTAGGAAGAAGCAAAACAGGGATGCCACTTATGTTGTTCTTCCTCTGTAAAAAGAACAGCTTCACACAGGGATGGGGCTTTTTCTGCTTTTAGAGTTTTGCCCTAAATTCACACTTTGAAGGACAGGAAGTATTATACAGTAATGTACAGGTAGTAATATATTCAATGTTTGTGGATGTTCTGTTTTCATATTACAACATTTCTTTTATTCCTGAGAAAGCACATAATTTTCAACTTAGCATTGCTTGGCTGGCAAAGGGGAAAATTAAAAACACATTTTGGTTCCATGTTGTTTTTAAGCTAAGTTTGAGAGTTAAGCATGAGTCATGCTGTCTATTCACATCATAAGAACATGGTGATTTCCATAGGTATCTTAATCATCAAAACCAATTAAAATATTAGAATGATTCGCTGAATTCATAAATACAGAAAATAATCATTGAAGAACAGCTCAGTGCCTCATTGGAAGAGCAGCTCCACTCCCAGCACCTCTCACCAGTCAAAGGCACGCCAGGGAGGGATCCGCCCAGCTCTGCACTTTGGTTTTACTGTCATGGTACTTGCAGTTAAAAATTAATTCCTCGTGTAAATTAACAAAGTAGGAGGCAACGTTAAGTAACTTACCAGTAATTTCCAGATGGACATTTCTCATTTAGTGACCACTGCCTTTCACACAACTTTCTGTGGCAGTTACTTGGGACTCCTTGGGCTTGGAAGCTTCTAGGAGAGATCTGAGAAGCTGAGAGCAGTCGGTACGCAGGGGGACAGGACTCTGAGAAGGAGCTCACGTCACCTTATCAAGGAAACTGTTGTGTGAAGTCTTTAAAAACCAGTTCAGGATATTTTTATTGCTTTTCCAAAGTATAACTTAAAAATTTGGACACAGGCTCCTATAAAAGTTCCAGAGGTTGATGTGCAAACTTGCATTCTGGGGAGTAGGTTAAATACATATGTAAACTATACTGCACTATTTCCTTATTCCTTTTAACACTTACAAATCACTGGAATGTTATACCTAACATGTATGTGCATTGTAAATATTACAAATTCCTGTATTAGTGCCAACAATTAAATGACACAAAATGTAATCTAAGGTGCTCAGTACTATATGAAGTCTAAGTGAATAACTAAGTAGTTTGCAAAGAAAATTCATATTATATATATTTATAGAAAAAAAATAATGATAATTACAGATGCTATTTCTTCATTTTCAGATTTTGGACTGATTCATATTTGGATGGGATAGACAAATGAAATATGAACCCACTCCACATTTATAAGAGTATAGTGAATATTTATATTTTAGAGGAAAAGAATATATTTAATAAAGTCATTTATTGGATTTTTGTGAGGTGAGCTTACTTTGTACCCAGACAAACTATTGGAAGGCTGTCCTTTGGTTTTGGGCTGGGGAAAAATACATTTAAACTTAAGTGCTTCTGTTAAGAATTCTGTTACTTGAGAGAACTGTTAATTGTATTGGTGGAATGACTTTTTAAAATGTAAGATTTAAAAAAAAACCCTGAAATCCCACAGGGATGTTCCAGGACAGGTCATTCAGACACCTCTGCTGAAGTTGCAATGCTTTCTCTGTTGCTTATACTGGACTAGGTGGTAACAGAAGACTTACAGAAAAATAAAGAAAAAGCAGAAATTTCTGCTCAAGCTTCTGCATTCAAGGACTGAGGCCAACATGTGCCTTTTTTCTCTTATGAATGGTTATGGGAAAAGAGATTTTTTTTTTCCTTTAATTCTTAAATTAATGGCCCAAATAGAAAAGCTAACTGTGGGAATTTAAGCCTGTTCTTCAGTCTGACCCAAGTTACGACAGAACAGCCCCCTGGAAATCCTAAAAAGGGCATTCCAGAGTTTCACTCTTTTCACAAAATAACGACTATAAATGGAATCAGAAAGTTTGTATAGCAGCTTTATCATTAGAAAGATCTGGATACATATTGGAACATAAATGTTATTGGAAGAATGTGATCTAAGGTGTTTGTTAAAAAAAAAAGAAAATAAAGCTGATCTGATTGTGTTCAGGGAATCATACTGGTGTTTCTAATAGCCCTGCCCTTCAAATGGAACAGCATCTCTCTTAAGGTACTTTAGAAATCAGAATACAACCCTTGTGCTACCAAGCAAATCACCACCACAAACACCATTATAATATGCTCCCAAAATTTTGAGAAACTCAGCCTGCTTGCTATGAGTGAACCCCTCGATTAACCAGGGAAAAAGTTTAATTTAAAAGAATGAGGGGAAAAGCATTTTAAATATTTAACAAAGATCATAACTTCTGGAACATAATCACCTGCTTTTCCCACACAGGATTAGCTTTTCATTTTTTTCCTTCATCAGAATTTCCGTGCTCGTATAAATAATTAGAGGCATTAGAAAACAAATTCCAAGGCAGAACTGTGAATTTGGACAAAGTGGTTTGTGAATTTGGACAAGCATTAGTGCCCAAGCTAAGTTCTGTGGTAGCCCAGGGATATTCATCATGGGATTGCTGTGATAGTACAAGTAATCACATCACCAAGTAATTGCAACCACATCAATGCTGTCTTACCCCAGTCCTGTGGGGAATACAAGCACATAACATGGATGGATGATGTGCTTCTACATATAATACATAATGTTATTATATTATGTGCTTATTATATAAGATGGATGGATTATGGATAAACCATAAATGTGCACCAGTGAATATGACTTATATCCTGACTTGCAAAACATGAAAGCAAGCGCCCAAAATATGCATAAGGCAGACTGGATTTGGGGTTCCACAGCCACAAACAAAAAAATAATTTGAAGTTCAGAGGCAAAGGGTGATGTTACATTCTGTATCACCGATGTTACAGCACATCGGCTGAGCTGCAGGAACTCTCTGTGTGGGGTTTGGAACTAGACAGATGTAAAATAATTTGGTTTAGTGCTGTTACAGTAGACCAGGTCAAATTACTGTGCCTGCTTTTTTGTAGGTTAAGAGCATGGAAAGGAACAGTTATCACAGCTCAAATGGGGCACAGTGTTATTAAGCCACAATAATAAACCAGCTACCACTTACCCTAAAAAGCCACCAACACAAAGAGCAAATGAGACATGGGTAGCAGTGTATTAGTTCTGCACTGGGAATTGTGCAAAAAACCAATATATCAACATGCTTGCATTTCCCTAACTGCTTTCCTGCTGATTATTTGAGGCCAGCCTTTGAGGCTACAGAATTAATTAAAACAATAACCACTGAGTTCTACTTGAAGTACAAGAAAACCAGTTCGAAGTATTAATTACTTTCCTGAAGGTATTTTCTTTGCTCATGGCAGCTAGCCTCAAGGATTTTATGAAATGTAGAGTTTCTGTACTTTTGCTTATCAACTTGTGTAAAATTATTAACTACAAATTTTTTCTAATTACAAATATATACACTTCCCAAAATGAAGTAGAAAATACAACTTTCAGTGGCTTGCTTTAGTATTCAGACAAAAGTATCAGCATTCAGGCTGAATTGATAAGGCTATAGCTTACAGCTTGTCTCTGTTTGGAAGTAGAGACTTTCTTGATTCACTTTAAGATGTTAAGAAAGGTTAATGTCTTGATCACTTTCTTGTTTTCTATCTTGAATGCAAAGAAATGTGAGGCATACACAGTAATCATTACATTGGAGCAATTTTGTGCGTGCACTTATTAAATGATTATTTAAATACCTCTCCCATTGCATTTCTATTTAACCAAATCAGTAAAACTGGGATGTTGTGGATGTGTGGCATTCTGCAGACAAAGGTAATCCATCTTGTAAGTAGTTATGTTTGTCCTGGGCTTAGATGCACACAGTACTCACTAGAGCCCACTGTCACAGCAGAACAACTTCAGAGCTCTCCTACTGCAGCTCAGAGTGCAGTTAAACCAAGAACACACCCACCCAGAAAAGGTCTTGTAGAGTTCAGGACAATGGTAAACTTGGGAACAAAGGAACAGAATAGTTAAACTCAAGATCCTGTTAGACATGAAAAACCTCCTTAGGGCTCAGCTTTACACGAAATAGAATTAAGCAAAGAATAACATCACAAAATCAGGAAGGCTCTTTAGAGAAAGCATAGATTTTACGGTATTAAGTCTAACCTCCCCATGGTTTAGTTCAATTACTTTTTCACAACATTACATTTCATTTATATTTGTATTGCTTAATCTATTTTCCTACCAGGAGAATATAGCAAACAATAACCCTGCATCTCTATCAGTTTTAATCCCGTTAGTTTATATGATAAATAGGAAATCCTTATAGGGAAAGCTGTAAAATACATTTGTTTTAGTAGGAACTCCTCATCTCAACAAAATACTAACATGAACAATTACATTAGTACAAGCCAGGTACATGCCTGACACTTAAGCAAACTGAGGCCAAATTTAGTATTTTACTGTGTTTGCAACACAGGTTGCAAACTCTTTTTTCCCTTACATTTCAGCATAGCATGGCCAGCTCTTTCCCAGCTCTCACCATCCTCACTATCACTATTGCTTTGATTTTCTCCTCCTCCAGGAAAAGAAATCTCAGACCTCTCCTTAGATTTTTTTTTCTAAGGAGCATTACAAAGACCATGCAGGAAATTATACCAAAAATTCGTCTTGTAAAACAATGAAACTTTCTTTAATGGGACCTTGCATCAAGTTTCAAACCATGCTTTTTTTCTCCCTTATATTACAACACAGAGATAATTATGATTCAAATTCTCATTATGTTTGTTTTCACCTGCAGAATAGGAACTGTCCTTAATTAGTGTATAAAATGTTAATGGCCGATGCTGTAAACAGCTGTTTATACAAGAGCAAGCTGTAGTAAGTAGAAGAGAGGTCTTCGTCTTCACACAAAAAGGTTAAACAAAGTAGCAGTTATCAAAATTAAATATGTGGGGTTTTTTATTCACATAAAAACCAAATACACTGGTTGAAAAATATACAAAACTTTATAAACCAAGTCAAACTATATTCCTTTTAAAAAACATAATAAATACACATATAAAATACAACCTCTTTTCATTTGAATTTAAAAAAAAATAGAAACTTTTAGTATAAAATTTTTCAACCTCGCTCCTGTGCTTGAAGAATGAGTCTACACAATTACACTGACCAAAGTCCTCCCAGTGTGCAGATCTGTGTGTGCATCAGGCAGTATAATGCTCCTCTAGTCAGAAGTGCTCTGTCTCCACAACTCCTGGGAATGTGTGAATAGAATCCACACAGCGCCTCTACTTGCCAGTCTTCTCCAAAACCCATTCAATCACCTGGGCAAATAAATGAGAAAGCAAACAATTTACATAACTCCTGGTTTTGAAAGCAACTTAAGAACATCTCACATACTTCATCAATTCTTTCTTTAGTCCTTTGTCACCATGTGTGTGGTATTTACTAAACAGGATTTAAAAGCAAACTACTCAAGAGGAGAAAGTGTTGTTAATAAACTGAGAGGAAACAGCATTACCCTAGAATTGTATTTAATCTTACAGAATGCTTGGTCTTTAGGAAAAGGCATTTTTAGAACCTCTGAATCGAAATACTTCACCCCATTCTCTCCATATACCAGCAACAAGGTGCACATAATGCCAGCAGCTCATGTTCTGGCACTGAGAGTTCCTAACGCCAGAGAAGAAAGAATAAAGGATAATTTGTGCACTGCTGTATCTACCACCATTACCACTGCTGCGTTCCAAACAGGGCAGCTGTTCAGACCACTGACTAGGCCTTGGCAATTCTATTTTTGTAAGATAATTTCAAAATACTCTCTAATACAGGGAGAAGTAAGCAGCTTAGGAGAACACCAATTTTAATGGCTCCTTTGCTAACAGCAAACATACAAAAAGCTACCAATTTTCTGCCCAGACAAAGATGGTGGTGAGAAGCAGTGTATCAGCACAATAGCCCAGTTCAACACCAAACATCACAACCCATACAGTTTTTGAAACGTTATCATCCATACAAAGCAATCCACAAAGGAATACAGCACAGAACACAGCAAATACTGCTCTCATAGAATAAATTCTGAGGGGATCTAGCAGTATTCCTTGAGTCTGTGTTCTATTACTTACCTACCTCAGTTCAAATTCTTCCATTTAACTTATGATTATGAAAACTGTACTGTAATTATGCACGACACTTTTTTTTTCCTTTTTTATTTCCCAAATCATGGAGTCACTTCAGTGTATTTCTCAGAATTTAAATCAGTTCCTTAATTTCTGGAGGAATATTTACTTTTGTCATTTGCTCTGTACTGCTGTTCATGTAAGTCCCACCATACACACAAATAACCTCACCGCATATCCCTTGGGCTTACAGTTACTCACAAGCCTAAAATTACTGATTTGCATTGCTTCTTTTAAAAAATTTATTTCCTTTTATAGACCTGCTTATTAGTTCCTAACCTTTGAAAAGAAATGTTCTTTCCTTCAACACAAGAAAAGAATAATTCCCTAATGATCCTAATTAAAGAAAAACCTCATCTCTCTATTTTTTTTTTGTTTGTTTGTTTCAGTGATGTAGGAACATTTATTGTCTTCATTTCCATTTCTCACTGTGGCACATCATCTTGGCAGCTGTAACTAAAATACCATCCAAAACCTGTAA
The DNA here is from genome assembly GCA_013397055.1 of Pachycephala philippinensis. NCBI lineage: Eukaryota > Metazoa > Chordata > Aves > Passeriformes > Pachycephala > Pachycephala philippinensis. The sequence continues at coordinate 122,715 of VWZT01011815.1, forward strand.
GTTTTGCCTTGGGACTGCTGACTGAGAGAGAGTTTCTGTGAGACCAGAGTGAAATGAGACCCACAGCCAAGGGAATGCACCTCTTCATCTCTTAAAGCTGAAGGGAATGCACCTCTTCATCTCTTAAAGCTGTGGACTAAACCATCCTATGGCCAAGTTGCCACAGCAACATTTAGCTTTGGCTATATACAGGAACAAATAAATACATGGTCTTACCTGTTTAGCATTGCTATTTGCTGTTTTCCTCATTTCATCAAGAAGTCCTCTAGAAGTTTTAAGATCCTACACATGAAACAAAAAGCCACTGAAGTCAGCAAACTCATATGGTCACTCTAATTTGGGTTATAAGAGCCCTAATAACCAGGGTGGTGTTAATGTTTTAATCACCTTGTTCAGAACAACAGAAGAATTATTTGACTTTGGTTTTTTAATTGAAAAAAAAATTGTATCTATTCCAATGGGTTGCAGGTCCTTACAGCAGTCCAAACCTGGTACTCAAGTATGACTGAGTCTTCCTAACCTTCTGCACATTTCTGCACAATTTCCAGAACTTTTTTTTCTTCAATGATATTCAAAGTTCTTACAGTGTTGATTGAAATCCTAATCCTATATAAACATGGAAATCAGCTGTGAGCTTACGCTGCAATAGAGAGCTCTGGCAAAGAACAGAAAAGCAGACATCAGAAAAGAAAATCAGTGCAAAAAAAGGGAAAAATCTAGAATGGCTTTTCTGTTTTGCAGTCTGTTTAATGAGTCCAACCTAACCTACTCTTTTAAACAAAGCAAGAACAAAACTTTGCCTGAAGAGAAAGAACATTCATTTACTACTTGTCTCCAGAAGAAAATGATACCTATGTTATCATGCTTTTGAATTATGCAGCAAACAAAAGGTTTCAAAGGGCTCCCACAGACTTGGAGCTGCAAGACAGTTCAGGAGAACAAAATCCTGTGACACCTCTCTAGAAAGGACAGGATCACTGCCATATTCTTCCTTTTCTGCTTGGAATGGAACCACGAACCCTGATTTGCCCTACTCACACATCCCTACATTCTGCCTTTTCTGATTTTGGATTAGGAGATCTTCCTTCAGGGCATATTTCGGGGAGATTTTGGGAGCACTTACAGAATGACTGCACAACTGTGTTCCAATTATTTAAGAAGTTGGTGCTTATCAGCATGTTCTGATTGTCTGTGTAAGCATCCAGTCCTGTTCAGCTTTCATTTAGCTTAAAGCACCATTACCAAAGTTGACTAAACTGAGCTGGTTCACCCATAGTGGTAGGTTAAACACAGGCAAATGAACAGAACAGCAGCTCAGCTTCTGAGCAATAGCTTTTAATCACCCCATACTGTAATAAACTCAATTTTGTGCTCAGACCAAGTAACATGGGCTTCAGCATTGACTCTCAGTCTCCTAGGTATTGTGGAAAGAATTCTCATCTCCCCCTAAACATGAGGTTGATGCAATTCTACAGGGTGCTGCTGAGCCAGTATGTGTTAGATAATAGCGCACACCATGTCAGGGAACTGCAGTTTCTGAGTCAGTTCTGTAAGCTACTTATTGAGCCAGCAGCCTTAGAACAAAGGGAGAAGCTGAGCTGTCACAGCCACAGCTGGGAGATATTGCTCCATTGCCTCCTCAGCTATTGCAGCTGTAAGTGTAACCTGACCTAACAGACCCATGCTTTAGAATGTTATTTCACATAAAAGGCTACTGCTTTAGAAGGTTAAAAAACAAGCACAACCACACCAAAATATATTGTAAAACTACCTTCTGCATTTGACAGCAAGTCCAAAGGTTTCTCCGTGCAATCTACACATTACTAACACACCATTGGGAAACATTAGCTTAATCAACTCTGAATATCCCACATGCTAGCTCAAGTTTTATTCCAGACTTCACTTAACTAAGAATATAGAACTGTAAGAGTGTGTCTTCTAGTTACCTTTAAGTAGAACTTTGATATCTCAAACAGACGCTGGCTGCATGATGCAAAGCACTTGTGATCCTCTGCAATTCCATGTTTTTGAAGAGTCTTAGCAACCACATCCTTCAGCATCTTGGAAACAGTAGAAACACAATCAGAAGTTCATCCCAACTGTTGACACGAAAAATTGTCCAAGGGAAACAAAAAAGCCCAAAACAGAAAACCTGATCTTTTGTGATCTTGCCTCTGTCTTTAATCCATTGCCCAAATGACATCAACCCACTGTCTGAATTTGAGCAGAGTTATTTAACAATCTATTTCCATTTTCTTCATTTAAAAAAATTAAGAAAATGCTTACATGTCAAGGCAATGTAAAGGATCAGTGCATATTCACATGGAGCTTGGAAGATAAAAAATAAGTCAATATTATCTTGGGTTTGTTGTTCTCCAAAATAATATATATGAAAAGATAACTTTTTTCTATACTGATATTCCCTTGTTTGATGCACCCATATTAAAAAAAAAAAAAATTAAAAGAAAGTCTGACACTAAGTCTCATTAGAAAATTTCCTCTGACATTCTTTACATCAAAGATGTTTAAACTCTGCTGTAGATCTGAATGAGTCACACCAATTTATGCTTCCATGGACCATTCCAACTTGCCTTTGAAAGCACAACATTAACATTCTTGCAGTGTTCTCCTTATACCCTGGGATTAATTTAAAATTAGTATAACCAACCCAGAAACAGTTTTGTGTATTGTATTTTCAAAGAAGCATTCCTACTATATACAGTTATTAATTAAACATTATTCCACCAAATTATTTACCTGCTATCTCAATTAATGGATTTTTAGAACTACCAGAATCTCTTTATTCTCAGAATAGTCTGTTCCTCCACAATGCCTTTGACCCTTCCAGCACAGATATCTCTTTGGTGCCTTTAGGTTTTATATTAATCATCTATATTTCAAAACTCCTATTCATTGATATTCATTTCCACCTTTTTTATTCCTCCTTGTTATCTCTCTCAGCCTTAATGCCCTAGGCATGATAAAATCTCCTTTACACACTTTTTCATTCTTTGCTTCTGCAACACTCTCCTCAGTGCCCTCAGTTACACAAGTGAACAGAATGAAATGTAATAACAAATACAGATGAAGATAGTTCACCTTTAGTTAAAAAATTTTTAAAAATCAAGTCCCATGGAAAGAAGTTAAACAGCTGCTTCTTCGCTAAGAGAACAAGGTAGATCTTTACCCTTGTATGTTTCTGGGATCTCGATTCCTTCTCTGGCTTGGAGGCCTCAGGCTCTGCAGCTGAGCCAGCCTTGCTGGCTGCTCTGAGGGCTTGGCCGGGCTGTTTCGATGGCACTGCAGCCACAGAAACTGATCTCTCCGAGCGTTTCCTCGGCACAGCAACTGCACAGTGACTCCTGCTGCTTCCGCTCGCCTGAGACACGAGCGAGTCTGTGCTCTCAGATTTGGTTAGCCTAGAAAGAATAATTAAAAAACCCAATAAAAATAACCTTCATTGACTCTTTCATTGACATTGTTTCTGCTGGAGAGTGCTGCTTTAGAGCAGTAAGTACTGAGCATTCTTGCAAACAACATCTGAAAACAGCAGACAGGAAGACAGGATTCTATTCTGTAAATTTTTTTGTATTAGAAGAACACTCTGATGACTGGATTGGGCTCTGATATGTAGACCCATTGCACCTCTGATTAAAAAAGTCTAGAAACAAATTGAAAAAACCAGGTAAGTAAGAAAATAAAACTCTTTGGAACAGAATTGGCCTCCAGTCTTAGGATGAGACAAAACTTCTTGAAAATATCTAATTTCTTTTGGCCCTATAGGAATGTCACAACTCATTTTTAACTACAGGAAGTTAGGCATTATAATTCTATGGGAACAATTGTAATCCTTGATCCTTCAACTGTAAGGGCATTAGCAATTCCAAACTCCAATTTATGAAATGTTAAGTACAATCACATCTTCTTCTCTAACTGTTCAGTAAGCTGCAAAAGATATGCATATTTCTAAAACCAGACCTCTGTTAAAGGCTTATTGTGATTAGATTACAAAGGGTATCAAACTGGAAATAAGGAAGAAGTGAAGTATTACAGTAAAAAGTGAATTTGGAAATGGTGTTACATAGCAGTTATTTTTCACTGACACAGAGTTTGCATCTTCAGAGTGAGGACAAGGTACAAAGGGAAATCTTGAAAACTAAACTTCCAGAAAAGACTTTAATAAACAAGGCTGACACTAAGATTGAATTTTGGTAGGTCATCTTATGCCAGCAGTCCTTTGGATTAGAAATTCAATTATTCTGTTTGTACAATCCTTGGCTTTCTAAACCTCTAGTTGTTTATTTGTAGTGCAGCAGCACTGACAGTTTCAGTCCTAGATGAGGCTATCTGTCATCTTTTCAAAGGCACTTGAGACTTTACAAGATATAACCTCAAATCTGTTAAATAAAGTGTGCCTGTGCCACACAGTTTTGGTTAATCTAATGCCATCGAAGAGAGATCACACTTGAGAAAAAAAAATGAACCTACAGAAGAGGATTAAACAACTAGAACATTTGTCTAAATAGCTTCACTAAAACATTTTGAGATGAAAGAAAAGATGCAGTTCACAAGAGACTACTGAAACATTTCATGCTAAAGATTCATTTTATTCAGTGCATTACCTTTTCTTGGGATAAAAGCAATCCAGGTCTTTTGATCTGCGTTTTAGCCTTGATGTCTCTGTTTTGAATTCGCTTTGTAAAGACTCTCCATCAGGGACACTTCCAGGCTCTGACAAGACTGCAGGAGATGGGAGAGGACTCAAGACAAGTGGCACAGGGCAGCACTCTTTGGTACAAGTGGTCTGAGTTTCATAGCGAATCAGACGAGTTTGAAGTTCAGCATATCCCACATCTCTCTCCAAGGCTCTTCTGTTATCTAGACAGTATCTGAAATTGAAATTGGGTGAGAAACCTGTGAGGGAAAGTCTCTGCTTTATTACAATCAGAAAAACTTACTTTTTACAGTCATATGAACTCCAACACTTTTTTTTTGTTTGAACTGGTGTACTGTTCTGAAAGACAACTTTTAACAGCCCAGTAAATTAATACTTGCCCGATGGATTTTGCTATTCTTAGGTCCAACTCCAACAAAGAAGCTGAATCATATACTATTTGTAACTCTATCTTATGGTCTTATAAGATTTCCATGGACATTAGCAGAATTTTTTCCTTGAATAAACTCCTTGAAATGCAACTTTTAGCTTTGTCTGAGATAAACACTGCTGTAGGAGAGATTCACATTTTTAAGTGCTAAAAATACAAAAAAAGTATCACTGAACAAGCACAAGCTTCCTATTGACTACAATGATAAATGGTTTAATCAACCAAATCAACAGAACAAACTGTATTAACTACAGTGGGGCTGAAAGATAACAAACGAACAGGGCTAACTCAGTGAAACATAAACATGAGATAACACAAAACGCATCTTAACTTTTCTCTGGTGTAAACGATTTCTGGGATTCCTTGCAAGAGAACAGCGTTTTATCACCCTGTAACTTACATTACCTGTACTGCAGGGAAAGGTAACAGTAAATCCAGTCTTATTTGAGCCTCTTTGTTACAAAGTGTTCTGAGCAGTGTGAGCTATTGCTCAGCCCACCCTTCAAATTGCTCAGCAATATTTCCTACTCTTAGGAATGCCAGACACATTCTTTACTTTTAACGTGGAGTCATGTTAAATTGCTAGCTCTGATGTTTCCACTTTCTTCAGAGTATTTTCATATTCAGGAAGAAATTAATTTTTCTAATAACTGTTTGATGAATCCACTTCCTCACAGTTGAGGAAGACGTTCCACTAGACATAAATTCATTATCTGATAAGAGAGTAAGTTCTCTTAACTTAAAAATTTCAAGGTACTTAATTTTTCTTATTTATATTCTCAGTCCCTTGAGTAGTCACATCCCTGACAAAGATAAAAAATCTACTTAACTTTAGAAGTTAAATTGCCATTTTACTCACTGCTTTAATGGCAATTGCTTTCTCTCTGAAACACAGCATTCAAGTGTCTGGCACATGCTCATTACACCAAAAATTTGGTTTAGTCGTAAATAGGAACAGCCTCATGTTCACAAGTCCCAGTCTTCATGGGGGACTTCAACCACCCCAATAAACTGTTGGAGGGACAATACAGTAGAGCATAGGCAATCCAGCAGGTTCCTGGAACGCTTTGGTAACTTCCTTCTCCGAGTGAGGTGAGGTGCTATGCTGGACCTTGTTCCCAGCCAGGAGGGGGTGGTGGGGAATGTGAAGCTCAAGGGCAGCCTTGGCTGCAGTGACCATTAAATAGTGGAGTTTGAGATCCTCAGAGCAGCAAAGAGAGCACACAGCAAGCTCATCCCTGGACTTCAGGAAAGCAGTTTGCCATTGACACTGAGCTGTGCGGCGTGGTTGACACTGCAGGGAAGGGATGCCGTCCAGAGACTGGAGAGGTGGCCCTGTGCAAACCTTATGAGGTTCAACAAGTCCAAGTGCAAGATCCTGCACCTGCGTCAGGGCAATGCCAGCACAAATACAGGCTGAGTGAAAAATGAATTAAGAGCAGCTCTGGGGAAAAACATATAGGATCCTGGTGTCCCTGTGCATGGCACGGAGACTGCAACCAGATGATCTTTAAGGTTCTTTCCAACTCAAACCATTCTATGATAACTGCTACTCCTTGTTTTGTTGACGAGACTTTACCTCCAAACATAAATACAGCATCTGGGCAGGTGAGAACTGCATAGTACATCTGCCCCACAACCATGATACTCTTGTTACAGTATGTTCTGGTCATACAGCTACATCTCACTGAACTGCTTCCCTCGCATACTGCTAAGCACATTGACCCTGCAATATTAATATGCCAGGATCTTCCTCCTCTCCACAATGCCCAGGCCTCCCTGTGGTCTGTACCTATCATATTTTGCTAGGAGAAGGAGCAGCACAAGCCGTGCTGTGCCTAATTTGAAATCTCAGGCACACTCTTCGCTGAGGTCAGGCAGGGCAGCAAGATACCACATAGCAACAGACAAGTGGTTTCTTCCCACACCTACCGTATGCATTTCTCTTACCTACCCAGTTGCCCCTCTGTGCCACTTATTACAAATCTAAAAAGGCTAAAAGGCTCATGAGTTACCATTTAGCAAAGGAGATAACTAAAGAGATAGAAGGAGTGCTTCACTGACTTAGACAACCTGGCTAAAATTACAAAATATTAAACACAGGCTTAACCAAACTATTTTGGTTTGGTAAAATTGATAGGAAAAAAATAGCAGCAGCATTGTTAGTCACATTCTGATAATCTGAAAATGTGGTTTTAGGAGGCAGCAGAAATTTGCACAAAGACTGAACTGACTGTGCTTGGTATCCACTGCATTTCTTAATATATACTGTATTAAGACTGTCTATACGGAAGAGTTATGCTGAATTATCTTCTTAGCATTTCTATAACCTTTTTCCTTTTCTCCTCAATGTCAATACCTGTATTTTTCTAAACTATTTTTATACAGCTAGATTATATGACAGTTTGCCCATTTGTTTGCTTTGACAAATAATTATTGCTGGCTGGCTGGGATTAACTAACAGCCCTAACCATATGGATCCTTTTGAACAGTGCTACCACTAACACTTGCCTGCTGGTGTTTTCAGGTTCCCTGGACATACAGGTAGCATCACAGCAGGTCTCATATATCTTGTGACTATTAGTCTGAAAGTGTCTACAATTAAATATCAAAGCAGAAACTACATATGTACGTAAACCATGCGCTTCCCTAGGAACTTGATATGTACTAATGAACCCTACTTCCCTTGTCAGTTTTAGTTCTGAATTAAAATTTTCAGAGACACTGAGAATAGATACAGCACTACAACTGAGGAAAAAAAACCTTAACATTACCATCAAGGCAGGAATGTTGCAATTTAAACCACTGACTAAAATAAAGGTAAGAAAGGGAGAGGTGCAGTTGTTCCAACAAAGGAAAAGGATACATAAATTTTCCATAATTAACATACCTGTTGCTTGAAATGTTTCTAATTATATCTAGACTGGAAACTTAAAATAAATCTGGGAAAAGAAGCCAGGAAACTTACTCAAGTCCATGATAATGGCATCCAGCTGCTTTTTCAAAAGGCAAACCTCTGAGTTTTCCAGGAGTAAGCTCTGGTGTCAGAAGAAATGCATTTTCACTGAAAGGAGAAAAATACAGATCTCTTTTAACCAGTTATCATCAGGATAAACTATACTTCCAAAAATCAGAAACAAATGCCTTGATATAAGAAGACTGAAACAGCAGGCCTTGCAGCTAAGCCCCTAGGATAAAGCATCAATGGAAAATTAAATCTGTATTGAATTGAGAATTTAAGTTCAACTAATTCCTACTGAGCTATTATTGCTACAGAAGCTCTTAGACATTTCTTAGACAGTTAAGGTCACTGCACCAAATAATTTACCAATAAAACCAGGCAAATATCATGCCATTTCACAATGGGACACCTGAGTAGTAGAATGAACTGAGAGGAACTGGGAACTGACCTCCCATTTCTCAATCACACACTCTAAGTAGTGAATTCCTTCCCTTTAGCTACAAGTTGTTGCCTCACCTAACAGTCATCTTTCCCAGACTTCAGAACTAATGGCTTGTCTCCTGGGATATTTCAATTCCAGCTAGTAACTCTCTGCAGCTAAATCATATGAGTGTATTTGTGTGAAGGTATTTCAGCAGAATAAGCCACAGCAAGGCAGATAGAAAGATTTTGCTGCCAGATCTCAACATACCCGACATTTATCTCTAAAGAAGGGAAGAGATGAAGGCAAGATGTAGCAGAATCTGAAACCTACACACTGCTTCAAATTTTATTCATACAGACTGTCTCTGCACCATTACCACTGGAATAATTATCTGAGAAAAACATCCAGGAAAGATGTGACACTGAATCTAGCAAGACGATAATTTAGAAAGACTGTCAGCCAAAACTGTAATCTATCCAGCTTCTATTTAAGATCAAACATGGAAAACAAGTGAACATGCCTTTAATTCATCAGTCTCTCTCAAAATCTCTTCAATCCTTCTGTTGGTCAGGATATTCCTTGGGTCTGTATTCACTGTTCTTGATCATCTACTGCGCAAAGTTCCTCATTATTCCAGGGAATTTAGTCAGAGCATCTGCTAGGGGAGTGAGCAGCTCGGAGTACAGTGTCCTGCTGGACTCGATTCAAATTCAGATCTCACTCATCTGTAGCTCAAAGCAAATCATTCAAGAGACTCAAGGTATTCTATGCTATAGTGCTTCTCTGGAGGCTTTGAAAAAAATCAAAGACTAAAAAAATAGATGTTTGTAGTGAAAAATTATTCACTTCTTTCCCATACAACTAGTTGGAAGGAAAATATTTTAGCCAAAATTCTAAATCTTCTGCACTCGTTAACAACTCAGTAGGAGATTCTAAATCTTTACTGTGTATTTTCTAACTTGCTTGAATTCTCTGCTCTGAACATATTTAGGTTAGTTTCAAAACTTTGGCAACTATTTTACAGAAGTCTCAAAAATCCTACAGAAAATCCAAAATACTACAACACATTTCCCTCTCACAAGCACTCTTATTATATATAATACAGTCTGAAAAAGGATCAAGGGCTCTATCAAATAACTGCATTATAGATTCTATTATTTAATATTAAAAAGGTCAACAAATATAACTCTAGTGACTGCAAAGACTGTCTTGCTTACCTAGCAGGCTGTGACACACTGCAAAAATAGTATAGGCTCTGCTTCTACAAACACTATCTGACTCTTGTAGAGTCTGGCCTTAACTCTAACAGATGTTCAGATCCTGAAAATTACTCCATTAACTCCACGTATGTAACCTCCTGCTGGAAAAGCAGTGGTTAATACACTTAATACTTACCAGCAGACACACTAAGAACGAACTCTTGCAAAGCCACCAGAGAAGATAAGCTTCCTTTAAGAAGCACTTTACCACATAAAAAGCATGACAGGAGACAAACACAGTTAAATGGGCTCAGCTATTGCCTTTTCTTACTTTGTCTTCCTACCTAGACTCCCCTGAACCGAAAGAAATCACACCAATAAAATTAAAGTTTTGCCACAGGAACTTCTGCTTTGCTAGAAATACTCTTTTGGAAATGGACACATAGGGCAGCAGCAGCTTGGCAGGGCTCTACCAGCACACTTTTGTGCTCCAGGTGATTATTTTGTTATTGAAATACCTAGGACCAACATCATTATCTCCAGCCATTTCAGATTCTGAAAGAACTAAATAGCAAGGCTGATTGGAGACCAAAACAGTTGATTTCACTGGCATGAATGTGACGCAAGGATGTTGCAAGTTATAAACTCAAATCCAGTTAGACCATTCTGTGACTCATTCCACCCTTATTCACATCCCCCTCCATCAGCTCTGAGTGTGGTGTGCAGTGGCTTTGGCATGCTGATCCCTACCGCTTGGGAATTTGGAGTGGCTGCAGCTCCCCCACGGGCAGCCCTTCGGGGGTGAAATACTTCAGCAACTCTTTAGCATCCAGCAGCGTCAGGGACTCCCGCTGGCCGTCTTTATGTCCCAGCAATTGCTCAGATGAATGTGCAAACAGAGGAACTCTGGAAAAAAGGAAGCAAGCAAAGACCAAGCTAAGATGTTTTTGTTTGTTTGTCATGGTATTTAGAAGAAAATTATATCATCGCTACTCTGGAGCAATTAAATTAGTACCAAAATAAAATGAACAAGGTTGCTCCTTGAGAACATTCACACAAATGTTCATGATAAAGAACATGATAATTGATGCAAATTCTCTAACATTCTACTGAAGAAAGTAATTTCTTCATTAATTTAGAGCTTGGTCATGAAATACAACATAGGAAGAAGATTATTCACCCCTTTTTTCCATTGTAGGACAAAAATTGGTTCCCATTAAAAAAAAAATGTATATACAATGTACAGGAAAGGAACCATAAAGCCACTACTGCATGCAACCCTCCATTCTTTTTTTAGTGTCTTCAAGTATATCAAAGTTCTCTCTTTCCTACTGTTAGGCAACATGCTGTATCCTGATGCAGGATAAGAAAGATAATCAGTTCAGACTATGAGCAATGAAATAAACACTGACTATGTAACAGAAAGGTCCTTCAGGAAGCTTTTTGACAGCTAATTAAAANCAGAACTCCAATCTAAGCTATGGCCAACTATGGTACTTGAAGGAAAGAAACGGGATGGAAGTGACCCAGAAAAGGACAGTTGGACACCTGGCTCTACAGGGACAGCTGGCTCTCTGTCAGCAAGAACATTAACACCATCAAAGACCATTAAATCACAGAATCACAAAATAAGCTGAGTTGGAAGGGACCCATGAGAACCATCGAGTCCACCTCCTGGCCCTGCACAGCACCACCCCCAAGAACCACACCATGTGCCTGAGAGCACTGTTCAAACACTTCTTGAGCTCTGTCAGCCTTGGTGCAGTGACAACTTCCCTGGGCAGCCTGTTCCAGTGCCCAATCACCCTCTGGGTGAAGAACCTTTTTCTAATATCCAACCTAAACCTTCCTTGACAAGTCTCATATAAAGAGAACTAAAATGAAATCAACAGGCTGTATTAAGTGACACAAAGATCTACAGGTTTCATTTGAACAGCATTGAAGGAAAAACACAACTAAATATAAATTTCAAATATAAAACCAATAGACTCTTCAACTTTAAAATTACTTGAGACATGCTACTAAGTACCGACTATTTAGGAAATATGAGGAAATTAGAACACATTGTACATGTTGACAAAAACTGCTAAATTATCTCTATTACTTAGGGCATGTTGGGAGAAAGAAAAGCTTTTGTATTTTTTCTACCACGGCTACTATTTTCTAGAAGTGCCATCTTGGGAATTTAGTCTTGGAACTATTCTACTTTTAGCTACCTTCCAGTTGCAGTTAGTCAATAAAAATAAAAACAATACTTCTTTAAATACCAAGAAAATACACCTTTGGAAATTGACAGAAAAATAGTTTTAGCCTTAAGCAATATTTTCTTTGAAAGATAGCAATATATTTGAAAACAGTTTACACAATGGTTATCGACACATAAAGTTCCTCTACAGTAATGTTCAATGGCTACTCCAGAGAAAATCTCCCGCATTTCACTATTACCTCATTTTTTGTTTGTTTTTTTCAAAGTTTTCCAAATTCTGAAGAACATGTCTTTCTGGCCACTCCAATGGATTTGGCTCTACTAAATCAGGCTCTGCAAGAAATACATGTTGGATAACCCTTAATAAATTTCCTTAAAGAAATATATATATATACAGTCCTTTATATGTAGGTATTTCTCAATGCATACCTCTAACAGTATGCAAATGAAAGAAAAATCTATCTGGTGATGCAATCAGAAATGTTTTCTGGACAATTTTTTTGTCAAGGAACAAAAAGGAATTACGCAAGGGTAATTTCAGTTTGCAAAATAAGCCTAGAAAGCTACTTTACTTTTCCTTCCATGTTTTCCTCTTTTGGTAAAAAGACTTTACTCCTTCTAGCAAAAGATTGACAACCAGTATGAAAAAACATCCAAAGAAAATAAACCGCGTATTTTGTAAATAAGAACACTTACCACAAGTCACAGTGCATGACCTGGTTTTATTGGAGACCTTCTGAAGAACAGGTTTAGGAAGGCTAGGGCTGCACAGGTCCAAAAAACATTCCCTTGTAAGTTTTAATAAGCTTTTAAGCTCATTGGTAGAAATAACTGCAGGCTGCTTGGTCAATTCCTGTCTCTCTATAAAAGAAAAAAGAAAAGGTACTGCACCTGCTAAGTAGCAATGAAAAACTAAAAAACAATTAAACAAGAAAATCCCCACCCAAAACCACTAACACAAGTAAGTTAACCTGACACTTACTGTTGTACCAGCAAGAAAGACATGGGTGGTTTATTCCACAGACAAGTGAAAACATAGCAGTGAGAATAGCTGAAGTCACACGTGAATCATGTTTTTACAGACCTTTAACTTCTGGATATATGCATTTCTGAGTATATCCAGGTTGAATCCCCCAGAGACAATCAGCTGGACTTGCTGAGACTAAAAGAGAAGCGCTCCAACCTGCAGAGCCTCCCACCCACCTGTTTTTACTGCTGCTGCAGGAGTGTGGCTCCAGTATAACTGACAGCCTGTTCTGGACTCCAGTCAGAATAACAAGGGTCAGGAAATTCTGGTATGATTTAGGACAATCAGTCAATCCCAGCTGCTCCTATTCAGTCTCTCAATGGAAATGGGTGACCCACACAAAAGAAACTAAAACACAAACTCTAAAGCAGCCCCAAGCTCAGGGTTGAAGCAGACAGGAATCTGAGAACAACTGTAAGTTAGCAGGGGGTAGGGGTGGGAGACAAGACTACTTACAGAAATCTTGTTTTCTTTAAGCTGCTATTCTGTTAATGATAACACACTTAAATTATCTCCACAGAATGCCATTTTCAATAAGACAGCCAATCTCTCTGAAGCATTTTTCTTTTAATTGGGTCTCTTTAAGCAATGGACTTAAGATGGAAAAAAATCAGGACACTCAAATGTACTTCTCTGCAAAGTCATAAAAATCTAAGCAGGATGACCCCTCAATTTTTATTATGAATGATGCACCATGATAAATCTAACAAATCTCCAATGCATAGTTTTCCTCTGCTGCTTAAGACTTTCCAAAGAAAGAACAAAATTTTAAAAAGCTGAAAA
>VWZT01011832.1:0-13208 GCA_013397055.1 Pachycephala philippinensis
GCCTCTTTAGGCATCACTCTAAAAGATGTAAGCTCTGCTACATCTCTGTGCCTCCTTTTTCAAGAACAGGAGCAAGGGGGGAAGGAGGTTGTTCAATTTTTTTTTTTTTTTGGAGGGGGGAATGGAAGGAGTTGTTTTACTGTTTTATAAGCCTGGCTGACATTTTGACTTTGAGCTGCTTGGAGCAGCTCCATCTCTTGCTATGCATATTCATGACAGCCATCATCCTTGCTGACACATCAGTCACCTTTGGAGCTAAAACAATGAACCAGACAACTTGTGATTGTGAGGGCTGCCACCCCTGCCTGCTGAGGCACCACAACCAGCACTTTCAAAGCCAAGAGGGCACCTTTCCATACTAGAGGGAGAGTTTTTAGTTTGACCCTCCACAATAAAAAAAGTAAGCAAGACAATAACCCCACACATTTCTTTTTGATCTTCCGGTGGGAAAAAAAAACCTGGAAAATTGTGGTTTTGGTAAAACAAAGTGTTCACTTGGAGCAATACTGTAGTTTTTTAATGCCTCAAAAAAAAAAACCACTAGAACTCAAAAAGTTATTGATAGGAAAATCTGATGTTTCACTTCTATTAATTAGTTTCCCTTCTGCATGCAAATTCACCTACCAAATTCAGACCTCAGTCTGAATCCACTGATAGGCAAAACTTCCTTCCTTTTTGCACAGAACTATGAAAATTAATTTTGATTTGGAGTCCAAGTTCTTGGGCAAAGCAGTAAGCCCAAATATCAAAAAGAGAGAACAACCAAAATCTCTATTTCCTTGAGAACAATAAAATCTTGACAAGTCTCCTGATGGTATCACACATCAAAATCTGTCAGAAATTGCTTCCTGAAAGAAAAGATTACTCAATTTATCAAATAACTTGTAAATTCATATGTCTGGCATGAGCAAGACTCAAGGGAGTTGCATGAATTATAACAAAGGACTCTGGCTCCTCCCTGCCCATTTCACTTGAATGAAATAAATGTCAAGAGAAAGTGGCCTGAAATGTCTTTTGGAATAAGATGTGATGAACAGAAGGGGACTGGCCAGATTTGGTCCCTAAGGCAGTTTGGCATGACAGTGATGCCTAAAAAGGCCAACCTAGAAACAGAGACTGGACAGGAGGAAGGGAATAAAGGTGGATATTTATTTGAAAGGCCTTCAGAGGCACACCCTGGGCAGGCCAAAGGCTACACCCAAGATGGACCCCGAGTCATGAGTTCTTCACACTTTTATAGCTTTGGGCCATTTGCATCTCAACCCAATTTCGCCAATTAAACTTTAGCTAATGATGGAATTTCCCCTCAGCTTGCCCCCCTTCTCAAGATGCTGGGTTACACATTTTGGGCCTAGGCCGGGCTGGGTGTCCTTGGAGAGCAGCCTGGAGAGGCTTTGTTCTGTCTGTCTCAGCATGAGAGAGCAGCAGCTCCCAGGCTGCAGGACACTGCAGAGTTACACACTGGGAATGCAGGATTGGAAAAATATAAAAGCTAAAATGTAAGGCATCAACAGTGGCAGCAGCTTTGGCCTGTGGAGCTGCTGCGTGGAGCAGCAGAGCCCCTTGAAGGCTTCCTTGCACCCTCCTATCCCTCTGTCCTCTCTCCTGTATGATATATCCATCTGTACTCCTCATCCTTCCCTAACCCTTACTCTGCTGCCTCCACATCTTTACTGCTCACATTCCCAGAGTGCCCCAGTATGCACACCATACTGGGAATGCTCACATCCCCAGTGTGCCCTCCCCCTTACCAGCACCCCTTCTCCAGATGCAAGGACCCTGCAGGTCATGGAAGAGTCTGGAGGGATGGGATCTAATCCCAGAATCTCCTTTCCAGCAGGCAGATGCTCCCTCCCCAGAGAGTGCACAACAAAACTGGGAACACCCTTCGGAAACTCCCTGGAAGTGTTCTGGGCCAGAGTGGATGTGGCTGGTCCAGTGCAAGGTGACCGTGCCCAGGGCAGGGCATGGAACCAGATGAGCTTTAATGTCCCTTTCCACTCAAAGCAGCCTGAGCCTGTGATATTTCCCTAAAACCTGAGCAATCTGCTGCCACCCCTGACACCCAGCACTGAGTGAGGGATGGGGTGCCTGATGGGGCAGGAGGAGACCCCAGCACGCAGACAGAAACAGGCTGTGCAAGCAAGGTACCTGTGAAGAATTCCCCTCAGAGGTCAGTGAAAATACTCACTTTGGATGCTTCTGTATCTTCTGATGGGTGAAGGATCGGGCCTAAAGGAGTGAGGGTATGGGCCCAGTACACATTGTGTTTTGGTGATCCTCCAGGTATAGCAAACCTGAGGGTTTGCTGGCTCTGAGAGGCGTCCCACTCCGAGGGAGACCGTGCCTGGTCCTGCTGCCTCCAGGCAGTGCAGAGTGCTGCTCTTTTGAGGGCTGCCAGGAGGTGGATCCTCCCCAAAATGCCAGCCATTACCAAATCCCCTTCCCACGCCTGGGTGGGCTGTTTCCAGTCACAGACTCACTGCAGCAGCAGTGTTTTGCCTGCAGCTCAGTACACGGGCATGCCAATCGTGTGTCTGAAGAGACATTTTAGTTGTGAGCTGTAGTCTTTCTTAGCTGAAAGCACACCAGTGCACCCATAAAAGTAATATAATCTCAGGAGCAGAGGGAATGCTGCTGGAAGGATTGGTTTGAGCCAGGCTGATTCCTGCTCTGTTTTCTCAGGAAAAATCTCCAGGATAACTGTGCAAGAACCAGGACCACTGATCCGGCTGCTGGGCTCAGCCTGGCTCTCACCAGGGGTCTTCTGGGTCCCCTCCACTCTCACAAGCACTTCTCTGGCCCTGTTCAGTGCTGCCTCAGCCCTGAGAGGCTGTGTCCTGCCATGGCATTAGATCCACCAGCTGACCCTGTGTCCATTCTGTTTAAAGCACAGCTTTGGGAATCCAAGGCCTGCGTTCAGTCCTGGTCCTGAGACAATCTCTCTGCATAACCTTGGGCAGGAGATTGGATATCAGTGAACTCCAGTTCACGTTCTGCAAAGTGGGGAGCACGCTGCTTTATCTGTTCAGACTGTCAGCTCAGTGACCCAGACACTGGACAGATGGACACACACTGACTGGGGACCCTAAAAATGTCACTGCCATACAACTGAACATTATTCTTTGGGAGCATCAAATGGATATTAAAGTCCAGCCACTGTTTAGCCTAAACCTTTTGAATACTTGCCTGTAGATTTACAATTTCTGTCTTCACAAGAGCAAGCAGAAATACATTTAATACAAGCAAGCATTTAATACATTTAAGTCATCCGTGCAATCTAAACCCATGGGGACAGGCTGACAGCCCAGTGCTGCTGTTTCCTGTGTCACTGTTATAGAGGGGATGGAGAGGAAGAACGACACGGAGCCAGGAATGGAGACAATCAAATTATTTAATTAATAACAGACGGGTTTATATATGTTTAGTCCCCTTAGAGTTTACTTGAATGGCAAAAGGCTATTGGACCTCTAGCAGCTACCTACNGCCCCAGAGGCTGAGTCCTTTGACCGTGGCTGAGTCATTTCAGCCTCCTTTAGAGCAGTTACATGCACAAACCCCAGAAACTGGGAAAGCTCAGAACTGTACTGCAGGGTGAGTAAGGGAGGAGAAAAATGAAAGTTTTGCTCACAGCAGAAGTGCCAGGCTCCATCAGACAAGATTCCATTCCATGAGACTGTTAAATAACAAGGTTCAATAACACTCCTGCTTAGGCCGTACATTTCCATGCTGCTGTACCCAGAGAACTTTACTTCTGTGAGAAGCTGTGAGTTTCATCCAATGGCATTTGGAACTAGTAATGCCCATTTCAGGCTAGACAGATGGGGTACAAGGACCCCTCAAAATGAGCTGGGAAAGCCACAGGACCCAGACAGCCCAGGCAGAGTCCACCTGCAGGAGTTCACACACGACTCCACTGAATACACAACTTACTCCAAGATGAGAATCTGAATCAGAACGCATTTTTCCCAGCTGATAACATTTGGATGGGAGCACAAACAGCTCACGTCACTAAAAGCCTGAAACAAACATCCTCTATCCTGTGGTGGAGAATGTATTTTTGTTCTTCAGCATTTGGGGTGGCTCGGGAGCACTGGTGGGGAACCAAAGCCCGTAAGTCTAGACAAGGGAAATAAATCTACAGCTTGTCAAGATAAAGAAAAAAGGTGTATTTGTTTTCTGAATTAATAAACTTCAGTTTAATCTCTGTTCCGCTAGGCTGCAATTCCACAGAGTGTGGTGAATTCTTGCAATGGGAGCAGAGGGTATCCTGCAGGCCCCAAAGCTGTACTTCTGCATGACTTAACAAAAACTCAGTGTTCTGTGCAAACCTCATCTGACTGTAAGCTGAGCTTCCTAATTGAGAAGCCACTTATTTCTTCAATTAGAGAACCTTCAGAATCCAGCTCTTGAGCCTTGACTCTGAATGACAATATGCCCCATTTCTATCATAAATCTAGCCTAGGAGCCACACTGTCTCTGCTCTGCATTAAACCACAGGCTGTGGTGATGAGGGGAGTGAGATGGCCTTAGAAGGGTTGGGTTTCAACATTACCAACACTCAAGGTTTGTCCCAGCTTTCTGCCCACATGCAGCTCTAAATCTTCTTTGATGAACCACGCACACCCAAGTCATGCCAGTTCTCCCACCCCCAGCTTCTCCTCCTCCCAAGCACTGTGCACTGGAAGCAGAAACATTCCCAGCTTCAGATGAAGAACCTACTCACTGAGCTCACCTGAAGATGTTTATTTTGACCTAACTGTGCCTTGCAGGAGGCAGTGTGATGTCACCTCCCTGCACACAGCCCCTGGACTACACCACACACCCTCCAGAGCAGCAGCACTGGCAACAACAAACAATAACAAGCAGTGATTTCAGCATTCTGCAGGATCTAAATGCATTTTAGGTGCTCCTATTGCTAGAAAATGCAGTCATTAGTTGGATCACTCTTTTGGGGTTTGGAGAAA
This sequence comes from Pachycephala philippinensis, assembly GCA_013397055.1. Lineage (NCBI taxonomy): Eukaryota > Metazoa > Chordata > Aves > Passeriformes > Pachycephala > Pachycephala philippinensis. The sequence continues at coordinate 4,968 of VWZT01011832.1, forward strand.
AAAGGCTGGTAATGAAAATGTACCATCACCTGCAAGCTGAGCAACCTACAGGGATTTGTTCCTTCTCTTCCTACTCATCCCAGCCCTGACCAGAAAAGCAGTCTAGGGTAAAATCGGGAGAGCAGGATACTTGGGAGAGAGAAGCAGAGAAGAGGGGTTACTGTCCTCTCCTGAGGATGAAGGAAAGCTTTCTACTACACCTGAGAAAGGGCAGGAGGGAAGGACTGGTCTCAGGCCATGTATGAGAGGGGAGTACTGAAGAGAAATGGTTGTGAAAGCAGAAAGGTTTGTGTGCTTAAAAAATTGTGAAACTCATTACTTTTGTTCCTGTGCTCCCTGAGAGGCATTACTGTGCATTATGCTCTGTAAAGAATGAGGTGCTCTTCTGCTGTGCTTCACACTGGCTATTGAGAGATATTCAAGGCTGGCAAGTCCTTGTATGAAGCTATTTTAGTTTTCTTCAGAGGAAACCAATGCCTTTTCAACAAATAGAGAAAAAAAAGAGAGAAAAAGAGCTCTCTTTTCTTTCTGCCATTGTTGCTAGCAATGACAAGGCTGCTCCAGGATGGATCCACAGGCACTATACACAGAGCAGGTCATTGCCTTCAAAGCCCAGCTAGTTTATGCCAGTTTGGGATTTGGCCCTGTGTATTCAAGCCCACTGCAGCTCTCTCCTCATTCTCACTTGTTATTAACTCTGCTGAGCTGTGGCCCATATCACTGTTTGCTCTGATTTTTCTTGATACTTCCTCTCTCTGACCTCTTTTGGAGGAGCTGGTAACAGCTTGCCTCCTTGAAAGTCGATTGTTTCCTTCGCATCAAGTGAGAAGCAAGGTCAAGATCCAGCTGCTACCAGCTGATAGCTTTAAAACAATAGCTTTTGGTGGAGACCAAACTAATCTGCTCCGAGCTCTTTTTTGGAGAGAGGTGTGAGGAGTGGGTTAAGAATGGGTCTTTAAACCTTCTACTCAAAGCAGGCAGCCTGCTTTAATGACAAACTGGGGCAAATAAAGTGCTGATAGAAGAGATCACGGGGCTGATCACAGAGCACACAGGCAACGTGCTGGTTCCCACAAGAATGGAGCCAAGAAAACATTTCTTCAGAGACTAAATGCTTCAGTTTTGCAAGAAATAAAATACACTTAAAAATCTGTGTATGACACAAGCATTGTCCCAACACTGTATTTTGTTACTTTGCTACTGAGAAAGGCTGGGAGACCAGGAGATGGGCTGCACAGAGCCCTACACATTGCTGGTTTCCCACACAATGAAGACAGAGGTGCGCAAAGTGGATTAAAACACATATTAGCTTATGGTGTGACCAAATTCCACTTTCAGGGACTTAGTCAGGTAACTTTGCTTTAACAGAAGTATAAACAAACCCAAACAAATGAAAAACCCGGGAGAAACCCTCTGTGTTGGGTTACACTGTGTGGTGACAGAGAGATAAGCCCTGAGGGCTGCAGGGAGAGCCTCTTTCCTGGGCCCGGAGGTGACCCTGGGACTGTATCCAGGTCACTGGGGATGGGCGGAGAGAGGATCGTGGTTTGTGGACAAGGCTGGACCTGTGAGAGGGGATGATTGTACTTTGTGACCTTCTCGGGTATTGTTTACCTGTTACCATAACAGGCAATGTCTGTGCTTTACCCGAGGTGCTAGGGGGACACTGTGCTGAACATCTTTCCTGTTTCTATGATGTTCTGTCCTGTTGTGTGTGGGTATTTAGGGAATTGGGGCTGCACAAAAAACGACTTTGCACCTCCAGCCTGTGTGCAGAGTTCTTGCTCATGTGTGATCACTGCACCCCTGGACCAGGAGAAGCTTGGTAGAGCCATGGTCAGGAGATAGAAGCCATCACGCAGCTGAGGGACAGCCCAGGCTGCTTTCCCAAACCAGTTTGCCCAGCAGGCACAAGGCACCTGACTGGTAAGAGCTCCTCAGGAAGCACCTTCACAGTGCCAGAACACATTTCACACCTTGGGCCGCTTGTCTGCCCTTCCCTGCTGCCCACTGAAGCTGTTCCTGCAGCACCCTCCAGCAGCTGGAGCTCAGGTGGGTTGGGGCATCCTCCCCTTCCCCACCCGTGTGCTCTCAGGTGCTCAGCTGCCTCCTGTTCCCTCCAAACTTGGAAATGAGACACTGCAGTGTCTGTGGGGAATGAAGCAAAAGGGATTTGGGCCCTCAGCATATGGGGTGATGAGTACATCGCTCATCAAGGCCCTCTCTGAAGGGGTTTTTTTCACTGGTCCCACGGCCTCTACTTGAAACATTGCCTCCTGAGCTGCTGCTGAAAGCCAGCTGTCTGCCATTTATATTGTTAATTCATTAAAAGCAGTTCTTTATCCTCTCAGGAAATAACGGCAGTCCTGCTTACTGGCAGACAATAACATCGGAGGGCTGCAATCGCTGACAATATCAATTATTTAGTTTTCTGCCAATTCCTATTAGACTTTCCAGGCTAGAGAATTTACACTGTGTTATTGAATTAAAAAACAGCTAAAAGCTTTAGGGAATCCAAACTAATTAGCCAGCATTTGTAAACCCCTTTGTTCATGGTAATTTGTTTACAAGAGTAGCTCAACCTTTTAATTATGGGCACGCTCACAGGCCACATCCTGTACCATTACAGTCAGCTTTTTTTTTGTTTGGTGCAAGAAGGGCAAAGATGGGGAGGCTAATTTTACTTTAATGAGTTGTGATGACCCCAGTTGGCACTGGATGACCCTAAAATGTAAGTGTGTCTATAATTATAACTAAGAAAAAACTCACTCTAGATGCTTTGAGTGGGCCAGAAATGATCAGCATCCAACAGCCTTGGCAACACAAGTCCAGAGACCTGCCTCTCACTCCCTCTCCAGCCTCTGCTACAGATCTCATCTCAAGGCAGTGCTTCACCTTCTTGCCTATTCAAATCTATTTGGTTTAACTCTTTTTGCTTTAGGCTTGAAGGATGAATGGTTTAGATATTCTAGAACGGGTGATGACAACCCTGTCATGACAATTGGCACTTATCTCTTGCCAGGCTGTCCTCTCTATCTGTGCTGCCATTTGCCATCACAACCCATGACCCTGCTCCCCAAACCACAAGCATCATCAATGTTTTACAGGTCCTTTCCCTTCAGCATGAAAGTATGGGTTTAGTTTTGGAAGGAATGCTTACGGTTCTGATTGACAGAGGATTTTTAATCCATTAAACAGGAAGCTGCAGCAAACTGTTTGCTTTCTCTTTTGATGGCTTTAGCAGACTGAGCACTGGGGCAGAACTGTTCCATGGGAACTGGGCAGAAGTGTTTGGGCTGAGGTCCCAGGAGCAGGAGGTTTCCTGCCTGCAGTCTGTGACCATCTCTCCTTACGCAGCAATGCGTGGACATGTAAATAAGAGAAGTAGCCAGTGTTTCCCCACTGTGTCTGGTTTTTTCACTGAAAAGCTACTCAAAATCAACAGTGAAAATCTTGACATTTGCCTTGACATTGAACAGAAATTCTGAATATGTTCATTTCTGAGGTAAGGGGTGGCAAAGAAGGGAATGAAAATGAAGTGAAATGTCTCTCAGTGAGGGACCGTGCAGTAGATTACAGGAAAATTGAAATGCAAAGATTGCAATAAAGCTCCTACTTTATTTTGAATACTTCCAGGAAACTTGCTCAGATAAAATCTGTATCTGTATTTTTAAAAATATTTCAAACTTAATTTAAGGTGGGGGGAAAATGCTAATAAAATGTTTAAAACTGCTTCATCACTGGTACACAGTGTATTGGGCATCCATGTCTGATCTAACCTGTGGGATACTGTCACTGCTGTAGTGGGGACGGAGAGAAATAATGACACAGAGTCTAAGTCCAGGAAGGAATGGAGACAATGGAGTTATTTATTTAATAATAGATGGGTTTATTTGTGTTAGTTCACTTAGAGTTTACTTGAACGGCAAAAGGCTGTTGGACCTCTAGCTAGCTACCTACCAGAGCGATTGGTCAATTCTCACAACACCCATTTCAAAATATTTCCCTAGTCGGTATCATAACAATCCTACAAAACAATTTGCAGGTGCAAGATAGCAAAGTTGGTTTACAAAACCCAGAGCGTTGTTTTGAATAGTTTGGATGGGAAAGACAGAGCTCTCACAGAATGCTGCAGAGAGCTGGAAACTTCTCTGCTAAAGCTTTTTAGCATCCATAGGATACAGGCTTAGCCCATGGGATCAGTGGGAGTGAAAAGCAATCTTCCCACTCATCCCATGGATGGAACACAGCCCCATGGCAACCAGGCAATTGCCCCCAGCCAGAGACTCACCCAGCACAGGGTACAGGGCTCCTGTGCACAGCAGGGTCTCACCAGGGCACAGGGCACACCACTGTTCTCTCCCAGTCTCTGGCACTGCTTTGCTGGGCCCTTGGCCAGGTTACTTTTACCCTCCATTGTTCCATTTTCCAACCTGGAAACTGTTCCCAGCTCATCTTCCATCCCACCCCCAACCCTGGAAGTGTTCAAAGTCAGGCTGGATATGGCTTGGAGCAACCTGATCTAGTGGAAGGTGTCCCTGCCCATGGCAGGGGCTTGGAATGCAATGAGTTTTAAGTTCCCTTCCAACCCAAACCATTCTGAGATGATTCTGTGATTCTGTGTCTCTCAGGCACTCTGGGGTCTGCACGGATATTACAGAGCTCACTGGCTCTGGGTGTCATCTGACAACATCACATTTAGCTTTGCTTTAAGGGCAGCTGAACATTATGTTTAGGTAGAGCAGCTGATTTAATCTCTTCAGGAATTTTTTTACGAGGCTCAAATAGCATCCATAAAAATGGAGATGGGCACAAGTGTCCCTCAAACATCCAGGTCTTCCGGACCACATTTAGTTAAAATATCATTAACTGTGCAGCATGTTTGACAAGAATGTATGACAGCACTAGCCATATGGAAAGCATAAATATTAAATACTGTATATTGCAGCCATTTGCAAGAAACTGCATTAATCCCTTGAAGGTTAATGAGAATTATTCATGTGCATCTGAGGGAGAGAAGTACTTCACTTTAGAAATTGAACAGCTTGACATGCCTGATTTTTCACTTACCAATAAATACAAAAATGGAAAATGGATGGACATCTTAGCATTGCGCCTGGATGAGAGGCTCACTGAGCAGCTCAGAGGTTTGTTTTTTCAAATCAATATTTTACATCATTAATATTTTCAGTTCCAGGAATCAGCGAAACAATAAATCTTGCCTGATCACAGCTGGTTTGCCACGGTGTAGATATTCTTGCAAGAGGGGAAACAAATGTCAAGCAGTCAAGACAACCCTGGTTTGTTTAGTTAAGTCCTGAGAGTAAAATGGAGGGATCAATACCTGTGTAGGGCCTGCTGAGAGACCCAGGAAAAGAGGGAAAAGAGAAGTGAGGCAGAATTATCCTTGATGGGCAGGATCTACCACTGACCACTCTATTCACATGTTTGAAGTGTCTCACCAGAAAATATGGACAGATATTTAAAAAGAGTTTCAGTGAGTAATGGATGTGATTTTTTGCAGTAATCCCTCTTGAAATTATTTCAAATGGCTTTGAAATAGCTTTGTTATGGCCTGTTTTTACATGAGCCACCTGCATCAGCAGAGTTATTAAAAACTTGAAATGATAAAATTTCTCTGAATTGATGAAAATCACTTGTTGTCAGTGAAATCTTCATGCTGCTTTGCAAGGAGCAATTTCTAAAGATGGCTAAAATTTGTGGATAGTTTTAATTAAAGTGTGGGTTTGTTGGGGTTTTTTTCAATAGCATCCTTCATAATGAAAATACTTTCCCTTCCTTTTTCTCCCACCTTGTACTTTTTTCATAACACAGTCACCATATTCATGCTGCACATTTTGGCAAAGTCCACTCATGATACCTGCATGGCTCATGGTAACTAGAAGAATTTAGTCTCTACTAGCCATGAACATCATCCTATGGAGAACTGGGACATTCAGCTGTCTCAGAAAAGAGAAAAGTATGTTGTGACTAGAAACCACACCTTCCAGAGCCTTCAGGGCAGCTTCCAGAACAGATTTCAGCTGATGGGAATGACAGGAGCTCCCACAGGTCTAGGAAGCAGTGGGGTTGGAGTGATTTCCACCAGCAGAAGATTTAGCTCTGCATATGCTCCCTTCAGTGCTAAATGCTCATGGTCCAAACTCATTCCCTCTCAGCCTGAAACAGGTAGTGAAAGAGATAGCTGGAAAATCCAGGGAACTGCCAAAGGCACCATCTCTCCAGAAGCTCCTTGGGAAACAAAGCCTGTCCAGCTGAGGAGGGAGCGTCGCTGTTATAGCGGGGACGGAGAGAAATAACGACACAGAGCCAGGAAGGAATGGAGACAATGGAATTATTTAATTAACAGGCAGGTTTATATGTGTTAGTTCCCTTAGAGTTTACTTGAATGGCAAAAGGCTACTGGACCTCTAGCTAGCTACCTACCAGAGCCATTGGTCAATTCTCACAACACCCATTTCAAAATACTTCCCCAGTCGATATCGTAACAATCCTGAAATAGTTTGCAGGTGCAAGATAGCAAAGTTGGTTTACAAAACCCATAGTGTTGTTTTTAATCGTTTGCATGGGAAAGACAGAGCTCTCACAAAATGCTGCAGAGAGCTGGAAACTTCTCTGCTAAAGCTTTTTAGCATCCATAAGGGAGGATGGGCCAGTGCAGCCCCACTTTGCCTAAGCTCAGCCTGAGCCCTGAGCCCTGGCTCTGTGGGGCTGGTTTGGACACGGCAGCTCCCATGAGGGCTGCAGCAGGAGCAGTGCTGGGGCAGGGAGAGCCAAAGTGCTGGAGGCCAGTGAGGCTGGAGCTGCTCGAGGGGCTGAGCAAAGGAGTTGATGGTGACCTGGGGATGCCCTGGAAATAGGGTCAGTTGGGGGAAGGAGGGAGAATGAGCTGACAGATCAAGCACAGAGCTCTGTCTCTGCACAGAGAGCACTGGTGGATGTGTCAGTGCATCCCATCACACGGGCTCTTCCTTCTCACATGTCTGGATTTCCAGTCCTACTGCTTCAAATGTGGTTTGTGTGAAACAAGTCCGGAGTGCCAGCAGACTGACATCCCCATGCAGCACAGTACAAGTGACGGGAAGCCACTGGGAGAAATCCTGTGCTACTGGGAACATCCTGCCCTATTTTCTGTGCCAGAGCAGCCCTGTGCTGGTGTGCAGCCATGCATGTGGACCAGGGGCAATTGCACATTCAGCCAGCTCCTGGTCCCACAGAAACCTTACTGAATCATGCAGGATCCACATGCAAACCCAGCATTGTGGTTATCAGTAGCTGGACTTCCAAGGAATTAATGCACTTGATTCCTCTTGCACTGTGTCCAAGGCCAGAAGAGCAGCTGAGGGAGAGTGGTTTGTATTAGAGGTATATTTATGAACAGCTTCCAAAGGGTTAGGTAAAGGGTGTTTGGATAAGTAGCTAATCAATTTGCACAGATTATTACGAGACCAGCAGAGGCACAGGCTGCTTATGAATGCTTTGCAGTGTCAGCTCCCATTATACACATAACCATTTGATACATGTATTAGTCACCTCTGTAGCAGCTATTACTAAGCATTCATAACGACAGCATTTACATGAATCTCCTCACAAAGTCAGTGAATCCATGAGACTGGGACTCACTGACCGCAAAATAGGCTGCTGAGGAGGAATCAGGTAGGAGGTCTCTCCCTTGTCCGAGGGGTAGCTTCTCCCTCAGGAGTGTCTCAATGCCCAGAAATCTGGCCACCTGTGAACTCCAGCAGCAGAATTTTGCTCTGTTTTCATTGTCAGACACAGCACACAAGCACTGTCAGATCGTAGGAAGGAAAACACAGCTGGTGATTCTGAACTATGTTATGTTTTTATTCTGAGTCATTTACCACCTCCTTTAAATAATCCCAGAAGCCTCCACAGGGATTTACTTCTACAGCATCAGATTGCTCTGATCTGTGTCTGTCTCTGGCCATTCTGCTTTTCAACTTCTATTCTGGCCTGGCTCTGCTGGAGGAGAGGATGTGCTCAAAGTCACTCAGAGGAACATTTTAAGGCTCTGAGGATGATCCACGACTGATATAAAGCACAGCAGATCCAGTGGCTTTGGTGAAGCCTTGCACAGTTACACCAGCGGTGCATCTTCAGCTTGCAAAGGTGCACTGGTACTGCCTTCCCAAAAAACACAAACCACAGCTTGGCTGGGCAGGAAATGTCCCATTTCCAAGCCATAGCATTGATGCCTTA
>VWZT01011833.1:2261-16517 GCA_013397055.1 Pachycephala philippinensis
CTGCTCCCTGAGGGTGGCCTGGACACTCCTGGCATCGGCCCCAGTGATGGAGCCGTGGGACCACAATCACTGCCCAGCCCAGGGCCTCTGGGATGGCCTCACTCCTTGATTTTTCCAGCAGATCTGAGCAGACAATTCAGTGGGAGCTTTCCAGGAGGCCCCTCAGTGCCGTGGGCAGCTGCAAATGCCCCAGCTGAGGGTGGCAGGGCAATCTCCTGCCCTGACTCGGCCCCTCTGCAGCCAGGCACACCTCGGGGCTGGTCCCAGCGACCCCTCACCCCAGCTCCCTTTGCTGCCTGCCCAGTCCTTATCTCTTATGTGCCTGCCCTGCCAGTCCCAGGTGGCCTTGAGGCAATTTTTGTGACACCAGCACTGCTCACAAACCCCCTTTTCCCCCGCATTGCACACAGCTCCCCTTCCCAGGGCGTGGTGGTCACTCCCAGAGCCCAGCCCGGGCTGCAGAGTGAGAGTGCACCCCTCTGTCCCCAGCAGCAGCTCCCGGGGCTGGGCTGGGCTCCCAGGGCTGGTATCCTGCAGCCCAGGCTGTCCCACGGAGCATCAGCAGGTGAGGAGGGGTCCCTGCTGCCCCTCTGGGACCTGACACCAGCACCCAACCCCTCCACCCCTCGCAGAGGATATTCCATTGTCTGACTCCATTCCCAGGGCACTCGGGGTGGGGAGGATGGGAAGCACTCACAGCTGGCCCAGGAGAGCCCAGAATGGATCAGCTGTGGCACCAACTCACTCACGTCCTGCAGGACCCACAGAGAGCTCCCAAAAATTCCTTCCTGAGTGACCCAGCCCTGCAGTGCCCCGCTCTGAGAGCCCCCTGACCCAGGGCCCCTCACCAGGGCTTCCTTTGGGCAGGCTCCATCCCCTGCAGGAGGCTTTGCTGAGCTTTGTAGTGCATGGGGGGACAGGTCCCAGGGACAGAGACCCTCCCTCCAGAGCAGGCAGAGAGTTTGGGATGCTGCCAGCATGAAAAGAATCTTGGTTTTACTAAGAACAGTTTTCTCTGAGTGCAGATTTGGGGCTTTTCACTGGCCTTGGTGCAGATTCAGCCTGGGGTGTGTTTCAGTGTTGGTTGGAGGCTGAAATAAAACAGCACCAGCCTCTTCCTCAGGCCTGGAGCTGCCTCTCTGCAGCTTTTCTTTGTAAGATTCATTTCCTAGCAGCTCCTGGGCCATCATCACTCTGCTACCTCACAGCACAAGCACCAGGGGTGCATCAGCAGCACCTCTCCCTCCTCTGGCAGCACAGGCAGGGCTCGAGTGTCCAACCCTGGAGTTCTGCTCAGGGCATCATCCCATCAGGTGCTTCCTCCTTGTTTCCTTCTGGAAATAACCAGCATTTCTCTGCAAATGGAGCAAGGTTGCCAAATTTCTGACCAGCTGGAGCTGTGTGCCACTGAACGGGGGCAACACCCCTGGTGGTGGCAGGGTCCTGGGAATGTCTCCCTGTGGCACTGGAGAGGCACCAGCGTGTGCAGGGACAGTGAACAGAAATCACCCAGGACCCAGAGGGATTTAAATTCCCTGAGCTGAGGGAGCTCTCAGAGTGATGACTGAACTATTGAGTGATGATTGAAGTATTTCCAAGCAGCCACAGGTTTGGGAGTGATTTCTAGATGGACTTTTGGCTTTTAAAAGGATTCTGGCCCTTAGTGATTGCATTAAGGGAGAATTTTAATGGGACAGAATCTGGCCTTCGGGTGCTGAATGTTGCTCAGATCCTACAATTCACAGACACCCTTGGCGAGGTCATTTCCAAACACACCAAGTCAAGAAAGACCTCTCTGGTTCAAGGGGTCACACTGGGGTGTAAAATCCATGGAGACTTTCCAGGACAGTCAAACGTCAGAACCTCACATCCCATTCCTGCCTGGGACTCACCCTTGGCTGGGGCATCGGCCTCCAGTGCTCAGGCAGCTGAATCTCCTTTTAAAAAGTGCATTTCCACATTTCCAGTCTGTTTTATTGGCCCCCAAGGACTGCAGAGGTGGGTGGGGACTCTGTGGGGACACAAGTGCCGCCTCTGTGGAGAAGCTCAAACCTCCAGACACACTCAGAGGGTGATTCCTGAGTGAAAAGCTGATTTCCAGTCCCTTTCCTCCTTGGAATTCTGTCATGTTTTGTCTGTTCCCCACATTCAGTCAGGACCTGGCATTTCCCCACTCAGATGTGAACATCCATTGCAAGCTTTCACTCGCAAAACTTCTCCTTCAGTCGCTCTTGATCTTTGGGCAAACCCAAGAATTTGTGTGTTCCCCTGCTCACAGAGGGCTGCTCAGCACTGTAGCAGAATTAAAATAGGTGAATATTCCAGCAGGTGTGAGACAGAGAAAGGGCCAGGATGGAAACGCTGCTGGCAGCACTGTGTCCCCAATGCCAGGATGCCCCAGTGCCACTGGGTGAAGCACAAACATTGACCAGACTTGGAAAATACCAAATACAGCTCAAACTGTGCAATAAAACCCCCTCCAGGCAGAGACAGGTTTTCCCAAAGGCAGCAGGTGGCAAACAAGGTCCCAGCTGTGAGCTGGTGTTTCCCTGCTGGCTCCCAGCTTTCCCAGTGCTCTGTGAGCACCTCAGGGATCGATCTGAGGCCTCGATCGATGTCAGGGAGCCAAGCAGGGCAATGTTTGCCTTGGAACTTCGTGCTGCAGGGACCTGAGCTGCTGTGGGAGGAAACATCTCCTGTCCAGGGCAGCTGTGGGTGCCCCTGGATCCCTGGCAGTGCCCAAGGCCAGGCTGGACGGGGCTGGGAGCAGCCTGGGACAGGGGGAGGTGTCTCTGCCATGGCAGGGGTGGCACTGGGTGGGCTCTAAGGTCCCTCCAACCCAAATCATTCTGGATTCTGTGATCATGGTTTCCAAAAGCTTCACTGGAGTTCCTGGGAGCTCTCGAGGAGTTGCTGGCTGTGGCTCTGGAGGAATTTAGGAAGAGCAGGAGCCAGCATGGCCAGCAGCATCCTCCGTGCAACGCTCATGGCCATGGATCTCCAGCTGTGCTGGAGGCTCCCACGAGGAGAATGTAAAGTCATTGCAACAATTTTTTCAGGACAGGTGGCACCGAGGGGCCCAGGATCCCTGCAGCTTGTCTGCTTTTATGTGGGAGATCCCTCAGGAGGGGTGAGGGAGAGCTGCAGAGCAGGGAGTGCTCTGTGGGGTGAGATGTGCCCTTGGTGACAGAGCCCGAGAGCCCAGAGCCTTCTGCCCCGGGGCTGGGGCTCTCCTGCTGTGGGGAGGGAAAAAAACCTTCTTCAAATTCACCTGCTTCCAGCTGCTGGGTTCAGAGCCAGTTTTCAGGTTTTCTGTCTTACACTGCCAGGGCAGCAATCCCAGAGAGGTTCTCCCTGCATTTCCAGTAAAAGCTGCAGCGCTGAGCTCAGGCAGCCACAGGCTGTCCCACGCTGGAGCTCGCTGGAGGCTGTTCCACTCTCCTCACACAAATGTCAGCATTGGCCGGGGCTGAGCAATTCCTGTCCATCTCCAGGAGTCCAAGGGCTCCCAGGGCTCGTTGCTGACAGCAGCAGGGTGTGGGGCTGCAGAAGAAAGAGAAAGGGGTGACCCCTCCGGATGGTTCCCCAGGATGGAGGGTCCCCTCCTGGCCCTTACCTGTTATCATGGAACTGGAATGTGAAGAGCACACCCTGAGGGCAGCCCTCACCAGCCCTGCACACACAGCAGAGGATGGACAAACAGCTTCCCAAGGAGCTGCTGTCGTGGGGGCATCACCCCTGGGGGTTTGGAGCCCTGTTCCATGGGGGAGCAGCTCCCCAGGGTTTGTCTTTGGCTGGTAAATCCCAGCTGTGGCACACAGTGAGCCCAGGCCTGAGTGCCCCGAGCACTGCAGCCTCCAGGGAGGGAGGAAGAAATGATCCAGAAGCTTTTGAACTCCCTGGCAGGAAACCTGCCCTAAATGCTGCTTTTCATGTGTCCAGGAACAGTTCTGATCTGGCCAAATCCTGCTCTTTGCAAACACTGCTGGGTCCAATCTCTCTGGTGTCCCAGTGGAAGATGAGTTTCTGGGCAGCTCTGCAGGGAGGATGATGAAGGTGGGTGTGGGCACAGCTCCTCCCACGCTGAGGAACGGGCAGACAGAGTCAGCTCTGCAGGGATGGAAGGATTCACCCACGAGCAGCCACAGCCAGAGGAGCTGCACGAGACCTTCACTGCCAGGGCTTCAGGAGCTCATCCCAGAGCAGGGAAGCACAGAGAGTCACTCACAGCTGCTGGAGCCACAGCTCTGCTGGGTCTGGCACCATCGGGGGGACAAAAGGAGTCAGGACTCCTGAGAGACCGAAGGGACTGAGCAGAGGGAGAGCAAAGGGATTCCTGTGCCTTTCTCCTGCTCCTCTGTGCCCACAGACACAAAGCCAGCCCTCTGAGCACATCCATCGCCTCACACGATGGGAGCCAGAGCAGTGTGGGCTCAGGCAGCCAGGAGGGACTCTGAGAGCAGGAGAGGGAAGCGTGGGGTCTGTCACTCCTGCAGCTGCCAGCCTTGGAGTTGTGCCTTAAACATTGTGCTTGTCCTCCATCTCTCTCAGACTCACCCTGTGACACTTCCTCTCCTGATGTGCTTCCTTCATCCCTCTGAGCTCTCGTGATTGAGATTTAACTCCTGTGGTTGAGATTTAACTCCTGAGATCGAGATTTAACTCCTGTGATTGAGATTCTAGTTCTAACATTGTGTCTAAGACACAAGATTTGCCCCTGGGATCCCAGATCTGGATTTCAAAGAGGTTTGGTTTCATCTTCACATCTCAGCCACTCCACAGGGAAACCATTGATCCATGGGACCCCTCAGCACAGCTCCTGCCCCTGCGTCCTCCCAGCACTCCTGGGGAGATCTGGATGATGGGACAAGAGGAATGACGTTTTTATGACTGTCTAAGTTGCAGTGGAGAAATCACAGGCTCACTGACATGAGGAGGAAAATGAAAATGAGGTGCTGGCTGGAGAGGAGGTGCTGCCTGTTCCCTGGGGGGCAGAGTCTGTTCCCTGGAGCTCACCACTCATCCCAGCAGTGCTGAGCCCCATCCCGTGGCACTGGGAGGGAGCTGGGAGCACAGAGCAGCTCTGGGAGCCGGTCCCAGTGCACTGCTCATTGTGCTGCTGCCTCCCAGCCATGCCTGGCTGCCCCTCTGTGACCCACCAAGGGTGGGAGATGCGGAACCCAAACATTGCCTGAGGCCTCAGGCAGGTGCCCCAGAGGGCAGAGAGGGGCAGGAGAAACAGGGAGCAGGAGCTGTGGCAGGAGGCAGCCCTGGGGCAGGAGCAGGAGTCAGGCCCTCTCACTCAGTGTCTCCACACGAGACATTTCCCCTGAGCAGCACCCTGGGGTTCCCTTTACATCCTTAAAACCATTAGTGTGTAATTAAATCAACTGGTACCAGCTCAGCATCCAGCCTGATCCAGGCTGGCAGAGCAGCTCTGGGTGAGGACAGCCCCCAGGTGTCCCATGGAGCCATGGCCTCTGTGTCCTTGGAGGAGCTGGGATTGTGGAAGGACAAGGCCCTGAGAAACCAAACCTGGAAACTGCTCTGAGCCCTCCTGGGGGCTCTCCCAGCCTGGATTAACCAAGGACTACAAATGATTGTTTCATTCCCACACAGTCTCCAGGTGTTTGAGGGAGAAACACGGATGCAGTGGGAGCAGTGGTTGGTGCCACAGGTGGTAGGGATGTGCTGCAATGGACAGGCAGGGATGTGAGGAACTCCAGCCAAGGGGAAAACCACCTGGGACAAACAACCCCGTGCAAATAACGACACAGAGTCAGCAAAGAGTGCAGAGCAAGACCTGGGCGTGCTGCTGGAGCAAAACCCGAGTGTGGAGCAGCCAGGGGACACAGGGAGCAGCTCAGAGAGCCACCAGGGCTGCCCAAGGCACAGCAGGGACAGGGAGGAGAGCTTGCCCTGCTCTCGGCACTGCTGGGGCCTCACCTCAGCTCCTCTCTCCACCTGGGGACTCACAGTACGAGAGAAACAGAATCAAAGGAACACAGAGCCTCCCGAGTTGGAAGGGACCCAACAAAGATCATCAAGGCCAACTCCTCGACACCCCCACAACCCCACCATGGGCCTGAGAGTGGATAAAGTCAAAACTCTTCCGTATGTGCCCCCAGTGGTGCCTGCAGTGTGAGGTCTCTGCTCCGAGTTCAGGGTGGTCCCTCTGGCCCAGCACTGCTGCTCACACAGCTCTGAGCCCCCCCTCTGTGGGGACACCTCCGGCTGGGCTGGAGCCTTGGCCAGGCTGTCCCTGCTCCTGTGCACTTCCAGGTGTCTCAGGGCTTCTGCAAGCTCTGTGTCTTCATCCTTCAGCACAATTTCTGGCCAAGTAAGCAATTGGACCCACTATTCCCATTTGATGCTGGGCCATTGGCAGCTCCTTGGAGCAGCAGAAAGGATCCTCTCAAACCTGTCTCGCACCTTCCCCAGCTCACAGCTGCTCCTGGAGCCTGGTGTCCATCCAGCTGGAGCTGTGCTGGTTGTGTCTCAGCCAGGGCCCCCTGCACAGCTGTGGGACAGCCTGGGACAGTGGCACTGACACCCCTCACCCCAGGGCAGCCCCTCCCAGGAATGCTGATCCCTCTGCTGATGGGCTTGGCATTGGACAGGGCACTTCCCACCTTGGGCACAGTGCAGGAGCTCTCACCTCAGTTCTCCTGACAGCTGAGAGATCCCAGGGTGTTCCCCAGCCTCCAGGTGTTGCTGCCCTGGATCCAGCCCCTGGCAGGTCCTGTCAGATCCTCCCCAGCCCCTCGGAGAGGTCTCAGGAGAGACCTCCTGTCCTCCTGGCTCTTGGCACCACTGGGTGCCTGCAGCCCAAAGTCTCTTTATTGAACAGAAATTATCGTTTCCAGTGATGCTTTGGAAATGGGAATTTTGTGGTACAGATTTCAAGAAACTGGTGAAATCAGGGTGAGAGCAGGACTTTGGACTATTTCCCAACAGTCCCCTGGAGCACCCGGAATGGCTCCAGGCAGAGCTGAGTCCCTCTGTGCGCCCAAAGGCCCGGGGTGTCCCCAGAAGGTGCCCTTGTCCCACCAGCATTGTCAGCAGCTCTCTTCTCTCTTAGGGAATCCCTGGGTTTCAGAGCTTTGTCCCCCTGAACTCTCGGCTCATCAAACGCCCCCGGGGATGGTGGGGGCAGGGTTGGGGTTGTTGTTGGCACTAGCCCCAGGCACGGGGGTGTTCCCCAGCCCTGACGCTGTGCCCTGTCCCCGCAGGTCCCTCGCCCTGGGCCAGCAGTACAGCTCCCTGGGGTCCCAGCCCATCCTCTGCGGCTCCATCCCCGGCCTCGTCCCGAAGCAGCTCCGCTTCTGCCGCAACTACATCGAGATCATGCCCAGCGTGGCCGAGGGGGTGAAGCTGGGCATCCAGGAGTGCCAGCACCAGTTCCGGGGCCGCCGCTGGAACTGCACCACCATCGACGACAGCCTGGCCATCTTCGGGCCCGTCCTGGACAAAGGTAACCCGCCCCCGGGGGCTCTGGGGGCACAGCTGGGCTGGGGCAGAGCTGGGCTGGGGCACAGCTGGCACAGCGCTGCTGCTGCTGTAGTGGGGACGGAGAGAAATAACGACACAGAGTCCAAGTTTAGGAAGAAATGGAGACAATGGAATTATTTATTAATAACAGACGGGTTTATATGTGTTAGTTTTCCTAAAGTTTACTTGAATGACAAAAGGCTGTTGGAGCTTTAGCCGGCTCCCTACCAGAGCAATTGGTCAGTTCTCACAACACCCATTTCAAAATATTTCCCCAGTCGATATCATAACAATCCTACATAACAACTTGTAGGTGCAAGACAGCAAAGCTGGTTTACAAAATCCACAGCGTTGTTTTTAATAGTTTGCATGGGAAAGACAGAGCTCTCACAGAATGCTGCAGAGAGCTGAAAAACTTCTCTGCTAAAGCTTTTCAGCATCCATACAGCCCCACTGGGCTCTGGATACACCAGGACTGGGAACACGTCAGGGAAAGGGTCTGATGTCCCAGCTTTCAACCCTGATTTCTCCAATTGCTTTTTTTTCCAAGTTTTTGATGTGTTCCATCAGAAGGGTGATGAGGGACGGGTCTGTTCCCATCCCAGGAGCTCAGAGGTGCCAGGGAGGATATGAAGTACAGGAAGGGGAAGGTTTAGCCCCAAGCACTCTCACGTGTTCTGGAATTGTGGGCTCCGCCTCCCCGTCCTGGGTGTGCAGCAATTCCAAACTGGGTCCAGCAGACCTGTGGAAAAAGCCAAGGAGAGGGGACCTGGCTGAGTTCTGTGGGATCAAGGCAGGGCCCCTGAAGCACAGACTGCCCACCCCAGGAGGCCCCTGGGCTCAAGTTTCCCCACCAGGGAGGAACCATGGTTGAAATCCTGATCAGGCTCAGGTGGGATTTCAATGAATTTTTTCACAAATGAGCCCAAAAAGCAGGGCACAAGGAGAGATTATAAATTCATTTTCCCTCTCCTGTCCCCGAACTCCTCTCCATCCCCTGCTCCTGGAAAGCTGCCTTTCCACTGGCACAGATCAGGCACAACTGGAACATTGATGAGGCACCATGAAGTTGGGATTCCCAACGAGATCATGGGGCATTACCCTGGAAAAAGAGAGAAAGGGCCACAGAACACCCTGGAAGGAGGTGCTGAGGGGCAAATCACAGAATCACAGAATTCCCTGAGTTTGAAGGGATCCCCCAGGATCACCCAGTCCCACCCTGGCCCTGCCCAGACACCCCAACACCCCCACCCTGGGCACCCATGGCAGCGGTGCCCAAACGCTCCTGGAGCTCTGGCAGCCTCGGGGAGGGACCATTCCCTGGGGAGCCTGGGCAGTGCCCAGCACCCTCTGGGGGCAGAACCTTTCCCTGAGCTCCAGCCTGACCCGCCCCTGGCACAGCTCCTTGATAACCTGTCCCACATCTCAGATGTCCCAGACCCCAGGTTAAAAGGCACTCCCATAAAACTGAATTTAATGGTGGATTAAAAACTTCCAGTGGATAAAAATCTCCATTTCTCCCTCCTGTTCCTTGGATTCTGTTCGTTCTGTGCCGCGTTTAGTACAAGGGACAGCCACAGGTGATATCTTGGTTTCACAGCTTCATAAACACAACCAAAACCCCCTCGTCCTCCTGGCTCTTGACACCACTGGGTCTCTGCAGCCCAAAGTCTCTTTATTGAACAGAAATTATCGTTTCCAGTGATGCTTTGGAAATGGGAATTTTACGGTACGGACTTCAAGAAACTGGTGAAATTGGGGTGAGAGCAGGACTTTGGACTGTTTCCCAACAGTCCCCTGCAGAGTGCAGGACTCCTGGTGAATCTTTCTTACAAAGCCACAATATTCTGCAGAGAAACAGTTCATATCTTTTTTCCAAGTTTCAGCCTCCCAGTAAGGGTAGGTATCATTTCAGATCCCCGAAATGTCAGACGAATATTTCAGTGAAAATCATTCCTTTGCGTTAACGTGGGATTCTTTGCAGGAACCAGGATTGTAAAGTCTTCTTAGAGCACTAATAGGGACCATGAGATTCATTTCCCCTCTGTTTTGCCTGGGTGTATTTTGGGGTAACTGCTGTATTTACCACCAAATAACTTGTCAGCAGGGCTCAACGCACTCTAATTTGCTGCCTATTAAAAGCCTGTCCTAAATTTCACCACTTAAAAGATCAGAAAGTTTTAATTTTCTTTTAAAACCATCATTAAAAAACTGTCATAAAAATTCTAAACGCATTGTGAAAGAACTGTTCAAGCATTGAGCCACTGAAAATCTCTCACCACCATTTCTGTCAGCGGGAAAGCACTTAAAGATTGGATTTGAACCATCCTCCCTGTAATGAGCAAGCTGAACTTTGAATTTATGGAGAATATTTTAAGATTCTTTCGGCTGCAGGGACTCGAGCAAAGCCTCGTGTGTGGACTTGCCTCAGCATCTCCACGCACCCCGAGCTGACAAGGTAAAATATCACCCAGAGCTCTGAAACTCTTCTGACAGATGGAGAAAAATGAGTGAGCACGCTGGAGATTCAGCGCTGCCAATCCCCCCGTGACGCATCTCCAGACAGCGCTGCCAGGCCCCAGAGTGAATTTATCCTGGTGTCTCACTAACCTGAAAGTGGAGCAGTTAAAAATAAACAGCACCCTCCACAAAGAAGGACACATCAAAGCCCAGCCCATCTGATCGTGGGCATTATTCACATTTCTGAACTGTGCTCGTGTCTTTTCCCTGCTGCCTTCACAATTAATGAGCGGATTGAGGCTGGGGCTGGTGTCATTGTGTGGCACTGAGAAACTCAGGGAACCTTTGAGATTCCCAGAGTCTGCAGCGGAGGAGTCACAGAGCAAAGCAGAACCTCCCCAGGCACAGCTGCCTCGGCTGAGGAGAGAGATAAGGCTGGGAAGAGATAAGGCTGGGGACAAAACAGAGATCTCAGCTGTGAGGGGTCTGGGAGCAGCCCCACTCATCACTGCTGGGCCTTCAGAATCATGGAAGAGTTTGAGGTGGAAGGGACCTTTTAAAGATCATCTTGTCCCACTCAGCATCTTCCTTAGATGCAGCAACAAGAGTCACTGACTGGTTTGGGTTGGAGGGACCTTAAAGCATCCAGTGCCCCCCCTGCCATGGGCAGGGACACCTCCCACTGTCCCAGGCTGCTCCCAGCCCCAGTGTCCAGCCTGGCCTTGGGCACTGCCAGGGATCCAGGGGCAGCCACAGCTGCTCTGGGCACCCTGTGCCAGGGCCTCCCCACCCTCCCAGGGAACAATTCCTTCCCAATATCCCATCCCTCCCTGCCCTCTGGCAGTGGGAAGCCATTCCTTGTGTCCTGTCCCTCCATCCCTTGTCCCAAGTCCCTCTCCAGCTCTCCTGGAGCCCTTTAGGTGGTCCTCAAATCCAGAGTTTTGAGCCCATAATCTGGATCCTGTGGCCACCATGGCAGCCCTTGCCACGTTCCCTTTTTCCTGACTTCCAGCACACCCAGGGGTGCAGCCCCACAAACCCAAACCCAAACCCAAAGCAAGACAATCCCTGTCACAGCTCACACGCTGCATTTGGCCCACAAAGGGTCGGGGTTTCCCCTCTGACAAACACCTGGATGAAATCCCCCCTCAGCATTAACCTGGTTCATCTCAGCTCCTCTCCCTCAGGTGGACTGAGGCTGTTTTGGAAAAGCTTCAAAGGTGCAGTTCTCACAACAAAATCATTTCTGATAGAGCCTGAAAAGAAACTGAGGATAATTTCATTTTAAAGGAGCTGCAGACACATTAACCATGGCCACTTCCATGGAAGGAGAGCTCGGGCTGTGGAGCTGGGCAGCGTGGGGGGCTCAGCTGGGCAGTCCCTGCCATGGCAAACGTGTCCAAGCGCTCCTGGGCACATCCTCCTGGGCACATCCTCCTGGGCACATCCTCCTGGGCACAGCCTCCTGGGCGCATCCTCCTGGGCACATCCTCCTGGGCACATCCTGCAGGCTCGGAGCACTGTGCCAGTGTGGGAGCATAGGGCTTCCCTCCCTGAAATATCCAAGGGATTCCTGCCTCCAGGGCTTCCCACAGCGTCCCCTCCCATCCCCACATCCCTTCCCTCCCCAGGGTCACCCCCAGCTCCAGCCTCCCCTCCTGCAGGCCCTGGCAGGGCAGTGAACAGCGAGGGCAGCTCAGGGAAACCCTGAACCCATCTGGGAGCTGCTGAACAATGACCCTGGAGAGGCTCTGCCCTCACCGGGTTCCTCCACGTTCCCCACTCCAAATTCAGACTCACAGTTTTGGCTGCTGTACCTGCCCAGGCTTTGGTTTTCTAAGGCCACTGAGGATCTTCCTGCAAGGAAGGACAGGCTGGGAGAGCTGGGGGTGTTCCCCTGGAGAGGAGAAGGCTTCAGGGAGACCTCAGAGCTCCTTCCAGTGCCTAAAGGATCACCAAGAGAGCTGGAGAGGGACTTGGAACAAGAATCTAAGAGTGACAGGACACAGGGAATGGTTTCCCACTGCCAGAGGGCAGGGATGGATGGGATATTGGGAAGGAATTGTTCCCTGGGAGGGTGGGGAGGCCCTGGCACAGGGTGCCCAGAGCAGCTGTGGCTGCCCCTGGATCCCTGGCAGTGCCCAAGGCCAGGCTGGACACTGGGGCTGGGAGCAGCCTGGGACAGTGGGAGGAGTCCCTGCCATGGCAGGGGTGGTACTGGGTGGGCTTTAAGGTCCCTCCCAACCCAAACTGTTCTGTAGTTCTATGATTCTACATTTTCTTTTTTCCATGTCTTATTTTCTAACCTGGGCCATGAAAAAAAAACAAAAAACAAAAAAACCCCAAAACCAACCCCCGAATGTGGGGTAAGATCATGTTTTTACAAGCAAATTCCCCGAGATGATTTATACTGCAGGTGTGCAGTCTGGGATAAGGAGAGAAGACAAACCTGCCTTCCCCCTCCCTCCTTTCCCTTTTCTCTGGAAAATAAGGTCAGTTCTTATCTAAAGCCAGCGGCTCCTCCAGCCAAGCCCTGCCCAGAGCCAGGGCTGAGCCAGCAGCCACACACAGCTCCGGGGTGAGCAATGGCCATTCTCTGGGCTAGTGCTAAAATCCATGATTTTGGTCAAAGCTGGCACCCAGAGAGAGCTGTTGGTGAGTGCCCGAGGCGGGGAGGCCCCGGGGCACCCAGAGAGCGATTCCTGGCGTGGGGAACGGGCCAGGGCTGGATGTGCCAGAGCTCGGCAGGAGCCTTGGCAGGCTCCCACCTTTCCTCAAGCACTCCTCGTGCTCCTGTCCCCACTCCTCGTGCTCCCATCCCCACTCCGTGTGCTCCCATCCCCATTCCTCGTGCTCCTGTCCCCACTCCGTGTGCTCCCATCCCCACTCCGTGTGCTCCCATCCCCACTCCGTGTGCTCCCATCCCCACTCCGTGTGCTCCCATCCCCACTCCGTGTGCTCCCATCCCCACTCCGTGTGCTCCCATCCCCACTCCGTGTGCTCCCATCCCCACTCCGTGTGCTCCCATCCCCACTCCGTGTGCTCCCATCCCCACTCCGTGTGCTCCCATCCCCACTCCTCGTGCTCCCGTCCCCACTCCGTGTGCTCCCGTCCCCACTCCGTGTGCTCCCGTCCCCACTCCGTGTGCTCCCGTCCCCACTCCGTGTGCTCCCATCCCCATTCCTCGTGCTCCCGTCCCCACTCCGTGTGCTCCCGTCCCCATTCCTTGTGCTCCCGTCCCCACTCCGTGTGCTCCCGTCCCCACTCCGTGTGCTCCCGTCCCCACTCCGTGTGCTCCCCTCCCCATTCCTCGTGCTCCCGTCCCCACTCCGTGTGCTCCTGTCCCCATTCCTTGTGCTCCTGTCCCCTCAGCCCTCGCTGCCCTCTGCTCCTCTCCTGCCCCGGGAGACGCGCCCGGTTCTCCGGGAAGATGCTCCCGAGCCCGGGCAGCGCATCCCGGGCCGGGGCAGGTGCGGGGGCGGCAGCTGGGCCCGGGCCGCCTTCGGGGGTCCCCGCGAGCCCGGCTAAGCCCCCGCCACGAGCTGTGAAAAGGCAGACCCGCACCACGATAACCCATGGCTTTTCTCAGCCATGACACTCGCAGTCATTTGCATCTAAACAGGGGTGTGTGGGATCAGGGGCCGTCTTGATATAAACTCAGCAGCTTAAAGGGAGGGGGAGGGAAAGGAGAGAGGGAGACAGAAAAATAAGCTTATACCGATGAGAAAGAGCTAAGCTTCCTCCCCTACTGTGAGGCAGGGCGAGCGATACCATCGCAGCGCCGCAGTCGTTTCAAATCGCTGCCGCATTCACACGCCCTTTAGCCATTCTGGGGGGCTGGGGAGCGCCATCAATAGGGATTTCCCAGCCGGGCTGGCGGGATTGGAGGGTGACGGCAGGACAGGGGAACATTGCCCCGTTGCTACGAGGTGCTCCTGGGGAATGCCAGTGCTCTGTGCCGTGGGTACGCTGGCCGGCGGAAACATTCCGCATTATGCTGGTAATACAGTGTGACACCGCGGGAACAATGGCAAATTGAGTGTCCCAGCAGGTAACGGGCCCGGCTGGGAGACAGTCGCAGTGGTGCACTGTCAAGGCGGCTCTAATCCTCCCTCGCCAGCCCCTCCCCTGGTTCTGGGAACGCTGCTCCCGCATTTCATCTCTGGGAAATTCTCCCAGCTCCTCGCCCAGACCCGGGCGAGAATTTCAAGGCGAGGGGTTTGTTCGCAGCTCGCTCCCCCCCGCGCCGGCACCGTGCGGGGGACACGGGGGACACGGGGGGCACCTGGGGGCATGGGGGGCACT